>JAODUP010000015.1:1120000-1540000 GCA_025642065.1 Paralvinella palmiformis
CGACAGACTAGAAAGATTGTCATCATCCGTCAAATACAGATGGAACCTTGAGAACTTCTCTGCCTGAGATGGGATAGATGTCTCTGTGTCAGTCAACTCTATAATGATTGTGTGACGGGGAGGACAAGAGGGATATGGAGCAGGGAGGGGCGGTGGGGCGGTAATTAGGGAAGGGGGTGTACTGGGGTAGAGAGAAGCAAAGTAGATTTATAATCTTAGATAAATAGAATTATCTGCAGAGTGAATAATGTTCAATGAAGTATATAAGAAGATATTTCTCTAGACGAAAATTGTTTTATCTCCATATTTTTTATCTGTGGTAGTAGTGACGGTGATGGTGATGATGATGAATGTGGTGCTGATGATGATGATTATTATGATGAAGATTACGTTAATGATGACGGTGGTGACGACGACGACGACGATGATGATAAATATGGTATTGATAATGATGATGATGCTTATGGTGGTGGTGATGATGATAATGATGATGATAAAAATAAGACAAAAACGAAGACGAGAAGAAACATAATAATAATAATAATAATAATAATAATAATAATAATAATAATAATAATAAAAAAATAACAACAAGAATAACAAGATTGTGATATCAGCAACATCTATTATAAACAAAATCAACAAAACAAACAAACAAACAACAACTACTACTACTACTACAACTACTACTACTACTTCTACCTAAGCAAGATCAACAACAAAAATATCTCAAATAAACAACAAACAAACATAAAGCATTGTTATACCGCCAAAATTTTAATATTTCTATAATATATAACATTCTACAACAACAACAACAACAACAACAACAACAACGGATCAAGATATAATAAAGCAGACATTGTCCTTGTAGATACGGAGACACTAGAAGATAAACAGACAGCTACTATAGTGTCATAACAAACAAAGAAGTAAACCAATTTAAATAAACCTGTTTTAAGAAGATTGTTGACAGCTCCTTGTCGCCTACATTATGTCAACCTGTTCTAGAACATTTGCTGCCAATGGTAGGGTGTAGAGAACGTATTACCGAAGGGAAGGGTGTGTGGTGGGGGGGGGGGAGGGCGGCCCCGTGTACCGGGTCGAAATTTCTAATTCTCATTACAATAATGTGGTTTTGGGGACGAGGGACCGTGTCTGGTGACGTCATGCTCTAATTTTCAATATAACTAATTACTTTTAGTTCTCGCCAAATTAACTGACCGTCATCCGGTAAACAGATGACGTGAATACTAATTTTGGTTAATAATTTAGAGTCGGCAACCGAGTAACACCATCGATAAACAACGAACGCCACCGCTAGGGGGCGCACTAATCGCCACGATTTGGACTAATCTCTGTAATTGGGTTAAGTATCGGGAGCCGTTATGTTTAAGCGCACCTTCGCCCGTATCTGGATCTTGTCGAGACACGATCCCGATTGTTGTGTAGAAACATGTGTAACTGCTGCATACACTAAAAGGGATAAGATGAGTAAACTTGTGTCATTCGTAATGGCTAAAGATGACATATTTGTAGGGATTTACTCCTAGGTCTTCTGATTGGGCGAGACCCGGAACAAATTGATTAAAATTGTAAATCTTTCTCTCCCTCTCTCTCTCTCTCTCTCTCTCTCTCTCTGTGTGTGTGTGTGTGTGTACGTTTCTTGCTGGTTATTTTTGTTTCCTTAATAAATAAATATATCTAAATAAGTCTGTCTGTGTCTATCTATTTTTCTGTCTGTCTCTCTGTCTGATTGCATATTTTTCTTTCTTTCTGTATGTCATATTGTATTTTTTGTGGTGATGTCTGTCATAAGTCTTTAGATATAGGTGAAGGTGTGTTTGTCACTCTATCCTTCTCTATCTACATCTACATCCCCCCCCCCTAACCCATCTTCAACCTTCCCCATCTCCTTCAAGAAGAATGTACTCAGATCCTAGCTGCCAACGAAGAGGGTTCAGCTTTTATCTGCGCCGAGATCCAGATGTCTTCGCCGTTAGTGTGGATCAATGGGAGAGGGAGAGTGTCACACACACACACACACACACACACACACACACACACACACACACACACACACACACACACACACACACCACGCACGCACACACACACATAGATAGATAGACAGATAGATAGATAAATAGATAGATAGAAGAAGAAGAGAGAGAGAGAGAGAGAGAGAGAGAGAGAGAGAGAGAGAATCACACAAGACGCTGGATCCAAAATGCTGCGCCCATCCTTAGACAAAACGTAGCCGAGTTTCAGACGAACTAAGCAGCAGACACCCCGACGAGCTAAAGTGAATGGCGATCGATTTGGCGTCATGTTTCCTCACATAAAAGCCATGTTATAACAAATCAAAAGCGCTCCGAACACGGCGAACCCAGTTTTGTGTCCACTCCAGTTCGCTCAGCCATTGTATGAAGACGGCGAGAGGCGATCGTATTTAATAATGCACGCACGTGAAGTAACTCTTCGCCGGCGATCGATGACGTATCCACCGACGTGACGTCATTTCCGTCCTCGGCCAACAATTAGCGACCGTATTGGCTTCCACAAGGACGTCATCTCGTGGAAAACAGAATCCCCCACACCAGATCCCAGTGTTTGTTTCATGTCGGGTGAAGTCACCCCGTACACATTGATCGCGCACTGAGCATCCGTTAGCGGATAACACATATAGGTGGTTGTATGACCAGGGTACTGTGTACCCAAGCTCCGGTATGTCGCGCTTGACCTATAAACCGACTTACCGAATAAATGCTCACTTCTAAACTGATGAAGATTTGCAGTGACGTCAGTAAATCACGTGATCTTTGTTTATTCCAATATTTTTTCTTGGATCCAAACTCATCCAAGACAGCAACATGGGTCTAGTAGACACAGATAGGGACTTCTTCAGGAGTCTCCCTTTATAGAGATCCTATTTTCGAGTATTTCGTGTTTCAATTCATAAGATGATGTACTCTGGAATAAATCATCAAACATTTACCCAGTGAAATAGAGAAGCCAAATTTCTATATTTCAGATCTTTCCTTAAAAGTCGTCGAGCGAAAGAAAGTCGAGTTTCATATCATTCATTTCTAATTCGATCTCTTTCTTATCATCATTCCAGTTATTGACCCATGTTGGTTAATAACGAAAACCACAAAATGTATTTAAATGTCTAAGTTACCGGAACAAGTACAAATATTCTCCATTAAAAATGTTTGCTTATAAGCAAGCAATTACGCTGTTGTCGACAAAAATATAAGAAAAGATTTTTTAAATCCAAAATACATGATGGACAGATGAAAAGTCCCATCACTTTGCGAGGTAAGAAACGTCTCGTTCTGTCTGTTCGGGACTTGAATTAGGTAGCCCCTGGTTTTGTTTGGTACAAATTCTGGAAGAAAAGTTGACTGACCGACAATAAGTTGGCTTATAGACAACGTTGTGACTTTTGTGGTTGAAAATCGGAATAAAGTAGGAGGCAAATTATTTTAGTTATTTTAATCTTGAAAAAAGATGATGATGATGATGATGATGATGATGTTTAATGCCCACTTGGACTGAACGACCTTCTAAAGGTAATGAGATAAAGAGGAAGAAACTTTCTTCAGCTATGACTCCGCCGAGATTTGGAATCAGATGAATGAGATACCAGTTGCGTACCCATTTAGTTCTTGAAGATGTCCTCTTCTTAAATTATTAAAGAAGAAATCTCATAATCAGACAAACAAATGGTAATAAAAAGGAACTTTTTTTTATAAACAACTCTTTAAAATAGAAAACAAATTTTCATACTATTGTATCAAGTTAGTAGAGCATGGACTCGAAACTAGACACTGACATACGGACAACGATCCAACTTTTAAGACAATATTATGACATGTGACCATTAAGTAGGCTTGTTGACAATAGCTCAATCTATGGATAACTGGGGTGATTGATAGAGTAAACATTTATATCTTTAATTTGCTCCTAGTCGTATCATTGTAAATGACGGTTGACATTTAGCACGAGGTACGGGTTCGAATCTCTGTCCAATTGTTAGATCTTTGGGTAACACAATTCGGCATCCATCAGTCCCTCAAGGTCGCTCAGCTACAAATTGACATCAAATAGAGATGTGTCACGTCCTGTTTCGCTGAAAACCTACTAATTTCTACACTTGTTTTTTTTTTTAAATTTCGCTGAAGACAGTTAACTGCTAGGATTATTATAACTGTCTTTGATAGATTTATAATAGTTTTCATATTTACTGCATCATCTTCGAATCACATATTAGATAGGGAACACACAAACGCAAACCCAAATAACACACAACGAGAATTTATATGTGTCGTAGATAATCTAATGTCTTTCAGACCAGCACGTAATGAATCTCTAAATATTGCACATAAGATAATCAGTTTTTGGACACGAATGCTGGGAACCTTTCACATTATGTCATTAAAGGTAAACTACGAAAAGAGGACTTTTCCACTGATCGTCAAAAACTAATCTGAGTTTGGTTCCTATAGGAGCTGTCAAAAGCATATCATCATTAGGTATATGTTTGGCATTTGGCTATGACAAAAAGGGAATAAATCGTTTCCATGGCCGATTAACGAGTTTATAAATACAGTTTTGTTTCGATCAGTACTATCGTACAATTGTTCTATAAACAACTTTCCTGATAATTTGTTTACGTATCGTCGAAACGATTACCCGCTGTTTCTATATTAGCCGTTAAACGCGGCATCTTAATATTATACCTTTTCAAGTCCTTTAAGCCAGCCATAACTTGCCTTAAAATAGTTTTCTTCGGAAACTGGGCTTATTATTTTTGGTAATCATTCTGCCAAACTCTCGTCTTCTCTTAAATGGTGGTCGTGCTTACTGACGACACATCACGTGGTTTTAAAGAGCAAACTCGACGAGTCATTCTCTATTAAGCGTCGTCTCGCTTCTCACAAAGTACACCGAGCGATCAGCTGAAGGTCCTTCTGCTTGAGAACGTAACGTAATTTATTCTTTATTTATTACACGGCAGATGTAGGATGACGTAATGCATTTTGCGATATGGCCAATGCTTTCTCGGCTATCGAACCTCCTTAAAGTACCGAGTTTTATATTCGGCGCAATTCCTGTGCAGGCTCCTTCACTAATGATATCCCCACTCACACTTGATGGCCTGTGTTCACTCCACTTCAATAAGAGTAATACAAGGCCAGGGACAACCACCCAAATAGCTACAAAATGTTGGGAGAAAGCAATTGTGGCAAAGTTTTATGTCGATGAAAGTTTGGTTTTATGAGGCCAGTTTTTGTTAAAGCTCGCATTCCCTAAAACAGTATATTAGTGGAGTGGATCTTGAATTAACGTACAAAATCCATCGCTTCTGTACGAGCATGTTTCTGTACTTTCAGTGTTCTAATTTTTACACACATATAACTGCATTGGGACAATAACAACAACAAACAACAACAACAACAACAACATAATAATAATAATAATAATAATATACTTCCTATTATAATACATCACATCATATATTCTGAACAATAAAAACTAATGTAGTACAAACCAGGAAACAAAAACTTATAAATTAATAAATGTTTTGACAAGCGTGAATAATCGTTTGTAAGTTTCTTAAAATATAGCCACGAGTTTACAGGTCGAGGATGTATTATATGTAGGTACCATTCTGGTTTGATAATGAAGCAGGTCCTATATCAACCGTCTATTGTAACCTATAATTATGGATTTATTAAATATTTTAACAACCCTATTTTAAGAGTGCAAGTTTTAACAGATAGCATCCAATTCATACGTAAATTGATATTGTATGTTAATATGTCATGTGTATATATTTTTACCTTATAGTTTTATGTTCATCGTTTTTGGTTTTGTCTTTTGATTATAAATAAATATTTCTTACTTTTACTCTCGTTCTTTAAATTTAACTCACATTTACATTTTATGTGTATCACATGTACATACTCATATAGCTCTTACTGTTCTGTTTGTGTTTATGGGATACAGAGTATGTTCAACTAGCATAGAAATCTATATAATTAAATTATATATTAAAATCATCGTTTTGGCAGTACTGCAACACGACATCCAATTCGGATGGCTTACGTACATGCTAGTTGTCTAGGTGGCAAGTACAAATTAAATTCTAGCCTCGGCGCAGATATGTGAAATTGCTTCTAAGTCAATCAGGTCGATGCCCTCCGCCCTCCCATTGTATTCATGTCTGAGTATGATTCAACCGGTTAAAGTGGTGTAAATTTCATTTAGTTGTTGATAATGTACAACGACGAATGTAGGAATGCGGCAACTCTGACAGCACAAAGAATAATTTTCGCAAATAACGTGAACAATGCCGATGTGTAATTCCGTAATTATTTGTGGGTCAAATAACATTCGCTCGCATTCAACTCGTGTTTGCACATCGATCGGTATAAATGTTTATATTTCGTATATAGATCATTTGGAGTTTTCCTGAAATATATTTATCCTATACGATTAGATCTTGTGTAGAAGCTATTACAAAAGCGTTTTCCTTAACTGGAAATTATAGTTGGTTGTCTCAAATTTAACTGATACCTGTTTCTGTGGAAAAGCTCATCTGAACAACTAATTTCCTCAGAGAAGTTTGCTTCGGACATATATATATCCCAGGGCCTAACAAAAACTAACTAATTCACTCACTCACTCACTCACTCAGATTAACCAATTATCCATAAACAGATGACCGCACCCCACCATGTTGTAATCACGTGCCAACGATATATTTATGTATGCAATGAGTAACTAGTTATGGTAAAGCTGTACTCCACGCCGTTTAGTCACTTTTTTGTTAATTGAGTATGGTTCTCAAGTGAAGTGAATATGAATGAATGTTGTTGCTTTACGGCCACATTTATGCACAAGGTGTGGAACGAGTTTCAAAGGTAATGAGGCGAAGTGAAATAGACAGATCGACGTTTGAATCCAGGTGCTATAGATTTGTGTCCGACTACGTTACCAATTACGCTATGGAAGCACCACCTCTCATAAAGTAATTCTCAAATACTTAACTTTACTTTGGGGCCTAGCATATGGCGAGATGTATTTATTTCATAATACGTTGTCAGGGATTGACTCAAGTGGTACTGAAATAAGTTCATCTCGCATTTGAAACAGAAATCAGACTCTGTTAACTCAATGTGGAAATATTTTCGCATAAATTCGATAAATCCAAATATCTACATGTTTATGTCACTAAATATAATTTGTCACACTAAGATCGTTTGGATGCTGAGTCATTCGTATCTGATCATAATTTGACACATTATACACACTCGGGAGTTGAGTCGTTTTGTAGCGTATCGGACATGTTCTCTCTCTTTATGTGCCTTCGTTTGAGTTGTGTTATTTAGTCCATTTCAGAAATGTCTTTTTCGAAAAATTATGACAACACATAAACAAAACCTATGCGTCTTTTATGATAATTCACGAAGGTTTTTATTCAGTGGCGAAAAAGTGACAGAAATATTGCAAGACTAACAGTTTTGACACCTGATTTAAAATAAATAATTGATATACTCATATATCGCCTTTATCGAGTGCGTTTATATTCCCTTTCTTTATTTCAGTTCGATTACGTTTTTACAGAACAATCAAATTAACATATCATGTGACCAATTTCAACATGGTGCTGAATTTTTTTTAAAGATAAAAAAGTGCATATCCAGCCCTGTTAATATAAATAATAGAAATAACAGTTTAAAATCAAATACAATCATTAATATTTTTGTGAGCAAGATCCATAATAATTAAAAATGCTGCTTTTAAGAAACAAATCATGTTCGAAAACTGTGTTGGGTTTCAAATTTTTGTCGTGCTGACATCTCATTAAAAACGAGAATAATCAGCTCACATAAAATTGATATACAAACGAAACAGACAGTTTCTAATCAGAAAAAAATAGTTCCCTTTATCTTATTTATCCTCATATTACAGTTTTAGGGGGTTTATTTTGTGGTGATATTTAGTAAGGCCGTAAGTGGCCCAAATCTATTCATGTTACTCTTTATGATTTGTAAACAAAAATAAATTGATATTGTCAAATCTATGTGGAACTTTATGAATCTGTAGATCTGTATGATCTGTTTGAAATGAAAAACCTTTTGTTTGATTTTTTTAAAAACAACTCTAGTTAAAATTTCATAATGATAATAACCCTGATCATTTTAATGTTTATTTTAATATGCCTATCAACTTAAAATATGACACTGCTGAGGAATTAATGTTAATGTGAGAGATTCTCTACCAAGGTATAGATAAACATTGATCCATTAAACTGTAGAAATGTTGTAAAATTTATTTAGAAATAAAAGACTTTTTCTGAAAGTTATTAAGATTAAACTGGATATGTATATGGATATGTATATTGATTTATTGAAATATAAATGTCTTTTGGTTATGACTATTATCCACTTACAAATATATTATTATAAAAATAAAATTGATATCCACATGGACAGTGGCATAATAGTGAAATGAAAGATAGATTATTTGTTTATTGTTTTTAGATAGAATTTAAAAAATTCAAAATAGAAATTCAATAAACCCTTATACAAATTTGTTAATAAAACAAATCAACAACATTAGATATTTTCTAAATAAACTATCTAAATAAGTTTGGTGTGATGTATATAATAATGGTTTTGTTAACTTAGCTTCCGAACAAATTACAGAAACTATGTTGATCTGTAGAATATAACACAGATAAAAGAAAGTGTAATAACTTTATCAATAAATTCCTAGCTTGATATAAATTTGCTTTTAGGTAAATGTGAAATTTGTCACTCTTTCAGAAATCTCTATTTTAAATTCTGGGCATGTTTATCCAAAATTATTGAAAAAGTTTCTGATGAAAAGTTATTAACAGGTTTTTAAAATAATATAAAACATAGAAAAATGGCATAGGCTATAAAAGTTATATCGTTTGTAAAAATATTGAAACGGTACCTTTTAAAGATTAACAAAAATCTAACCTGTCACAAAAATTTCAGCATTAGACACATCGAAATATTTTAAAAATAATAACAGCATGAAATTATTGTTTTGTGCATTAATATTGCTTTATCTCTTAATTATGCTTATAAAGTTTTGGAAAAAAAATTGAATAATATTACTTAACCGAATTAATTTATTTAAAAAAACAATTAGGTTATGATTACGATACAAATTAATCCAAAATTATTTTTAACATTGTCAATCTGAAAACATTAACTATTACATATCAAACTGAAAATAGCATGCTTTTGGTAATTTGCAGAATATTTTAAAAACCTTCACCTTTTAATTATGATACTACTAGGTCTAGGAGAAATTGGAATTTTGAGCTGAAATTCTGTAGAACTAAAATCGAATTTATCACAATTAACATCAAAAGTGTGAAATTATGGAATGGTTTAAATGATGAGTATCTATATATGAAATATGTATATGATTATTTTAAATGTTTTAGAAGAAAATATGTATTATGTGCTATAATTAGTTAGTTTGTAAGTATAAATTATAAGTGTGAATATTATACTATGTAATTTATTAATATTGAAAATGTATTACCATATATATGTAGATGTATTTATCTACATGATTTTGCATGTATTGTGTGTGTTTATTTATCCGAGAATGAATTCAATATAAATATTGTGTTTCTGATCTTCTCCTTTTCGACATCGTACTAGTTCAGGTTTGTGAAGTTATATGACTGTATGCTGTTGAATAAATACGCAGTATCAATGCACATAGTTTACGGAATCTTAGCTGAATACTTACTGGAAAGGATTGGTAAAGAGTGATGTGTGTGTATCTGTCATATTCCCGTGATTAATGTATTTTGAATTAAAATTTCATAAATTAAACTTTAGATTTTTTTAAATATCGTGCTAAAATGCATATGTCATTGTTTTTCGGGCGTCGTGTGTTTATCATATCACTCGAAATTGAAAATCAACATCAATTTTTAGGTTCGTGCTGTCTTCGGATATTAATGCTGAGATAATCGCACCTCACCTAAAGAAAGAACACCAAAAATGACATCTGGATATTTTGGATTCTACCTGTATACAATGGGGTCTGTGGTCATTCAGTAGCACCTCATACACACTGACATTGTTTCTGTTTGAACTACGGCTGTCATGGTATAAAAGCTGTCGCCAAACGAGACTGTCATGTCTCTAGTCACTAAGAAAACGCTCTTTTTTACAATATCTCTACTGCATAATAGATCCTCAGCCTAGTCAGACTGGCTCCACAAAGTGATTAAATTTATTAACGCTTCACTAAGCCAGTCCAGGGGTCGCTAACACATCGTCCTCGGTATCTAATCGCCTTCAGAATTCGTGTCTCATTCTGTTCCGGAGCAGTCGCGGATCCGGAGACCGGAGCAAGAACGTGCTACGATGAAATTTGCGGTATTTTTCGCGTCATTTGTAATATGGCGCCATCGTCTGAAACGAGCTGGCATCTGCATCCTTCTGGAATGGGATCCCAGTCAGAATTGCTTCTTGATTAGGATGCACACGGGTGGGGTTTGATGTGTGGGTTTGACGCTTGGTGCTGGGTTCTCTGTGCATCATTGGAAGAAAGGGTGAATATTAATGGTGCACATGTGCTGTTATTAACAGAGATACGTCATATCCGTTATCTATCGCTAGATAGGGCAAGGATTTTGACGAGAATGTGTATTGTTCTTATTCTGGAGATATTTTCTGTGCAGCGTGTACCCTCAACAGCCAATTGTAGGAACATCATTTCAGCCGTCCATTTCGACATTCGCACATTTTCACGGCTCCCAAGGGAGTATACGGCACGCAGCCGTCTCCGCGCGATAATGGTAACACACACACACACGCACGCACGCACGCACGCACAAACACACACACCGACCGACCTTTAGTTACTCACTCGAATTGTCCAGTTATAACCAAGTGAACCGGAACGTACACTGACCGACATAAAATTGGCCAATATTGTACGCGAATACGTGACATCCGGTAAAATGGCCACCACGCCGAACAGTGTCCCGATTGCGCCCACTGCGGCCCCCAATCGGGTGGGCAAATGTATATAGGGATGCCACGGGGCGGACTATAGGGATATTGTGGAGGCGGGATCGCGACAGCCGGAAGAATGGCATCCGCGATTGCGTACAAGTGTTTGTAAAGACGCCATCGACTCGATGATGGACGACCTTCGTCCTGCCGAGAAGATACACGCATATATTTCAGGAGATAATGTTATAGTCTCCCATACCGCTCGGCGTAACCTTAACCCGGATTCCTTCAAAGCCTTGCTTATATTGACGTCCTCTGATGGGCGACGTTCGCCTGTCTGCCAGCGCCTCGCCGATGATGTATCGGTTCTTCATTCTGGGACGATGGTAATTATGCAAAATAGAGAAAAGTCGTCGAAGAGAAAACCGACGCCACAGATGAACCGTCTCCAGAACGAAGTCCATTTTGTATTTGAAGAGGATTCGGCGGCGCGTGATATAAATGCATCATTCCCATTCGTGCGCCTTATAATGGACTTTAATACCGCTCGAGAGCAACGCCGCATCCCAGTCAGATGTCAACAGAGCTGACAAATGTTACGAACCGCTCACGGTAACTGGTGTAGGTTACGATGAATAAACAGCGACATCCGACCTGGGAATAGCAACAAAGACAACCAGCCTCGTCCCTTGTTCGTACGTAGGAAGCGACATAATACGTCACTCAGGTGAATCACTTTAGGGTGTGCGCGTGTGTGTGTGTGTGTGTGTGTGTGTTGGCTGGTTGGCGCGGTTAAGGATATTAAATGAGGAAATCACGAACAAGCGACTGTATATAGGTCATTTGTTGGGATCTGTCCTGGGCTACTCGTCGACTGGTGATAACGATATGTGTCATGTTTATCTCTGACCAACAATCCGCATAGCTTCATCCTGATCTGTTGATACACATTTCGGTCAGGGGAGCTCTCTCTACACGCTTATGCGGCAGTGGTTATGTGCAGAGTGAGTGAGTGAGTGAGTGAGTGAGTGAGTCAGTCAGTCAGTCAGTCAGTCAGTCAGTCAGTCAGTCAGTGATCGAGCGACATAGCGAGCGAGCGCTTTGTTTGGTCTCAGTGTTGGTCATACCTGGGACATATAGCTGACGGGAAATTCCTTGAGGAAACATTCCACTTGACCTGTGAAGATGAGACGTTTAACTCTCATCGTAGACAAGTGATTGTCTTTGTCAACCCGAAATAAAGACTGACTGACCGACTGACTGACTAACCGACTGACTGACTGACCGACTGACTAACTGATTAATGTACTGACAGAGTAAATCTACATTTAATGGTTGTATGGTTTGTTTAGCTTCGGCACAGGTCATACCTAGGACGTAAGGTCGAGGGCTACTCCTTAGGGAAACATTCAACAAACACAGGTGTGAGACGGATTCGAACTCACAACCTGAATATTTGCAGTGTAATGTTCTAACCACTACATTCTCGGAGTGTTCGTGTGTGTGTGTGTGTGTTTGTATATATATATATATATGTGTGTGTGTGTGTGTGTGTGTGTGTGTGTGTGTGCACACGCGCGCCAGTCGAAAATAGCAAGATAATCAAGAACTGTAATCAAACGCGCAAAGAAAACTAACACCACGGATGTTAAGTATATTGCAATAAGTGTTAAGTGATGTTATTCCTGTTACAATCAACTTGGCCCGGCTATACTAAACAAGCTCATATTTCATATTTATAGCGTCACTAAGGGCCTTCTACTAGACGAGATATCCTCAGCGGGGGGACGTGGTAAGGACAGAGGGTTGTGCTATCCATAAAAACCGCCAATAATATAATAATCCCCATATAGAGAGAGAGCTCTTCGAATTAACCATAACATGCATAAGCTGTTTTAGCTGTATCATTAGGATTGCAATTTTTTTCACGATAATTAAATAAATAATGCCTAAATAACATCCTCTCCTGAACACCTTCTATCGTCTATACACGAGTTGGCAGTATACAACCGGCACGACGGTACTGCACCGTCTTTTGTAATTTCGAAACTGTTCGCCGGAAATGAACTTTGGAAGCCGGACACCGAACCACGTGATAGGGAAACGTGGCCGCCAGTCGTATCCGAGATATTTCGACGATTTCGGCGTTACCTCATCTCGCCGATCGGCGGATGACACGCACATTTCGACTTATCGCCGACCGGTTCCCTAAAGCTCCGGTCTCCGCTCGCTGGGTCCATCGATCGATTTATCTACGGCGTCGATCCATCGACCACCGATAACGCGGCACTAGAACGGTGTCAACATTTTGTAGAGCGCCTCGCTTTCCACGGACGCCGGACGACGTTCCCTGAAAGCGCTAATTTCCTCCGATAATCGGGCCGAGATTCGCCCGATGACACGACGACTGCATCATCATCATCACCATCATCATCATCATCATCACCATCACCATCAGTTTTGATGAAGTCACTCGCTCGCCGAGTGGTGCTCCACCGGCGCCAACTTAAAAGTCGGATCAATCGGCGGCGGACGATCTAACACGCTCGCTTTAATTAAGGATCGCCAATCCCGAGACCGAGTCTGGCGCCGACCGGAAACGTTAATTAAACTGGCCAAGGGAGAATCTTCGATCTTTTTAACGCCAGAGCGTCGGGCTGCGAAATTGTAAAAGATGTGTGTCGGCTCGGCGAGAGACGATAATAAAGACGGGAAATATTAAGAGAAAGTCCCGAGTTAGTTTTTGGTCGCGTCCTCTGGCGGCGGTTGGTAAAACGAATAGAATTAAGGTTTTAAAATGGATCGGTTGGAAATCGGTTGGCAGATTCTGCTATGGCACGTAACTTTGTCATTCTGTCATTTATTCGTTGACAAATGTAGCTTTTCCGTTGAAGACGATAATGGTGTGTGTGTGTGTGTGTGTGTGTGTGTGTGTGTGTGTGTGTGTGTGTGTGTGTGTGTGTGTGTGTGCGTCGTGTGTGCGTGTCTGTGTTAATTGATTTGTTTAGCTAAGTGATCAGTATCCGCATGTTATAGTGAATGCCTGTGTGCGTGTAAGACTCTCTCTCTCTCTCTCTCTCTCTCTCTCTCTCTCCCTCCTTCGCTCTCCCTATCTCTCTGTGTGCGTGCGTGCGCCCTCTTCGACGATTCGAAATCTGTGGAAAGTAATATTAATATCCACAAAACGAATGATAATTATACCATTTTAACCATCATCATGAGAGTTAAGTCAGATAATTGGTTCATATAGACTCCTTCATATTAAATAGCTGATGTACTAAAATGGGTCAACGAAAACGCTAATCCTAGCAAAATCCATTCAATTATGAATCACAATGACATACGCCTCCAAAATATGTAAAAGTGGAACATCCATAAGCTACCTGTATTTAATCATCGTGGCGGATGTTGGGGGGGGGGGACCAGGACGTTGCGTTCCTTCAAAGCGTCTATAGGAATAAGGATTTCTTTCCTGGAATAATCGGCTTTGGAGATATTAGACCGAACAGAAAATGATGATGAGTTATGTTTTACGAGCAGGATTGAGTGAATGTTAAGAAAGCGTTTACAAGATGTGACCATATGTTATCTTGAGCGAGTATTTAGATCATTCTAGACAATTTTAGGGGGAATAATACAAATGCCATAGCGGATGTGTGTGAGCTGGTTTGTTGATTGAATTTTAGCAGCTGTGATACATTAGTAGTAGTGGCGTGTGGATGCGGTTCTGTGTGTTTTAGCTTCTTCTTTTCATTCGCTTGTTGACTAATATAATAATAATAGCTGTTGATGGGTGGTATTGTCGCCCAATAACTCTTAACTTCAGCATTCGGGGTTTCTATTAGGGCGACCTCACCCTTAGTCCCTATCATTCTAGCCACTACCCACCCACTACCCATTGACCATACCAACTTCGGCGTTCTTAACAGAAGCCAAATCTCCTGCTGGCATAGCTCTCTGAGCAATTAGCGAAAAGGCACTGGCACGGACAATCCATAATCGTGGTTACTTCATCTAAATGGTTCACCAAGGGACTTATTCCCCAAATATTTACTTGTATATAAATGCGTCATCGGTTCTTAAGGTAGCTGCGTAGCAAAACTGCAAAAACAAGTCGCAGTGCCCGAGTTGCCCGTGGCCTGCCTTGGTCAAAACACAGAGGTGGTAAGAACGTCAAGCTAGGGAATACAGATTAGCAAACCAAACAGCTCTCAGTTCATTGCAATGATAAGCAGATCTATTTTATGCCAACCATAAATCGATCAAACACGTCCCCGTCGGTCGCCGCTCTTCGTCGCCAGTGGTCACCTCTCTGGCGAACAATTTTCAAAACGAACTCAAATTTCAACTCATGAAAATGTCTATGAAGTCAACTTGTGTACCAGTAGGTATAACGGGGGTTAATACTACTCGATCACACCCGACCTACCTAATATTAACCATTATTATTAACACAACGTCTTCCATCCAGAAGAAAAAAAAATACAGTTCAGCATCCAGGATATGAACGCATGTTAAATTAACCGAAATAAGGGTCGTGATATAGACACGTGCTGGTAAGAGGAAGACATCTGTGTTAGCTCACAGTACCAACACAGCTAAACGGAAAATGGGCGGTGATTATAAACAACTAAAATAAAACTGGCTTACGTAAAAGGAATCGTTTAAGATAGACAATCGAGAGTTATACGATGTCATTGAATGAGGAAATTGCTCAGCTGACACGGGGGTTTACTTCCATTAAAATTAATCGCTCATTTACTAATAATTCCGTCGTGATCTCCAGCTAGATGAAAATGCTGATTGTATGTTTTACGGCCACTTTTGTGCACACGGTAGGCTAAATGGGCCGAGCGACGCCCAAAGGTAATGAAACGAAGTCAAAGATGAAACAACCTTCAGATATGCCCGCGCCGAGATTTGAACACGGGTGGTAGTGATCTGTGGTCCAACACGCTACCGCTAGACAACGGAGCTGCCCTTCCACCTAGAGGAATGTTAGCTGTTAAAGTAGTTGATTTAATGTTTCATAAATTTGTTTTGTTTTAAAAGCATTCAAATTCTAAGAAGTAAACAAACACAGTTGTTATTATTATTATTATTATTATTAGCGTTGTTGTTATTGTTTTTTGTTTTGTTATTATAGCTGTTGCTAATAATCCTAAATAATCCCTCGTCTTGTGACAGATATTTGTAATACCAACTTAACTACGACTAATCAACATGTTAATCATAATCGAGTTCATTAGTAAAAGTATCACGTCGTCGTATCCGTTGTTTACGTTGTAAAAATAGGGAGATCTTGAAACATTAGCATCTATTTTTGTAATTGGTACGTTCAGCAGTAAACTAATTTAATTATTTATTTAATGGTCCATTAACCTACATCATTTGGATCATCGAACTGACGACTACTGGCAGTTGTGTACAAGACGCCAGCATTGGGAATGCTGTGATCTGTACTAATTGTAATACGTGTTGACATGTCGTCCTCGGAGCTGATCTGACGGGAAGGGGGGATGATGGCGGCGTTTACTGGTTGATCTGAGAGGGGAAATGTTGATTTTGAGAGAATGGCCATGATTTTAGTTGTCCGCCAAGTTTGGGGGGGGGGTTCCATTTCCAGATGATCGTCCATTCACGTAGAGACTACTTTATGGCGTCAGTGGGAAGAACTGGATGTTTACTCCCCGGGGATGATGTTGATGGTGGATTATTGTCGATCCCGTGGGTGCGTGGTTGATTTGGAGATCTGATCGTTGGTTCAATGACGGTTTGACAGAAAGACGAATTACTGGCATCTGTTTCAAAACACAAGCTGTTAGAACCATCATCTTCTCATCAGAAGTTGGCAAGACGTCGTCAATAAAATGATGGCATGGTAACAATCGTGTCCAGGAAAATAGGAAATCCATTGACAGCAAAGATATGTATGTATGACACAATATGACCAGTAGTAATAGTAGTAGTAGTAGTAGTAGTAATAATAATAATAATAATAACACGTTCTGAATTTCACATAATAATACATTATATTATTTCCAGTTTTGGATTATATTATTTTATTAAATGGTATCCGTCAACCTCCTATCCGCCCCCCCCCCCCCGGATGACGCCAAACACGCCTATGATTATAATAATCACCATACATACCTAAGGAATGATGCTTACATTGAACTTACTTCTACATCCTGCCGCCGATAACGAATGTCTCGGGATACCATTCGTTAGCACAGATTGACGGTTAGTTACGTCGGTTTGGCCAGGTTCAGAGACACCGTGGAATGGAAGCCGAGTCCGAAGAAATAACATTACTTTAACCAACGGAACCGTATCTGCTTAAAAAAAAAAAAGATCGACGGATTTGATAAACCGTTACCGCTGGCAATGGCATAAAACACTTCAACGCGTCCCTCTGAGAAGGTCAAATCGGATCATAGTTTCCATTCATTATGACGAGATTCTGATTCTGGAATATAATCGCGTCCGAATGGAACTGATCGGTGATAATCGTCCATTTTCTTACTAACTTCTCTGCCGTTAGAATTTATCACGATTTAAATGATGAAACGTGTGCCCGAAAAGGCGATAAAATAAATGCTGATCAAACAGCTCAAATTTTAGACCTAATTGCTTTATAATTATCGGTAACCGATGGCTGACATTTAAATGATGTTTAAGTGTGTTGCTATCTTCAGCATAATTAACATGATATAACAGCCTGGCTCAGCTCTGGGTCGTCCGCGTACGATATTAATCTCGCTAGCGCAGTTTGCTCTCTCTCTCTCTCTCTCTCTCTCTCTCTCTCTCTGTGTGTGTGTGCGTGCGTGTGTGAAGTTATTTGTGATATATTGTGTTCTGTCATGGAATCATTACACTTAGACAGGCTAAGCTATTACGCCATCATTAGTGAGCTATTAAGTATATTTTAGCAATTATCATGATTGTTTTAGAACATCTATAGCTTCTGGTTATGGGACTTATTCCAATAAAAAGACCACCATCACTGCACTACCTTCATCACCAGTACCATCGGCGCCATCACTACCAGCCGGTAGCTGCTATAAAACAGTGGGTAGATCACTGCGCTGTTGAAGTCCGGGTCGGAGTTCGATTCCGGGAGTTACGTGCTTTTGTTGGATGCTTCCCTAAGAAGGAACTCCGTGGCCATATATCCCAGATGTGACCAGCGTCGAGGTTACAAAAGCACTCACTAATTCACTCATCCACTCACCAGCGCTGCCACTGCCATCCAGGGTCGTGCACCGATCCCAGTTCAACATTCAGCGTGTCCAGGATACATTAATTAAGAGCATAATAAACAGAGAAGGATCCATAGAGAGGCAAAGAACAGAAGTATTGTCATTCTGACACAGAAACATGTTTAGATCTAATTTACGACCACTGAAGAGGAATACGTATCCTTGCCAAGTGCTTTTAACTCGCTGCATCTAGACTTTGGCTCTTTTGATCTCTTCAAGCATGAAATATAGCGCTAATATTAATACGGTGTTCATGCTTAATATTGCGTTATCACCTGTATCATTATTATGATCTCGGCTCTACTATCTGATAAGCAGCACTGTTTACTACGATGAACATCGACACGCATCACGACTAATTGTCGGAAGCGGGGGTCGTCTATAAATACTCTTAAATCAGTGAGTCGACGTAAAATCGAATTATTGTCCGGCGAATTATAAAGACCTATACATGGCCTGACCATGGGCTCGATTCCATACTGAATCTTAAGGTTCGACCACAAGATCCATAACATCGTTGCTGATGTGTGCTTGGCCTTTTGTGTTTTCTAGATTTATCCTCGCCGGACACGCACAGCCATAATGGATCCTGAAGAGATGAGAACATCCCGCAAACACGGTTAGACATGGATTTCCCCTAGAAACGATATTCTTCCGGATCGGGATTATCCATTTCCGGTGGTCTTCTCGTTGAAGAAACATACACATCAATCTTTGAATAGATGTTTGAAGAGAACCCGTCCTCATTTTCTACCATTATGACGCACTTGATTTTATCTAAATACGCATAGATGGAGTGAGAGATGAACAAATATACCTTTGACCGACGCTTGCCATATAGCTCTGTGCGTTGGCGTGTTATGGCAATTAACTAGTTAAGCTTCTCTTTGTTTTCCATTGCCCTTGTTTTGCTGTGGTTAATAACAACGGCTCTAGCCGAGCAAAACATCTTCAAACGGCAAAAACAAATACATCGTATGCAGCGTTACTTCCTGTCATAACAATGATTTTATATATATATATATATATATATATATATATATATATATATAAAATATACGCGCACGCACACACGTGTATTTATGTTTGTATATGTCTGGCATTTAGCAGCGTGAGGTTTTAACGCTAATTGTCATTTCTGTTATCAGCAGCTTTTGTATACAGCTAACGTAACAGCACGTGCCCCACTAATGAACACTTATACAACTGATGTCCGTTGTTTAGCATTTACCAGTTACTGAACGACTTAAGCTCCTTTTACGGGGCATTCCGATAGAGCATTGTGATTCAAACCTGCAGGTTCTGGGTTCGAAATCGGCTCATACCTGTGGGATTTCTTTCCCTTGACAGAGAGACGCCTTGGTCATATGTACCGGGCGTAAACAGTGCCGCGACTTAATAACTCAACTCAACTGAAGCTCCTTTTGCATTTCGGCTGTTCTAGTCTTTCCTATTAAATATTGGCTCTCACAGCAGCATATAAGAAAATTTCAACTTACAACATCTGTTCGACATCTACGTCCAAACTATGGATGAACCCGAACCCGTTATGTAAAAACTAGAAAACTACTGAAATTAGACTGAAGCAAAGGGAAATGCTTAAGACACCCATGCGATGCTAATAAGTAGGCGTGGATTTTTAATTTCTATTCTGATAAGAGTGCTGCTGGGTCGTAAATAGATTCAACACGAATAAATTAATACGTCGAGGAAAATGTGAAATATCCGAACTGGGCGTTTGTATCTCTTGGTCAGTTGGCGGAAGGGATAACCATTTAGCCGTTAGACATATCTAGTATATTATCACCCAATTAAGGCATATAGCCTTTTTCCCATTCTTATCGTACAGGTGCAATTTGTAAACAATTAATTGCGAAAAATGGTCGACCAATGAACATCGGGCGATGTTCCCATCAACTACGTTCGCCACTTCGATAAAGGGTCGCTTTATTTCCTTGCTGGTACCGCGTTAATCAAGGGCTGCCATTAAACACACTGGAGAAGCATTAGTTTAAACGATAGATTACGACATCCAGCATTTCAATAACAGGCGGACTCCGGTAGATAAAGGCATGTCCGTTTGAAGTGGACTATTGGATCCTCCCCGTCATCTGCTCTTCAATATCCCGAACCACAACACAGTGAACACACATACTCTTGTCCAACCATTCCGTAGTATTATGGCGTCACTGGACATATTACATCGTTGCTGATCTCTGTGTACTCTAGCTTTATCGGCGGTGGACAGGCATAAAACCTATTACCCTCAGCTGACCGAGAATGCTGTTTATTTACCCGAACCTCCCCCCAACCCACACCAACAACGTCATCTTTGAGGCATCACCATTGTGGTAGACTTCTATCGATGACAATCGCATCCGCTTTATATCAAGTGCTACGAAAGGGAACAGTGACGGCACAGACTGATAACGTTGCTGTCTCATCTGGATATAATAAATTATAAAATATATTTATTAAAACTGAATTTTTTTAACCGATCTGATCTGTTTGCCATGTTTCGGCTGGCTTTCTAACCCCAATAGATCTGAACGCTCGCATTTAAACTTCGTATAGTCGTGAACAATCAGTAAACTAGTTAGTTATATTTAATACGAATTTCTGATTTGGGTAATTCACTAAGTATATCTGAATGAAGAAGAGTGGAGACTCCACATTATATAGTCATATTATAAACAAACTACCAATAATGCACAGGACTAAGTGTACTACAGGCAAACGATGCTGCAATTAAACACGGTCACGTGTTTACGAAGGCAATAAACTGAAGCACCAGGCTCACCGAGTGCCGCTCACTCATTAATGACAACGTACGCCACGAGATGGCAGCATCGTAAACGGAGCCGGTACGATAATACACATTTGAATAATTCTTCGGCGCTGTTTAATAGAATAAAACAAGTACGGCGACCATATTAATTTTGCACAATACTAACAATAATATAAATGGTCGTATAGAAAGATGAGTCATGTAACTTCATCTTAATAAGAACTTGGTATATTCTGGATGACACAGTCACACACTATAACTGTGGCACGGCCTTTGTCTTAATTCCCGCGTTTTTCGCGATTGGTTTTGGTTGCGGCAGAACAACATTGAAATCTCACTGCGACAGGCGATTGACGCCTCTGTCGTTTACCGTTAAACACACGTTTAGCTTCCACACGCTGTCTGTGCGGCATTGATTTCTCCGGCCAAAAGCAAAAATCGAAGAATATTTGCTTTGATTCCAGCACGAAAACAGCTAACTCACCCGGTTTGTTGACGTTTTGTCGTCACCGGAAGGGCGGAGTCTATATATCTCTCGGCCGCATACGTCATCGGACTTTGGCCCGACGTTGCCGGGCAACGGAAAACCGCCCAATCGGCGCGCGCGTAGCCCCCGTCAATCATTCCCGGTTAGCGCCTTTGGTTTGGCGCCAACTCCGCCCACTTGGCGCTAACCGAGCAAAAGCCGGGCGCATTGCTGCCGTCGCTCAGAGAAAGACTAACCCACGTGTAGAAACGTTTGTGCAGGATTTTAGTTCATATTTGCCTCTCAGTAGTGTGTAGAAAGTAGAATTCGTAGACACTATGAAGATGGATTCTCAGACTCAGTCAACTACTAACAACAATTCGGACGACACACACCACGATCCAGGGTAGGTGATATCGTTGTTTACGTGCGATGAGATGCCCCTAATTTCGTCCATGTTTCACGGCGTTGTTCGCTAGTCTTCAAAATGAGCGCCTTCGCTGGCCATTCGCGTAACAAACAGGGGGGAACGCTAGCATATCTGGGTCACGTTGTCGTCGGCGATATCACAAAGAAATTCATCTTATCTTTCATTCTAATTGCAGGAAGATGTTCATCGGAGGTCTGTCGTGGCAAACCACTCCAGGTAAGTGACTGAAACGTGGTCGTTGTCGTGTAGAATGACCCACGGTAGTGGGCTTTCCTTTGTGGCATTTGTTTGTGCCTTATTAGGCTCGTATGAACGTTCTGTCCTTCACGTGGCTATTTGATTACTCATATCTAGCGTACCGGATAGTGCGTGCGAAAGAGCTGTATATTTACCAACCGCCCCGTGTTAACAGACCAGCATCGAAAAAGCGACTGTCTTGTTTACGCCAGATTTCTGGATACAGCTTGACGCCGGCTGCTTTGGTGGCTGATCCGGACGAGACCAGTGGCCAGATATGGCATATGTGACCGCCCCGTTCGGATTTGTTGGTTCATAATAACACACCCAAACCGTGCTCCTTTTCTAAACTAGAGCGAATCATTCCGAAAAGCGGGGGAGGTTCTTCCTTTAATCGTTCTGGTAACAAAAGTCTATAAGTCTAGATAGTGCGGCCTCGTCTAATTGTCTGCTTACCTATGAATGCACTAATTGTCATGTTTCTTTTCACCTTGGATTGATAGAACGCCTGAGGGAACACTTCGGTAAATATGGCGAAATACAAGAGAGTATGGTCATGCGTGACCCAATCACCAAACGATCCAGGTAATAGTCTTTCTTTTATTTATCTGGACAACAAACGCTCTGTTTTCTAGCACTAAATGTTGAAAGACCGACAGTGTGCCCGTTTTATTAGTTGATGTTCGGTTCTGGAACAAAATCATAACACGACCTTAGTAAATAGACGATGTTGTCACAGGACGTGTTGTTATAAAGGCCCTGGTGTGTATGTCATCAGAAAGTGCCTCAGTTCTGGCAAAGTTATTATTTTCTCTACTATATCTTCACTTACTATGGAAGGACGTTGTGTATAGCATTAATTGTTCACAGCAACTCTGGCAGTGATACTGTACTTGTGGGCATCATTAATATACTGATATATATATACCATTTAATGTGCGCGCGTGTGTGTGTACACACAAGATATGAACGTAACACAAACACCCTACAGTCAGACACACAGACTTGCGTAGATACTTATTACTAGGTAGTGTTGCTTTTAGGAGAGATGGTGGTATGCTGGTCACCGATGTAGCATGTAGTTACCTACTAGTCTTCATTATATATCAGAATAATGCTACTTATTTATTACTGCATTGCCACATTTGCGTACCTAGAATGTTTTTTGTAGCTACAGATCTGAATTGTCCTAGGTAAGCTGTAGTTAACGTCAGTGTACTGCGTAGTCCTCTTATTTTGGGACGATTCTGTGCATAACTCGAATCCTTTTTTGCTGATGTGTGTGTAGTAGTCTGAAATGTTTTTCTCTATTTTGAGGGTGATCAACTGTTATTTTTGTTTTCAGAGGATTTGGCTTTGTAACATACACCGATCCTGCTAGCATAGACAAAGTCTTAGCCAACGGACCCCACGAGTTAGATTCCAAAGTGGTAGGCTGCTGTGTTCTTTTAGCTTTCATAACACCCCCTCCACACTCACTTCACCATTGTGGCAATGGCACAAATGCACGCTCTGTTCAAAATTAAGGCAGATGCTGCAACTAGTTTGTGTGTGTTTTTTTTTGCAAGGAACTATTTGTGTAACCATGATGTACAGCGTCAGACTGTATCACAGCTTTGTGTTTGTGCCCTGCTCTGAATGTTGCATGAATGTGTGATTATGTGCAATTAGTAAGTGGTATGTTCCACTGTTTTAATACTCCCGTCTATGTTTAGAGCTATTTTGTAGTCATCTATTCACTCTTGCATTTATCTAGTATGTAGTATTACTGTAACTTGGTGTATGTCTTGTGATTAGCTATCAATATTTTATTACTTCAATATGAGGCAAGGCACATTTGTGAATATGTAATTTTCTTGATTGTCTCTATTACATTAATAATTGTAAGTTTAGATTGCTGTGGTGGACTTGATTTATTTGCCTTAACATTTGTTTTGTGTGTGTGTATATTTGTTTTATATATATATTCTATATATATATATATATATATATATATATATAAAGTGTGTGTGTGTTTTTGCACATGCATGTACAAGCTATAATAGAAGTGTATGTTGTTGAGTGCAGACCCAACAGAGGTAGGTGTTCCACCAGGAAATAGTAATGGGTGACTGGGTGCGGAATACTTTTGTTTGAACAATGGCTGTGTTCAGTGAACCGTGGTGAGATGTTGTTTTGAAGTCTTTGTAGTCATATAAATAAAGGTGTCCACACGGTTAACATATAGGCCTCTTTGTCATTGACATGAAATCTTCATGGACTGTTCAGAATATGTGGTGTTTGTGAAGGTTAAAGACAATTCATGTTCTTAAACAGCCATTGTTTAATGGTTAGTAGTTTTTATTACGTTTTTAGAATTTAGCTTGTTACTAGTTTCTGTCAGCTAACAAGCTACAGCTGTGCATGCTTACAGAAAGAGTTTATTCAGAGACAGCTCAAGTTTAATGTTTTTCCTTATCTTTTCAGGTGGACCCTAAAGTAGCATTTCCAAGGCGACCAAACACAGCCACACAGCCAAAGGTAGGAATCATCCCGCCATTTGAGGTTTTTTCTCCTATACTGGTGCTTTCCAATCCCCAATGGTTATGTGCATTTCTATATCCTGAGTATTTGCTGGAAAAATGTTGCCATGGAGATGAGAGTTGTCGGCCATTATAGAAGTAAGATCAGGTCTTCATTGAAAGTGAAACGCAAAGAGAAATCTGTTCATGTGGTCAGCCCCCTGAAGGGCCTTATTGTGATCAAAGTGAGCAAGTCACAGACGTGTTGGATATATCAGAGCAATATATAGGATATAAATATTTGTTGGGAGATTGGAATTAAGAGAGAAAAGAGCGAATTGTGGAGTTATTTGAGGTTTGTTTATTGTATGATGAGGCAATTCATTGGGTAAGTCTATTCGGATATGAGCATGTTAGATTGAGTAGTAGAGTTCTCTCAGTAGGCTGAGCTTTGCCTAGGCCTTCTCTAGACCATAGTTTGTTATGTGTCACTGATGTAGCCAGTTCATATTTCATGCTGTAGTCAATATGATATGGTTTAGATGCTAGTTGAGTGTCTTTGCTGACACATTTATACCTCACTGTGGGTGGTATATTTATTACTTATATAATAATTATCATTGGATATATTTCACCTTATTTTCATACCTGAGAAATTCACGCCATCAAACCATAAAGCTGTCTTCATGGTAGATTGGTGTCCTAACCATTCTGTGCCCAAGTGTGCATGTCGATATAATTCTTGTTATAGTTGGGCGTTGACAACAATGAACAGGGCCCATATTCATCTCTGCTGTCTGTTTACACAAGTTTTTTTTAGTACACAACCAAAATTCTATCTTCAGTATGTTAGATGGTATATTATGCCAGCTGGCCTGGCCTGTCTTGTCATTGTTTGGCTTAATAGGGTCGTTTATCCGTGCATACAGGAGTACTGGGTCCGAGCACTGTCTGCATTTCAACTTCCAAACATGTATAATACTTCTGGCCCGCACCTGCCCGTGGTAACAAACCTTGACAGCGCCGGTCTCTGACTTAAACAACGCATTAATGAGAAGTGATAGGTTAAAAGGGTTCATCCTTTTCAGCAATAGGTGGGGGAGAGGGGTGTTACATATGACACTTATAGGTTTCCCGTGCCATATTCTTCCATTGTAGTTGTAGTCGAAGACTATCCAGAAAATAGGCTCCTCCGTTCAGATAAATTTTTTGGTTATTGCTCATCGGCCACGCGTGATCTTTCATTATCTCTGTATTTACATTGATTTTTTTCACCTTGGACCGAGTGTTGGGCAGTTGGCATGGCGAACATGGCGCATTTATTGTGTATGCACAGCGTATATTTGTTAAATGAGTACGGTTCTGTTGTCAATTGGGGGATCCTGAGTTGAGTTGACCAGTGATAATTATCAATTACTGAGATGGGAGTAGGCCCTTCGCTTCGCATCCACGTAGCACATTGCCTAGATGTCAACATGAGCATCACTATTTACAGATAATATGGCAGCAGTGAATGCCAAAACTCAATCTGGCGTTTGCCA
Organism: Paralvinella palmiformis; assembly: GCA_025642065.1. Lineage (NCBI taxonomy): Eukaryota > Metazoa > Annelida > Polychaeta > Terebellida > Alvinellidae > Paralvinella > Paralvinella palmiformis. The sequence goes on from JAODUP010000015.1 coordinate 1,146,256, forward strand.
AAATGGGACCACTTCAAGGCAAATCCACTCCACGACGGCCAGCTACTTCCTCTTGCTGTACCATGCCAGTTTTAAATGTCATGTTAGCACATTTCTGTTTGTGGGTGGTTGGCTGCTTGGGGGTAGAATTGTACAGCCAGTCCCTTGGGGTATCGGAGTCCTGGTCTAGATGGTAGTGTCTTCTAGCTTTAAATGTAGCTTTAGCAGCAGACCTTTGGTGGTTTTGGTAGGAGAGTTTTGACTGCATCTTTTCCAGATAGTAAGGATGGCTGAAAAACATCTCTGCTTATCTGTGGAGAGAATCAGTCTGGGAGAGGAACCGACGGGGGGGGGGTATCTGTAAATTTGCCGCTGAGATGAGAAAGCCTTATATTTGAATGTGCTCCTAGTGGCAAAACAACTGACTGGCAGGAGTTAGAGGTCAAAGAAGAATAATGAAAATCTGCGGCATGAGTGTGTACAGTATATTGTAAGCTTGGCATAGTTGGCATAGAGTAGGGGGGTTGTGGCATCCAGGAGATAACAGATCTTTGTGGGATCATATTGTACATGTACTGAACCATGTACAGGAATCATTACCATGGCAACCAGCGCAGCTGACCAGGGGAATTGGGAAGGCATTTCTAATAGTTGCCAGGTTATCTGTCAGCTTTGGAATCTGGTTTCCATAGAATGCCAGCACCACAGAGGGTCCCCTTGAGCCATTTGCTTTCAATAAGTGTGGCTCTGGCTATCTAGAGTTCAGGAGCTAGTTTGATGAGCCGCATGGCTAATCACTGCTGATGTATGTACAAGGCAGTCTGTGCGGATCAATCCACACGTGTGTGGGTGTATATTCATATACAAACACACACATACGCCATTCAACTTCATGTATAGCCTAAGTTGATCATAATCTGTATCATGTTCCTGATGCTGTGGCATTAATTTGTGACTGATCTATAAGTTTGACTGACATCTTTTGTGGTGGCAAACCACATAATAGTAGAGCTTGAAATTAATTCAGATAATACTAATGTGCACGGTTAATTTTCTAACCATTTATTGTTACTGAAACAGACCAAGATCATTAAGATGTTGAAATGTTTTGCTCATCTTAATTCTCCCGGTAATCATTTCATCTGTTGCTGAAGTTTAATGGCAGATTAAATTTTTTTATAGTTTTTATGCCTGCATCTATTTCTAAATATAGGTGGCTGCTTAATTGCTCATAAAAACACCACCACTGAAACTGGTCTCTGTTTTTGTCCAATGGTATTTCATGTTGGCAGTGATTATCGGTTTGTTCTGTCTTGATGAAGCAAGCTCGCCAGCCAGTTACAGTTGTCTTTAGTTGCTACACAGCTGTTTGTGCTCTTGTACCAGGAGATGTCTTGAAGAATTAGTCAGCCGGTGGCTAGGTTTGATTTGTGGAAGAAATGTGCACGTGCTGCGTGTGGCCAAGTTTGTAAAAAAAAGGGTGCTCTTCACTAATTGCTGTTTAGTACTAATATTCCATGGATTATGCAGATGGGGGAATGGCGGTTAAGGTTTATAATATCCATGTTGATAATACTGATGTCTGTGCTGGTGTCCTGACAATGAGCATGGATTTGTTCTGTTCCCGTCTCCATTACGCATTACGGCAGATGAGTTGGAAGATGAGATAAGCTGGGTGGGCATTTAGTTGCTGCTGATAAGAGTGCTACGTGGTAATTGGTTTGTTGAATTTTAAGCCGAAGGTAGCGCAGATGTGAAAACCACTTATTGGCATTTGTTGGCGGTCTCTGTTTATTTTAATGATTAACTTTTATGGTGTGGTTTCATCACAATGTCAAGACATTTAATTCCTCTGTGGACACATTGTTAGATAGGTCAACTAACACTTTCCCCTCCTTTTGCTTGGGGTCTGAATTTCTATTTAATGTAAGCGAGGGCATAAGTCCAAGAAATGTGTATTTTGGATGTAAGTGTCATTTGTTCAAGTTTTAGACAGCTGTTCAAATAATGTAATCATTATTTATAGTGTGTGTGTGTGTGTGTGATTTAGTTTTATCTACAGCATATTTGCTCTTTATCAGCTGTCATAAGGTTTCAATATTTTATTTATCAACATGGTTTATTATTATTTTTTGTTCAAGAAGTTCAAGAGATTATGCTATACTTTTCCAGTGATGAAAGAAAGGAAAAAGCAGGATAATTTTGGAGTAGGATAGCAGTTAAATGCCTGGACCAGATGTTATGATGGCTTGTTGAAAACCATGTGCTGGCATTGGATTGTATTTTATTTGTTGTGATCACAAGTGAAAAATAATTTCATGTGTGCAATGAACGCACATTGAACCTTATCTTAAAGTTTGTACGATATGAATATGCAGCTGTTTGACTTGTGTGAACAGTCCATCTCATCCGTATTCCGATAAAAATCCCTTTTAATGACCGGTTGGGTGATTTGATGCTAGCCATTTTCCGTGTGATGAAAGTCGGATATGTAAAGCTATATTCCCACAGAAAATAAGCTGTTCATTGGTAATGCGTGGATAATTGGAAGGTTTGCTGAGTTAGGCTGTAGTTCATTATAATGGGTAGCCAGCATTAGAGTCTGTAGCGCTGTAATGGCTACTGGAGCCGAGACTAGACGCTGGTCACAAAAGTGGCATGAGCATATCTGGTAATGTGCCTATTGCATGAACTAATCACAGGCCTGTCACATGTCCGCTGGCCTCCCGGTTTATGCCAAATTTAACATACCACACAGTGGTGGTAGGCGGCTCTGGGCGCATTTCTGCCGGCACAGCGGTCTGCAAAGGGTTAACTAAGGTTTTATCGGAACATTCCACCCCATGGAGCGGTACAGAGAGACCGCATCAGCAAACAGAGAAGCTCGGGGTAAACGTTGGTTACAGTGTAATACCTCCCTCCTGGATGACGCTCCCTCATTGACCATAACATTTGTTGGCACCCCTAGAGGGCTTCACTATTGTCTGACCGCTTCAGTGTCAGCTCATGTGCAGTGAAGTGAATCGGTCTATTTTGGGCAGGACGCGATCTAAAAACAGCCTAGCTCAACCCCACATGGCCCTGTTCGGTTGTTTTCTGTCTTTGGTGACTAAATGCTTCACTAGACCCAAACAACTGGACTTACCGGCCACTGGTATTTTGAAGGTAACAACCTTTAAAGCGTGTATCTTTTCCACCTTGTCTATTTTCTTTTCTAAGGGTATGTGTGTAGGCAGAATATTAGAATTCCAACATTTTTATTGTTAGAAAATTCCTTCTTAATGCCATCTTTTGTTAATTGGGTTATTGTTATTGAAGATCCTATTTATTATCTAATTCAGCTAGCTTTGGTGTAGCAGTTGACAAGTGTATAATGACCAGGTTATTGGCAGTCATGTTCTGGCATAATCAAATGTTAAGTGTAATATGACTGAGTTAATTTATTTCCTGTCCTTTTTATTCTACCAGTGCTTTCTCCGAGTACTGGTTTTTAAGATAATGGAATGGCCAAAGTATATATTTGAGATATGTCTATGAAGTCTGGGTATGACAAACTGTAATGCTTGGGATTGATGTATTTAGCACAAGTCATGCATCAGGGAACACAATTTTAATTCATTTTGCATGTTTTGGTTATGATATTCCCAAACGATTTTGAAGGGAATTGTTTCTTTGTGGTAATCCAGCCTTTCCACAAGTTTGAAAATGTCAAAGCTAAATTGTGTGCGAGTACTTCACTAATAATGAAAGTAGTGTATGTCATGAAGGTCATAGTTCTCATGCTTCATGGGAAAACTGGTCACGGGGGCGTGCGCGCACACACAAATACACACATGACAGGTATCAATGTCATGATATTACTAGTAGGCTGGAAGATAGGAAATGAAGTATTAGTCAGTTTCACTGATGACCCAACAATACAAAGAATGTTCTTAATGTGATACGTGATGATATATCTGTGTATGTAGGAGCAACATTAGAAAGTGAATTGATAGCTAAGCCACTAGTTTTAAATGATGGATTCTCTCTTATCCCTATTCACACGCGCGCACACGTATGTACACACACACACGTATGTACACACATACTGATCTTACATATTGCACTGACAGGTTTCAGCAAGTACACAGAAGAATAGGCTGGATAAATCAAAGATCCTGCACCAGCCATTTTCAGGGTCATATTGTCCACCGTGTTTGAGAACAGGGGCTGTTCTCACAGCAGACACAAAAATCGAACCTTTGCTGTGATCCAGCAGTAAACAGACGCCATTGTGGATATTATTTGCTAGAAATGTTTACACTGTTTACTGAAATACGTTTGAGCTGTCTTTATGCTCAGCACTTATAAGCTAGTTCTGTTTACACAGTCAGCCAGGGAGTCTTCTTCATCATGAGCCATTATATTCTGAACCTTTATGCCCACACTGTGTTTGTTTATATTCACTTTATTCTCCTTAGCTATATAGGTGTCTTTTCTATATAAATGCCACTCCGGGTTCAATTCATTATTGAATCAACCACACATTGGTCACTAATGTTCACTTATGGGGAAGGGGGGGGGGTTCTTGATCAATGTGATCTTGATCAAGAATTCTATTTTACTGACCCTTTAGGAGTTAATGCGCTACCGTGTGGGTGAAACACAGTTGAAAATGTATCTGTACAAGTGAATGTTGGGTTGCAGCTTATCACATGTGAGCTTGATATCTGAGTGCAGTCCACATTCTCACACAGAGATATAATTGGTTCATTTCTATTGATTTCCAATTCAGCATCCCAATAAAGGCTGATCTCCGGGGTGTAACGTCAGTTATTACAGAATGGTTGAATTACTAGGAGAGTGATTTTTTATTATTGATTGAAAGACAAGTAGGGATCGTGTGTGTGTGTGTGTGTGTGTGTGTGTTAATAGATCGTTCCTAGATGTAAGTTTATCGTGAAATAAGGAAAACAATTCTAGCCATCATGCCATACTTTGTATAAATTTTGTGATGCACACTTCATTCGGCACAATAACAGCTGGTGTAAGGTTGTTAAGTAGCAATCTGTTACGTAGTTCTGTGTCTAATAGCTGATCACTTAGCATAGTGAGATAGATATTAATTGTATTACTTAATGACATGCAGGGATCGCCATGACCCATTTATCATTGTTGTTTCCACCCCTGTGCCGTATACGTTGCTTCCTATCACTGTGATGTTTAAAACAACATTGAAATGGTGCCTAAAAATAGTGTGGTCTATAGACACGCTCAGTGTGTCAGTGTTGGGGAGCCATATGAAGTTAGATATTAATATTCCATTGTGTATTGGCCATTGTGTGCCCAGACCCAAGCCGTGTCTGAAAGTCTCAATTATGATTTATGTGTCTCAGTGCCAGCACAGTTGGATATTCAGTTAATATCAACTGATGTTATTTATTGACATAACCATCGTCCATCAGAAGGTGCATGATTCATAATCAGACTTAGCAAAATTATTGCTGATTTCCCTCTTTATTTGTGATTGAGACTTGTTATTGTCTCCCAACCTGTCTGTAATTGGCTCTATCCAGATAATTGGCCACAGTGGAGTTGACATGGATTACTTACTGTCATTATTATTGTATGACATTTCATGATGAATGCATGTCTGTGCGTGAACAATGGAATTTAAAGCCCATTGATGTATGGCAATTGGTTATCATAACAAATTGCACAGATTTAAAGCAATTAAATCAGCAAAGCGTGACAATAACTTCACCATATCCTGTTGGCTGTCTTATGATCTATTTCATTATATTTCTGCTTTGGCCTTGTAACAGTCACCACATTGGTTACTGTGTCGGCCAGGTACAAAAGTCGTTGGATTGAGAAGAAAACAACACTCGCATGCTGGATGTACCACTGACAAACTTGTCTTGTGCGTGGTGTTATTGACGTGACAATTCTTCTCCATCACTACTAGTTTGATTAGAGTAAAGCGGACAACTGAGAGAGAGAGAATGTACTTGATATCATCTAGAAAGGTGCATATGGTGTATTTTATCCAAGTTACGTGGTGCTGAAGTGGAGACGCTGACTTTTCCCTCCATTGTAATCCGATCAAAAGCCTTGCAGTTCATGTGACCAGAGAAGGCTACTACAGCTCCAGAGTTTAACGGGAGTGGTGAGAAAGAGACCTGCTGGTTCTAAAGCGAAGTTTGTCACAGCTGGTACAGTAACAAACAACACCGAGTGTCCTTAGATTGGCAAGTCTCTCTCTATCTCTCTCAGTAACCCGTAATTACTGCACTGATGGATCCAGCCTCCAATCTTTTCACATTCTTAAATTCTCCACCCACTGCACCGGCTAGGGGTGTTTCCATGACAACACACCCCAGGGTCAGGGGTCAGAGATGGGTCAAGAGAGGTTTCCGCCCTAGGATCAAAGTTGCGCCCAACAATGTAAGTTGATCTCATTATTACTTGAACCGCTGTGTGCTCGCTCTGTACGGTGAGGTAAGATTTATTTTGGGCGCTGGTGATTCATGATTAACGCTGTGCTAGGCGGCGTTGTCACTCTGGTTAAACCGAATCCTGTTTTTTTATGGAACTCTAGAGCAGTATTTCTCTCCATATGCCTAGTTGCTGGTTGTAATACAATTTTTAAAACTGTTCTGTTATTTATGCTGCGGTCTCGTTTCCTGCACAGCGTCAATTTAGTAAGTGCCAGCAGACTTGCTACAGATTTCGGTCGGTCGGTGGGGAGGGGGTCTTTGTCGTGAGAGTTTTTTCAGTGAGCGCAAATCGGTTGAATGAGTGAGTACCTTTCTCACACGTTTCCTGTTTTTAACTTTCTATCACCATATATACCTTTAGACAGTTTTATTGATATTGGCGTTAGTCTATTGCGTGGTCATCTTAACCTTTGTTACATCCTGCCAGGTGCAATTAGTGTAGTTCAGTACTAATTGATCTTGGTTTATTATCTGATCAGAATTTTTTCTGCTTGTCAACGTACATCAGAGAGGCTCAGCTCGAGTGGGAGGTACCATGGCACAACATAGCATCTGTCTGTCACTATGTTTGCTTGAGGCTGTGTTGCCTTGATTTTGATGGATTCGCCTGCGTTTGTTTTAGTGTACTTTAGCTAATAACACTGATGTGTATTTGTGGTGCAGCGTTAAGTTACTGGCTGTGATGAAATGTTAATGAGATAACTGAATTATACCCACCACACATGGGGGGATTTTTGGCCAGATTATATTAGCTGATTACGGCCAAGACTAGAGTAGAGTGCCTGCCGAAGAAATTTGGAGTATTTTAGAGAAAGGTTTAATTGTTTGCAGCTGTGTCACCTGGATACATTTAACAATGTTGAACAAATGTTTTTAGTTCCAGCTTTCAGTTTAGCTCGTTTCCTGTTAAGCTTTCATTGTTTAGGGTTTTTTCTGCGTGCAGGAACTCCTACGTGTATACGTTAATAGAGACCCGTATTTTCATCAGTAATAGTTTGTTGTCTCATAAAATCTTTGTTGCAGATTACTTCATATGGATAATTATGTTTTGTTGGTCATTTAGTGGCAGCTTAGTTACCATTTAGGAAATGTCCTCTTATGAAATGTCTCCAGCCACCGGTGGCAGGTAGTTCAGCCAGTTAAGATTCACTACTGAAACGCACTCGGCTAGAAAGAACTTCATTCAAGTAGTGATTGTGTAATAAATACTGAGGGTGTGATGTCTTCGCGGGATGTATGGGGCGAGAGTGTATATGTTTTCATATTTAATCAGTTTGAGTTATGTCAGCATTAGCTAATGTGCTGGCTAGTGCTACTTATATGGGAAACCAGTGATTTGGCCGTATTTAGTGGCTTTAATGTGCAATTTTGGATATTTGGTGTCGGGAATGAACACAAAACAGTGTCTTTTCAAATCGTAATATTGGTTTCTATTTTCTGATGTTATCTCTCTACCTAATTTTGCCACATAAATTTAATATCAGAGAAAGTCTGCTGGTATTTGGTGAAATACACAAACAGAGAGAGAGAGAGAATGATACTAATGCACACACAGTCTGTCCTTTGGAGAAGATAAATTGAAAACATTATCAATGTGACTGGGTGGTGGTGGTGGGGTCAACGTTTTGTATGTAGGGTAGCTCTGGCTTCAGGTTATTGTCTTTTCAGGTCATGTCCTTCCTGTATGGAAAGGCACAGATCTATGGGGCTGAGTTAAAACAGTTGCCATGGTTTCACTGTGGGGATGAAACCGTAGTGAAAGAGAGGTTTTATTGTTTATAGATCAGGTGAAGTGTCTGCATGTGTGTCTAGCTCCTGATAACGGGATGATATTGGTTTTTGTTCTTGGTCAGGTTCCTGTTTACAACCTGGTGGTAATTCTTGCATGTGGTAACCATAGGCTGAGGTTCAGTGATCAATCAGGCTGACCTTCTGTATCTTATCACACGCAGCTTGTAATCAGAGGTTGGGTAGAGATTTCTGTCCTTGCGGGTATACATCACAAGATACCCGTCTGAGGTCTTCGGGTTTGCGCGGTGAACATGTGATTGCTTCCAATAATATGGTGTGTATGCTTCGCTGAAGTCCCAGGAATTGTGTGACCCGTAATCGGTGAAGCACGGGCTGGGTGTGATGGATGGGATAACACAACCACCCAGTTTCCAAGAGCTGCACCCGTCCGCCCAACACCCAGACAAGGCAGAGAGAAGTGGGGCATATGCCGTACCTGCTGTCAGAAAGATGGATGGCGCTGTGATAGCATGGGTAACTGAACTTGTCGGGGAGAAAGTCACATGAAGTTTGGTAAGAAAGAGGAGGCCAGCACTGACTGCAAATCAGTCAACATGATGACACGGCAGGGACAACTGTAAAAATCAATAGTACTTAGTTTGAACTGTTTGCTTTGTGTTAGCATGAAGGTTGGCTCTGGGTGTCAAAAATGGACCAGGTTGTTTGTCTTAGTGGGTCAGGGAAGAACGCCATCCCACGTTCATGGTATAGGAAGTGAATATGTATTTTACACAGCGCTCTGTCATAGATATATGGAACAAAGTTAACAATGATGTATCATTGACACAGGCGATTCTCAGTGGTTAAGTGAAATCAGATGGAAAGGAATAATGAAGTTCGTTCATTTGGAATTTTGTGGCTTTTTGTTTATGATAAAGATCTGTAACACACTGATTGATAATGCCACTAAGCGATCAATACCTATCAATGATAGAACAATCAGGGTTTCTTATTAATAGTGATCTTTGACCCATCAGGCTGTGTATTGAAAGTCCACAACAATATTCCAAGATAGCTCTCTGCTCATTATGTTCTCTAATGGTGACAGAATTATGGCATTATTATACTAGCTAACCATTAACAGTTAACTGCCTCGTTCCCACTATAGCTTTACTGCCTCGTAAATTAGTATATGTGTGTTAACACATGTTATGCCATTACCAAAATTATTGCTCCTGTGCTAACAGTTTGTCTGCATTTTGTGCTCCTGGAGTGATTAAAATCTTTTGCGTTTGTGTTTTTCACTTTCCACTATTTTGTGCCTAATATATGTTAATTTTTCACCTGATCTCATTTCAGCTGGTGACGAAAACCAAGAAAATCTTTGTTGGTGGCTTGTCAGCCTCCACAACAGTGGATGATGTCAAGGCATACTTTGAGCAGTTTGGGAAGGTAAGATTAAGCTCATCTTCTGTGACATGCACTCATAACGTGTACAGCATTGTTCTGTGCAGAGCATTACCACTGCTAAAATATTGAAGAGACATTTTGTCAAGTTTGGTCCACAAGTGATGAATCTGGGAGATGGCAAATCATGGCAGTGGGCGAGACTGAATGTAATGTATGATGCATAGTGCATAATGCATGCCACTACATCTTCATACATCATCAGGTTATAGTAACACCGACTAAAGTAATGACATGTTTTGGCATGTAGTTAACCCAGCTTGTGATGGGCTCGGATCTCCGTCATTTTCCTTCTCACTGGCTCATCCATCCGTGATGTTGTCCTACCATTTTCATTTGCTGACTTCTTGGTCTGCGAGTTGGGTAATTTCAGATTGGTGTTGGCTTCAAATGCTGTGCAACATCACCTTTTCATGGGTCTAAATACTGTTCTACTCATCTCATCAGTAATCCTGCCACAGATTGAGGCAAAAAAAAAACCATAGCACATTTTGTTATTTGTTATGCTTTGTCAAGTCCCATTTAGGGGTTGATTATTATCTGAGATGTGCCACTGATTGGTGAAGGTGTTTTAGTGTTTGTGCCAGATAATGTCATTGCTTGGTTATTTTTGTGAATGATCAAAAATTCTACTGAAATCCTGTTGGAACATCAGATTTTGGATGATAAACTAAGATTTGAAAGGAACATATTCACTTTTACCTGGTTACTGTTCAACAGTAGCTTAGCGTGAGAATATGTTTACACTGCTGGGCTTACCTGTGTTATGTCATTAGTAGGCTATCTCAAACTGATAATTACTTGTCTTTAGTCCAGTTCTTAGTGGTGTATGAATATAATCTGTGTTGGAAGGTTGGTGAAGACTTTTTGATTGCGTCTAGCTTCGATTTTTACAAATATAGAGTCTAATAAAAGGGGATGCGTGTTCTACGTGCCTAGCAGTGTGCGAGAACCTAAGGCCATAACTAAAGTATTAGATTCGCTGGGCAAGGGGGGGGGGGTGGTGGTGGAAAAAGCGTGCTGATGATGGCTTAACCTTGCTAGATGCCGTTGATTAAGGCAAAGGAAGCACTCCAGATGTGTGAGAGGTGCTGTGGACGGGCTCTTACAGCAAATAACAAGTCCTGTATGATCTGGTGTTGGTGCTATGATTTGTTGTTGTTGTTGTGTTGGTCATTGTCGTTCTTGTCCAGATTATGCATAATGGTCGGGTAGAAGTAGCCGTCAAACACAAGCTTGGTTGTATCGATCGGGAACAATGGCACTGTCTTCAGTGACAGCACGAAAACCTCTACTGCTATTGAACAGGAAATGCTTTCTAGTTGTGTAGACCATAACAAGGCCAACGCGTATGCCCAGCAACACAAGAGAGTATCCAAGGATCTTTGACCAAAGCAAGAGTTAGCGTGTGGCGGCAATCAATGAGGCATTGGCACACCACTGCTGTGAGATCAATACACTCTGGTCACTGAGGATGAGAGCAGACCATGTATAGCTTGGCAGAGTACTATTATCAATGTATCTGACGTCGGGGCAAGAGCACACATCTCTTCGGAGTAAGGTGATCATTCTAGTTTCAGCCGGCGCCTACCCAAATCGCGTCTATATGTTCCAATACCAGATCTAGGTTAAAGCTCTCGATGTTAGCTTTTGTAAGCGGGGGAGAGTCCTGGTATGTCTTATATGGCCACTGGGGCGTTCTGGACTCTGGCCATTCCTGCCATAATATTTGCCACCAGAGATCCGCGCATGGAGTTCATTGCACTCTGAACTGGGACCAAAGAAGTGGAGTTTCTTAAGACATAAACTCCCCAGTGACGATTGTGTTACTGTTATGCGCGCCCCTCTGTCTGGAATATGTTTGCCTTAAGAGCGGATGTTGTGGTTGTTTTTCAGGCGATTTTTAACCATTAATGACAATAATGACTTGTCCTCAAGAGCAATTGAATTGGGCTACCAAGAAACAGTACTATAGCATTCGGTTTAGGTTATTGATTTTTGAGAAGCGTTGACCCGCTAGCTCCATTCATTTATAAGCCTCGGCTATGGTATTCAGTGCGTCTTTCCCCATTCTAGTACACAACATGCACATATTAAACATAAAAGTGTTGGGCAAAAAGCATTACCGTTGAAGGTGCTTGAACAGCACAGATCTTTAGGACAGTCGTGTTGTACTGGTGTGAATCTTTTGTATTGATAAACTCTTTTAATTATTGATTTGATATCAGATTCGTGCATTACTTTACTTATAAGGCATGAGTTAACTGTTGGCTAGAAGAACTGGTTCTGGGTTGTTAGCCAAATAATTACCTTATAGACAGCTCAGTAAATTCTCCCAACTTGTATTTGAGCTAGAGTTTTTTGTGACGTGGCTGTGTGTGATACCTCTGTGTTAAGACGTATCCTCTCATACCTGTACAGGAGCTATCCTTAGTTTCCTGTAAAACTTGTTCCATGGCATCATTTAAATCGGCTTATTTGCATTATGCGGCACTGTTAGGCCACAGGTAGCCAGAGCTGAAGTATGCGCAAGAAGCCTGTTTAACATGGTTTGAATTGGCACTCATAGAGTTTCTTTCCGACAAAAAGATGAATGAGTGTCTGTGGTGCCATCAGGATCCATTATAACAGGATGTTTCCATTTTCTGTCTCAAAGGGGAAATTCCCAGGGAAGCATTTATTGGAGCTTAACAAAGATGGGCCATTTCTTGTTACCTGCAATGCCCGGGGCACTGAATGAAAATGTGAAAGAAAAAATGTGGTAACACTACAAAAATAGTTTAGCACAGTAGACATACCTGTACCTAGCCATTTGAGTGTTTGTGGTAGCCATTATACATATAGTCAGGTGTTCCAATACTGCCGAAACCTTACAAATTGGTGACTGCCGTTAGTCTGGTGAGACCATAATATCCTTTGCCTTTCTCTATAGAGGATTCTGTTATAGAAAGCTTTGCTGTCCATAGTACATCAGATGAGGCCAAAGTTGTTAACAGTGCAGCAGTCGAGGTAGGCCCTTTGTGAAGGCTGTCTGATAGCACAATGGTTAGAGCATTGCGTTGCAAACTTCCAGGTTCAGATCCGACAAATACCTGTGTGTGGGATGTTTCCCTAGGCAGTGGCCTCTCAGCCATATGACACAGCTGTGACTAACGGCGATGGTAAACAACTCAACCCTTATTCTGTGAATATTAATCCTTACTGTGTACGTCATTCTACGTTGTTCATAGGCTTGCCACAACAATCGAGCATTATATGAGCTAGTGTCATCTCTTAATCAATGAGAAGCTTGTTAACATTTATCTTAAGAATCTTGTAGAGACCAAGGTTGTGTGTGTGTGTGTGTGTGTGTGTGTGAATGGGAGAGGGTATGAGATATACATGAACGCATGCATTTGTTAGTGTGACTGATAGTCATAGTATAGAGTGGCTCTTAGTTAAGGCTATGACAATAAAACACTTTCTTGTATTGTTGCGGCTCATTTTCTTGATTTAGGTTTCAGGTGAGCCCCCCCCCCCATTTTTTTTAACAATGTGCTTTTAAGTCCGAATTAATATAGTGCAAATGGTCATTTAGTCAATTTTGTGGCGTTTCCTGATGAATATCTGTTGCCATGTTAGAACCATTTGTTCATATGGCTGGGTGTATACTACTTCCATTTAGTAATAATCAGTTGTGGGTAAATTATTTGAAGTAACCAGTAATGTAAATAAATTTATCATTATATATGTATTTGTCTCTGGCTCTTTATTCTTCTACAGTTAATACTAATTATGTAATAATTCTTGATTAGAGTACAGAACTTGGGATCAAAAAAAAAACAGCTCTCAGTTGTCAGACTGAGAGCTGGCTGTTCAGAGATAGTTATCAGGTGAATTGTATTTTTTTGTGCCTAAGTGGATTTATTACCAGTTGTATCCTATTTTGATTCAGGGAACAAACGAGCAGCTGTAAAAGTCCTACCTATGTCCTTAGAGATGCCGTTCCCTGGTATATATTCCACCAGAGATAAGATATTAGATTAAATTGGCTCCGAGAACCGGACTGTTGTTTTTAAAATGGAGGCACAGTAATGAGTATTTCCTGGGATGCCGTCATGATTACATCATGTGTTTTGGTGTGGTTTAGTGTCGTTGCTACTGGTTTAAATGCTCTGTTGATCCAGAACCGGTTGATGGCAGTAGGACTTCGGGTTCAGCCGAGGACAAATACATAAAGCTTCTCCAATTACAGGCAGATATCATCAGGTCTTTATTTAATGGGCCAGTGCAGCATTGTGTGGCACTTTTTAAAGTCGGTCTCTTTAGATGGGGCTAGGTATTGTGTGACATCCTCATTGGTAGTTATTGGTCTTGAGTGGACCATACTAAACACAGTACAGAGCCAGAACAGTGGAACTCCCCCCCCCCTCCAGTCTTATAGTGAGCACTGAGTGAGTAGCGCCCAGTTTCAGATGGGATTCCCAACCAATAGCTATCAGTTTCATTAAGAGAGGGGGGGGAGGTATTGATTTTTTTACATGATCACTAAGGGGATATTGATATATCTAGGGATGAGATCTCACGGTTAGTTAAAGGAATTAGTTAAAGTTTTACAGTGCCTATCTGTTTGGTGTGTGTGTGTATGGGTTAATACAGTGGGAGAAAAACTGGCTATATAAAATTCTCAGATATACTGCTCTCCTACTTTTCATGTCTGTAATATATGAGTGAAATGGCAGTACCTCAAATGAGGACTAATTCTAAGCAAACTTTGAATTTACAATAAAAGGCTTATTCTGTACCAGTTGCCTGGCTGGATGAAAGATTTCTCCTACTGTAGTGCCACGGCTGGGATTCGAAACTCCGACTTCCCTCACAGCATGACTATGAGTTAGACAGTCCCACGCTCTTACCCATGAGGTCACAGAGGCCCTTTTCATGTCTTCTCATCCTGTCATCTACTGGCATAGACCAGTTGTGATCTCATTGATAATGGCAACCAATTTTACAACAATCATTTGGGACCTACTTGACCACACTTTGTATAGCACAGAGTGCACCTTTACCTCTTTCATGGCAAGCACTATTCATGTACATATGTTGGATAAGCACTAAACAAATCCGTTGGACAGATAATGCATGTGACTGAGGTGACAGTGGATCGTCGTCGAAAATAGTATTTTTAATACTAAATTATAGGGTGTTCTGATGGCATTGTGATACAAATCTCCTGAAATACCTGATATTTCTCTAGGAAGTTACCCCTGGGCCGTATGTCCCAGACGTGATTGACGGTCAAACTAAACAAACCTCACTCTTCACTAATTTGTATGGGAGCCGTTCTGATGGCACATGTGGTGGGAGCATTACACTTCAAACCTGCAGGCTGTTGGTTAAACTCAATTCATCTCAACTACTTTGTATGGTGGGATTCAAATATGCAGTTGCTAGCGCATGCACTGTAGACCTTCAGGTTTTGGAATCCAATGTCACTAAGATGTGTTATTCCTCAGGATTACATTTTGGCCTGATCATCTCATTTCCATAAAGAGTCAATCCTCTGCATTACTGTGTCCGGGGCTGTATCTAGGACGTGCCAATGAGGAGTTGCAGCATAGCAATCCGTAATTTTCTGAACCAGAAACACAACTCCAAATGAACAGCGGTGTTCTTGATGCCTATTCTGATGTACCATTTTATATAATTCCATGCAAGATGAGATAGCTAGAGTATGGGAACTTCACACCACCACAAATCCCTTACCTCAGAAATCAATGTCTGTATAACGTCATACCATATTGATCTCGGCTCGCAACTCATTTGTTTGTAACTCCATGAAAAACGAGCTCCAGTAATGGTTTCACCTTTTAATGGAAAAGTGATATAAAACTCGGTTTGCGGGACCAGATGATAAATCTAAGTACAGTGTGTTACGTAGTGGAGAATGACTACTGTAAAGACAAACTGCCAGAAGTGACATCAATGTGTTTAAGGATGAACTTCCATGGAATCTTCACTAATGGATGTTAATTTAAACCCATTATCAGTCTTTGGTTATAGATTCTGTAACCATGCAGTTGTCATATTGTTCATTGAGTAATGTTTTTGTTTGTAAACCCCTGAATCTGAATTATCACCCTTCCTCCATTGACACTGGTCAGTTTGACTTCTTGCAACATTTCTATTGCTGTGAGATGTTTTGGGAAGCCATCTGCTTATATAGTCAGGAGAAGTGATGTGACTGCTTTTATGAAATAATCACATTGCCAAACATTTCGAATTATTGCATAGTTGTCATGGTTTAAACAAGCAGGCCTCTTTCAATCTGCCAGATGCACTGTAGCCTCACAGTGAACTCCAGTGTTGTTGTTCTAGATCATACAGTAGGTGTTCTGCTTGTGGCCATTAACTAGTATTGTCCAAAGAATTGTTTTCTATTTCATCTTAATCCATATTTCACCACGGCATCGGCGATGTTGTCTGAATGGCAGTTGATTTGTAGGTCGTTGATATTTCGATGTAATAACTAGTCGCCATATGAAGGTCAAGGTCACCTGTTGATTACTACTACAACATTGGAAGGCATATGTCTCGTTTCGCTGAGCTGTGTATGTTTACCTGGCTGCATAGCAGAGGTATTTCGTTGTGGTATCATAATAATGTCAGGATATGATTTACGGTAATGTTTGGTTTTGGAAGCCATCTTCAAGTGTTGGTTTGTCGGATCCGTTCGCGTTGATTGTTCACTAGGATCCATTATCTTGGTGGGAGATGGATGTCTGGGAATAAGGAATGCTCCAAATGGTCCTGTCCATCATTAGTACCATGATGGATGATCCAAGCTTGTTAGCCGTACTAGATCCCAGGCTAGATCCTCGGCGTAGTAATCATTGGTGCAGCAGTAGTAGTGTTAGTAGTAGCAGTGATAGTTAGATGTGTATGATTTAACTTACTGATGCGGACAGGCGTTGACCAGTGTAAATAGAACCACATGTGTTTCGTGGTTATTAGACATGTATACTGTTCCAAACCCCTGACAAGTAACTCTAGTTGGGCTTCTCCTGGATACCTTAACGTCACTGGACCCTTTGTTCTGGATCATAACTAGCTGAGAATAACATGAGCTGTTGAAATAGGTCTCCCGATTATGTTACACCTGTGTTTCCATTCAATTGTTTATCATGTATCCGTAGTTTGGCTGAAACGTCTCCGTGTTGTAAATATTTACAGCAAGTTTGAGTTAGTAGAAAACTGCCTATATTGAGAGATGAATGGTTGTATATGGAATAAGATTGGTTATGTGGATTATGCTATTATTATGCTGATACTGTAATGATTTTGTGTCATCAGATGATGACGCCTATTTCATTTGGTTGTCTTCATGCTGTCACAGTGCAGTATCGATAGTTTTTCGCTATCATCTGTCTGGTAGAATCATAGCAACTACATAACCCAACCTACAGCAGAATTACAGTAAATGATGTTTTAGATAGGATGTACCCTGTCAGGTCTTTGGTGTTAATCAAATCTTGCCGTTTGCTAGTCTGGAGTTGTCACTGCATCGGCGCAGGAGTCCCATCAATGCCATTTCTCCCGTTATTTTGCTGAGTGGATTTTAAAAATATCGCTGAATTGCTTTATGTTTTGTTTTGTTGGATGACGTAAGCGTGTCTGTGGGGAGTAGGCTGCGCCACAATTGAATGTTCACGTTTATAAAAAAGGGTGTGTGTGTGTGTGTGTGTGTGTTCCTAGGGCAGATATCCTATAATGCATGAGTCATTGACGCAAACCCCAGACATCTGCCCGGAAAGAAGTCACCGGGCCATGAAGCAGGGAGATGGTGTTTTGTATAGAAGTACAGTGGATTTTCTTGTTGTTACCGTGTCGTTGACTGGCGCTAGTGATTATTCATTAGCTTAATTGTGGATGGTGATTTGTAATACAACTTGGCCTTTTATTGGTGGGTAACCATGGCTATGAGAAACGTGGCAAGTAATGAAGACATTTAAGGGAAAGCATCCAGTCAATGATGTATCGATCATGGTTTGTAATTCACGAGGCTCTCACATGTCAGCAGAAACCTTCTCAATAATGTTGATTATACTTTGTTCAGTGGCATTCAGCCGATAAATGGAAACATGTCTCTGATGTGGCTGCTACATTTATTAGAAATGGGCTGTGTTTACTTCGCGTGTGTGTGTGTGTGTGAACTAGATATGTTTACCGGTACGAACGAGTTACGTGCACGTTCACATTTGGTTTTCCTCACGCACAGATTCGGCCATTGTCTTCTACAGATGTCGACTGTCTGGCTTCTTGAGCCTTGTCTCTCACGATAAGATGACACGGCCATGATTTATGTTCCTATTTTGCGTTTCTCGTCAGTACACAAGGGTTTTCCCGACACAACCCTCAGCTTATCGAACACCATCGTCGTGACACATTTACGCCGCGGACAAAGGCAACGGATAGTCGTCCCGAAAATGCTGTTTGCCTGGGCTGCTGTGTCTATTGGCAGCATTATTTGCCGGCATACATCTTTCAAAGAGGCTACATCCCAGTAATAACTGTCACCAGGCTGCAGATTATACTGTTTCCAAACAAGTGATGTTATGCCTCTTGATTGGCTTATCTTGGAAGGGTCACCTCTGGCTGCTGAGTGCTGCAGGAGGATGGCGTGTGTCCGTGCTGTTCATTGGGAGCTGATGATGATAGTGGGGGAGACTTCGGTTTCTTACTTGGTGAATAATAGGTTGACTTCAAGGACGAGGAAACATGCCGACCAATCATGGCCCATAATCCGATTTAGGAGCAGCATGGGAGCTCGGCCAGTGTTACATCGCTTACACCTAGACAACTGTTATCGCACCACTGCTAGTGGCTTGTCATTGAATGAATGCCTGTTATTTTCATTGTCCAGTCCATAATAAAAGTGGAAGACATCTGGGACTGGTCATCATTGCTTCGGCCACGTGGATAGAGCGCGTCTTTTGTCTGACACATTAGGTCTGTGTTCTGCTTGAGTTCCGACTTTCGTCGAGTAGAGATTATCCGTTCGATTGGTACAGTGTACAGCTAGACATAGGTTGGCTATATCAGTCTTCCTTAATACCAAGGGAGTTGTCACAGAAACTGCACAGCCAGAAATATGAAATTACTGTTGTCTTCTGTATCGTGTGGCATCTCTATCTCGCCCTTAACTATGTATATACGTACACTTGTTTAGATATCACGCTGCATACAAGAGGTCAGAAGATGAATAAATATTTTATTCTCACTTGCATGTATTCTAATGTAAATTCTTTTGCTACTTTAGAGCTGGTTTAAAGTGAATGTTTTACAGTAAGTATGTCCTCATGTTACAGTTGATAGTCTGTGTCATAGTCCTCATCCTAGTAAATATGTGTTATATAATACTAACCCTTGTCATAGGAAGTTCACACCAGTCCATAAATAGCTCACACTTGATTAATCTATTTAGACTAAGTACTGGCGTAGTTAGGATGCTTGGTGGTGTACAGATGATATATGGAAACTAGGTAACGCTCATCCTTTGGCTGCAACGTAGTCACCTTCAAGTGATTCTTGAATTGTCAACTCCACAACTGTACAGATTCAATAATTAGAGCGTGAGATTATTGCCGGAAGATAGCTGAGAGATAACAATAACATTCACATTGTTAGTTGAATAATAGCATTACACCATTTGTAGTCGATCACGAATTGGTGTAGGAAAAAAACGGCCATGGGTATAATTAACTGTGGCCAGTGAAACATTGTGTTAGCACCATGCTAACAGGCATGGATTACTTCACCGGTGGGAGTGGAGATCATTCTCCACTGATATTGGTTACTGTTGTGATTAGGATTCCATTCTCACCAACTCATAAAAAGAGATATCTTCACAAGTGCCAGGGCCCATCAGTGTTAATGTCTGTCATGAAGTGGGTTCTGGGGGTGTAATGGGGTGAAGTGAAAGGTGAAGGGGGGATGGATCCTGGGTGCGGCTACTGGCTCCATAAAACCGCTATGTCGTTATTAAAGTCGTGGCTATTGCTCATTCAAATCTGGTACAGTGAAAAACACCCCCAGTGCACTTATCCAGAAATAGGTGCCCTCTGTGGGTTGGCCAGTGCCAGCATCGGGCGCTTTGATATAGGATTTGTGGCCTAGGAGTCATTTAGCATAACGTCCAGAATCGGCTAGTAGGTACTATGCCATTACCCAGTACCCTGGGATAAACTTAAACATCTAGGGCCACTAATGATGTGCTGATTTGATGCCTGTGGAGGATAAATCACTAACGCTAACAATGATAAGCCATGCGTCAGTGGTCTTGCCGTTGCCGAGATGTGCTTGGGCTATTTTCGGCAAATCTGTTCTGGTGTTCAGCGATTCGGATAGGAAGCTACGGATTGGGGTCCTCGGTGGAAGGGAAATGGTCTGTGTTTATGATGGGATAAGTGTGGAGATTTATCGATGGTCCAAGTCAATGTTATGACGCTAAGCAGCTGACTTCCCTATCTGATTACGCTGATGTATGCCTGATGGCTTTATCGATGGTCCAGGTAAGCCATAGACGGCGTCCGCGCACGTTTTGACTTCCAGAGAAATATGACGGCACTCTATTCGGTGTCAGCAGCTAGCCAGCGGCTCACTACTTGCACAACTCTCGCTGTACGTCGTTGTGGTATCCAGGAAATGAGACATTGACAACAGCCTCCCAGTAACCATTCAAAGTTGAACGGGGCAGTTGTTGTGCTCGAGCACCAACTTGGTCCCGTGCTACTGTCTGAATTTGATAGAACATGGTGACAAATAGCATGACAGACAATGCGTTGGTAGTGTTAGGGTCGTTTGAGAAAATTAGTATCCCATTATTTGTAGGTTGCCATAAACACGACATGCCACTCTCTACTTGGTGGCGGCGTATTAATATGAACCAGTTTTAAAAACGACAAACATACTGTGTTAATAACAACCAGGTTGATTAAGGTCAGCAAGCGAAGACACACACACCGGAAGATTAGCAGTCTTATCAAGGGTGTGTGTGCGTGCGTGTGTGCTTTATCATGGCTGGTACTGACCCAGCGGCGAGTAGAAAAAAATCAAGTGACAGAAATGGTGCACGTTTTCCTGTTTGCTTATTTGAAGTGGTTCTTGTCAAGGCTGTGGGTAAACAGAGACTACGAATGCGATTATTCATCACATGTTCTGGCATTTATGCAGAATCACACCTCAGCCATATTAATCATACTACATTTGATGTATTATGCATCTGCGCCTAATATCTCTGCGCGTTCTTGCATCGAGCAGAGGCACAACACTGGGAGCTGGAGGACGAGGCCAGGGATGTGGGGAAAACTGTGCCAGGCGTGTTGGGTCACATTAGAGAAGAAGTGTTTGCATTTAACGGTGACTAATAAGACTGTATTTGACGTGATTGTGATGATAATGACGACTGGTGTGCGCTCGCTTCTCAACTGCACCCTCGCCCAGTTATAAATGCACTTTTTATGTCCGTCACACATTAAGAATGTGATGAAATAAGATGGGTTATCGGTGCTTTGACCTGCCTATCTGTCTTGCCACACAATAAAATCAATTATACATGAAATATGCCCAGTTAATGAAGAAGACCTGTTTCATTTCGCCGGCTGGTTTGGAGAGGCCGCCGTCTTAGATCGTTTATTGATTGGTTCTGGCCTGAAAGGGTGTACTATGAAGGCGAAGAACGCACCTGAAGCATGACATATGATTCCTAACTTGGTCCTGTCAGGCGAGACCCGTCTGACAGTCTTAACGTAGAGGGCTTAGCTCATCTTTTCACTTTAAAAACTCAAACTGCAGATTTAAAAAATCAGCTGGATACTTTACAAAATTCATTGAATGTTACGCGATTACTGTACACCAGTCTGATTTTGTGCACTAGCCCAACTCATTGACGTCATGCTTTGAAGTACTGTGTAGTGTATATATATATATATATATATATATATATATATATAGTATTAGCTTACTAGACATTGACTTCAGGGTTGGTCACCAAACTTGTACTAATATGTAGAGCTTAGATGACTAGTGCAATGGAGGTGTGTGTGTGTGTAAAATTAACTTGCAGTATGATTATCAGTGTATGGTGATTCCTGTTCATTATTGCTTGATGGATGTATAACAATACACAGGTGGGGGCATGCATTCAGAATGAAAAGTTATTGCTAAATAACAATCATTGCTTATATCAGATGATTTACCGGTTTGAGCCTGCCTATTTTTGTATGTTTGGTAACCCACAGTGATATTAGTGGAGGGACAAAATGGACATCTAGTTACATGAAGCTTCACGCTTATGTGCTGCTTTCTGTTTCTGTGCAAATACATTTTTGGCCTGTTCCAAGTGTAGATTACAGGTAGATTGTGAATGTCTGGTTAAAAAACTGCGCAGAATACTTCCGAACAAGAGGAAAACAAGCGGGTTGTAGACAGCTCTTATCTGAGCTTAGTCAAACTGATGGCAGCATGTTTGTTTACTTCATGATTGGGCATGTCAACAGAGAGAAAAAGCACACCTAATATGTTGATGAGCCACGGCATACAAGATCATTGTCATAATGATTGAATTATGTGTTTTATTGGATAGATAAGCACCAATTGTCACAGCTGTTGCATGTAGAAGGCCAGCTTTAATTGCATTATAAAAGTGTTATCACAGTTCGTACTGATTTGTATGAATGTGCTATTTACTTGTGATAACATAATATTATAATGTGTGCAAATGATCATCTAAGTAGAATTCATATCATATTCGCTGATTATTTGTGCTTGTTGCTAATATTCCACAAAGCCAGAAACTTGAATCAGTGGCTTGCTCCAGGGAGATTTACATCTAAGCTTAAATGATCAAAGTACTTAGATCTAACCTGGTGTTATACTAGGTACAGAACTCTCTTTGTAGCACTAATTATCCTAGCCAATGATGTCTTGTGTTGTCTTTGGTCCATCTTTAATGTCAGCTCCACTCCTACAGTCTCTCAAAACAGGATTTTTTCAAGCCCTGAACTCAGATTTCTTTGAGGTTCTGCCTTTCCGGCAGTAAAAACAAAGCAAAAATAACATAGAAGGAATTTATTTTTAGAGCTTGTAAGCATAAATGTTGCACGTTTAGAGGTTTCGGATAAGTGTTGCTTCACCAGACTTGTTTCCTGTGACTTCATGATGTCTGCCTGTAATATACTAGAGATGTTACTGGGTACAGATCAACTCTCTGTCCCCAGTATATTGTGTAATTATACTAGCTGACATGTGCTACATACTCAACTGCAGGCACTACACTAAACATATCATTACTACATCTTTTCATATTAATTTCTGTTATGTTGAAAAAATTACTTGATTTTTATTTGCCTGAAGCGGTTTGCTCAGGATAGCTGTTACCCAGAGGGTTAATCTGCTTGATGCATCTATAGATAAACAGATAACTTGTGCGTCTTTGCACTGATCATATGATAATTAGCGGAGGTGATTCCTTTTTGCTAAGTCTATTCTTTGTTTCTTTGCAGATTGAAGATGCTATGTTGATGTTTGACAAAGCAACACAGAGGCATAGAGGTAGGACTTTGCTTTTAGATTATCTTCTAATTAGCCTGATCGTTTTGATCAGTTAGAAATTACAGGTGGGGTGATTTGTACAGATCAAGCATATGATGGCCTCGTTATTTAAAGTATCCCAGTTGAAGGTAGTGGGGTCTGTCACGGCGGATGTCTCCATTACAGAATTAAACTGGGTTATCACCACTCCACCCATACTCAGGAAGTGAGAACGTATTGTAGCGGTTGAGAGTCTGGGTTTTTCTATAGGAAGTACGTTGTCGTTGGATTGAAAAAGTGATGTTTTTTTTCTTCTCTTCTTGGTATGCGTGTTTTAATACAGACATATATTAATGTGCTGTCTGGTAGATTGGGTAAAGAGGCTTAGAGATTGGTAGTGACAAGTGGATGGTCTTCCTAATATCAACGGTGTATGATTGGCTGATGTGCTAGTGACTGGATGTTCTTTGTCCACCGGCTGTTGACAGTCGTCTTAACCAGTTAGGAGGGAGGGGTTGTGAGGTGGGTGGGAGATTACTATGAATCTGTGTCACCGAGACAGAATACGCATCCACAAACCTGAATGATCTCCCAAGATAAGATTAGGGACAAAGATTCTAACCTATGAGTGGGCTGTGGTACAAGATAAGAAGATGCAGATGCGGTACTTAATGTTGTAGCCGTGTCTGTCTAGATCTAGACTGGGGCTAGGAGTATATAATTACGCCTGTCTTGGGACTGCTACGTCAAAATTGAATTTAAGCGTGAAATGAGGCAGGGAGTTGGGCGGGTGGACTGGTTTGAGGGGGGTGGATTCAGGTAACTGCGTTTCAAGGTTCCCCCCCCCCTGCCGGTGACATCTCTCAGCCTCCAAGCTGCAGTTAAGGAGAGTCTTGGGGCTTGGTGTAGCAAGCATATGGCACTGCTAAAAGCTAGTTAGAAATTGTTATTGGTAGGAAAGATTGCCCAAAGACAGGTAGGTGTCATCTGTGTCCTTAGCTGATGGGGCTCGGCCATGAGAGGAGCATGGGCACCTTTTACCGACGATACACACACACACGGAGAGAGAGAGATTTTTATATCGTCTACTGCATTCATTCAGACGTCCTCTCAGAAAGGAAAGGAAAATGCCTCTGGGAATGCCTGTTTTCTCTGCCATCTGGAGCAGTTGTTGTTGCTATGGCTACTATGATCAAGTGCTTGTTAAGATGGAAGCATAACCGAAAGTGTAGGCTACGCTGAGAAGCAGTTAAGCATTATATGTCATCGCGGTTATTGGCTGCGTCTGTGCGACTGGGATTTGATACACTTTATTAGAAATATGACAGTGGTTTATGCACATGTCACACGTGAATGACGTGGATTTAATTAAATCTGAAAACCAAGTTAAACTGCTATATAATGATGACATTTGTCAGCAAGGATACTATGATTTATAAACGAATAAGCAGTATTGTCGTTTGTAGTATTCCCCCCTGACGTGTTTGTTACGGCGTCACGCTGTGTTGTACTAGTTGGAGACATGATTGAATTGGATTGAAATCTGGCCATCGGTTGTAGTGGAGCACAACAGTAATATTACTTCTGAAAAATTTGTTTATGCTAGGATTTACAGTAATTTTTTGTAATGTCTCTCTGCCTGTTTGGATTGGTCTATTTGTACACACACCCACACAATTTGGCACCCATGCTCATGTATGCGCTGATACCGGAGTACTGTAGCATGAAATGTTTTGCTGTATGATTAGTTGTTCAGGTTTCTGGCTGAGCTGGTTCATACAGATGTAGTTCGGCAATGATGAGTTATAGGCATCAGACTTGTGGGCATCAGCCGTGTGTAGATCCAGGCACAGAGTACATCTGGATCAATGAAGGTTGATCCGGAGCACCGGTGATATACGAGCCATGAGTGTGTAGGGTACACAAGTTATGACAGCTAAGGCTATTATTGTACACTGTATGGCAATAAATATCAGTACTTGCTGACATACGAAGTCCTCTGGTATTTCACATTGTGTGTGCTGCTATGCCAAATTTACCTCTAGACCCCTCCCCAAAATGAAATACGATGAGCAATACAGATAACTATCTCTGTTGGTGTTATTATGCAGTTCGTTCCTTTACTAACCATAACAACGCTCACAGGAAGTTGGTACCTTCTGAAATCACCCACCTCTGGTAAATGCCATTGTTTACACTTTAGTACTCGCTGTTGCCTTGTTAGTGCGACAGAGGTGATAATTCTAGTTTTAATTTGATTCCGATTTAGAAAGGAATCGCCCTACCAGTCAGTCCCTCTAAGCCTTCCAAGGCTGTGATCTGAGGTCACTGCTTCCGTGTATATATAATCCAGTGAATGGTGGCCTCCCATTGGTCTTCTATAGATGACTGCTTTCATGGGCAACAAGATTCATTCTGGAAGAAACCAGATTTAAATTAAAAAGCCCATTGCTGGAGGCTTCCTTGGGGAACGGTCGATGTTAGGCTTAGTGCTGTTGGGTGAAGGCATTGGGATGTTGGCATTTACTGATTCCAGTGCCATGCTGAGACCTTTGAGATAAGGATATCATTCTTGATATTGACAATGATGTGGCAGCAGATAAACGAATCTTGATAGGGAAGCTGCTCTGGTCAGGACTCCCGTGGGCACAGCCTAGATTGTGAAGTATGATCATGGCCCCTCTTCTGGAGGCGTCCACCTAGCCTGTGCCAATGCCTGAAGCCACACATGCTTTTGAACCTTAGTGCATTTCATTTGCCTTCACCACATCATTCTAATCAAGGCTGTGACCAACGATGCCGATATGGAACAGTTTTGGGCTTTAAAGTTACTCAGAGTAGGCAAGGGAAATGCTATAACAGAACACCATTCTCAAGGATTGAACTAACAGAAGATGATAACTTGATGAGGAGCTTGTATGACATAATTGGCAAAGGATGTTCAATTTTCTCATAAATTGTATTACTTTAGTGTGCAGAGTTTCATAAAGGTTTACGATGTTTGCTCGTACACAAACACACACATCCTATGAGGGCTTGTCAGTTCATCATTACTGCTTGTTGTCCAAGTGGAAATGAACAAATGTTTATAGCACGGTGATATCTCACTTAGTGGGCATGTCATATTGGTCTGTCTGTCTCAGTACTGAATATTGTAGGCCGGAATAAGACGGTGGATGTGGGGATATATATATCTAGTAACTTGTAGATTTTGGTGGTGAGGGCTCTCTAACGTGTAGCTAATGTTTGGGTTATAGGTAATTAGCTAGGCTAGAGCGCATACACGAAGAGATTGTCCTGTAGAGATCTCCGCGCAAATGGTGTCATCTAGAATACCCCGCCACCCCCGTAGATGCTGATCGGATTAATGTATGCTCAGCTTACTAGAACCATGCTTTGGATGTGCTACATTAGCGCCACAGCCATGCAGGGACTGACAGCAATAATGCCTGGACATTGGCTCTCAATTTGGGTGAGTGTCAGAAGGGCACTTAAATTTGATCCATTGGCAGGTGAAGCAATCAAATTGTAAGCCATCATTCTGATGAAGGCTACACCACTTGTCTGTTAGACATCGTCAGGCCCTTTAGGTATTTGTTGTTACATGCTGTTCTTATTATCTTGATTGTTGTAATTTCATTAAGATAAATGCACAGTCTAAAAGATAATATACTGTTATGTTTGTAGGTTGATGTGTGCTTGATTATATTTTATGCTATACCATGTAAATTGGTACGTCGTAATGACTTCATCCATATATGTCAAACATCTGTATGACTACTTCATAATATCAGATGTGTCTTGGGCTATCCATAGATAGTCCCATGTTTGTTAGGATCATTACACTGGAAAAGCTGCTAAATATTTATGAAATAGCCATACAGCTGAATACAGGAGGAACAGTTTTTAATCTGATTCTGGGAAGTTTCAAACAAATCTGGCTTCTCTCAATAAGATAAAAAGGTATTTGACAACCTGGCCCTTGTTATGTTGACATCTGCATGGTTGTTTTGTTTATCAGCTGTGAGAACATGGCTATTGCTAACTGACTTGGTGTGTGAGTGGGTGGAGTAGCTGTTATGTTCCCGATTGGGATTCACTGCCGGAGCTTGTTCATTCACCCACGGCTAAACCACACGTGCATGCACGCCATCACGCACACTTCAAATCTTGTTGCTGGTGATCATAGTAAGCCTTCGCTGAGTGCTGGTGTAGTCACATCTTGTTTAGTGCAGCCATTGCTGACAGTTAATCACGTTATACTGCCATGTTATACATAACCACATTTCCATACATGTAATACCGGCTCTGCGTTTGTGTCATCACCCCGTCCATACTGTTTATCCACAGCAGGACACTGTGATTGTGAAGGTGTACAGACAGAGGTTGGTGAAGGCAGTAGGACAGGCTGTGCGATGGAAGCCATCCAGTTGGCGCCTAGATCCAGCTGATAATTGGCCTGGTGTGCCACATGACGTTGTCGGTGTCCGATTGTCAGTACATTAGTTCCCTTTTTACCAATACCAACTGCCTGTAGGAGACCCAGTCTCCTTTCCCGAGTACCGCATGTTATGGTGTTAGGCTATGAGTGATACATTACCAAAGCCATAAAACCATAATGCCGCTAGTTTGACCAATTCTCCAGCTCGCTAGAGGTGAATACTTCTGTTTGTGCACTAATACATACTCGGGTTTTCCACGCTAGAGTTTTCTAAGCCATGGCCAACGTTGTTTTGCAGGTGTTTTCCCGGTCAGCGTTTGGTGACAGATTTTCAACACCTGATAGTGATTAAGAGAGTTCATTTGGTACAAATGTGATGAGAATAAGCAAGTCAGGCGTGGCTCGTTCAATTAACATAATTTTGCTACTGCCTTGAATGTGTTAGGAGCAAGTGAATCCTTGAGGTGGCCTTAGAATACAGAGTACATAAATTCATTGTAAGTGTAAAAAGGTCTTTGCATGGAGGTGATAATCCCTTGTTTGATTTTGTATGAAGGATGAAAAACACTGCCCTCGGGTAGTAGTATTTTGATACCGTTAGTATGGTGTGGGCAGGGAGCTGTATGTGTGTGGACAAAGCTCCGGCGTAGACCACATGAAGGCACGATAATGGTGCCACGACAACGGTTGACACCGAAGGGTGCTTGGAGAGTGAACATGGATATTGCATGCTGCGAGCATTGTCAGCCGGTTCGTTGTGGTCCATGGCCAACATTCGCAGCGGATGGGTCCGTGCAGGGATCTCGTCAGCCCCGGCAGCATTTTTTGTTCAATAAATTATGCTAAGTGCCTTATTACATGTCATTTAAATAGGTGTAAAACGGAGGTCGGCTATCTGAAAGGACACGTCTGAAACCCTGATGGTGTCTAACAATTGGCAGGTTTTTCCCCTGTGCATACCATCCAGTTGGCCATTAAAATGTGATAACACAATGCCATAAAATGGGAAGAGGTGTGCAAAATGGCTGATCTGATGGTAACTTTATATGTTGACTTGTTCTGCGCCATACCGTCAGAGGGGAAATGACTTGCTGCAATAATCGTATAAAGCCCTACTGCTCAACCGACAAGTGCAAACTGTGTTGTAGTAAAATCTGTTTTGCTGATGGTTTATTTACTTCATATAAATAGCGAAGGACCGACATCAGTAAATATATGGTAAAAGTTCACTGTGCGACATATTTTAGTGACAGCAATAAAAGTATTTCCGTGTCATTCATGAAATAAAACACAGATGCATGATTGGAGCCTAAAGGCAGCGAGTTGTATCAACCAAGCCATAGACAAGCAACGTATATATAGAAGTGTGTATTATTTCGTCTGTATATCGGCTGATCTGTCAAAGAGCAGATTTCCAAGCATCTGTTGTGAATATCTAGCATCAGCAGTTTCGTCCTTACTTCAGAACTAAGTGTGCCACTTGAACAACAAAAGTGGGTAATCATAAGAAGCAGTAGCTTTGTACTGGATACTGCTAGCACTATACACCTGTACACAAACTACATCTGGTCTTCTCCGTACTACTAGATCAGTGTGATTGCAGAGGATTGGCCAGGTGTCGGCTTGGGGTTAGAGATTTGCTAACAGACACACCACACCATACGCCTGATACGGCATTTCATTTCGGATTTTTCCCAATTATGGTCGAAAGAAAGCCAGCATAAGGATGATGTGAGGATTGTTTGATGAAGGATTCATCGGGATTTTGTTTTATGTGAAGTTCAGCAGAGCTTCAGCTGTCGAACACGTCCGTAATTAGTGTACATTTATCTAGGTGTTTTGGTGTCATCGGGTTAATCTGTATGGGTTATATCTGGTAAGTTGTTTTGCCATGCTTGTCTTAGTTATCTGCCAGAGTGGCCTCAGCCAGATGACCCCTTTTGAACATGTCCGAACCAGGGGATACCAGAATCCTTTGTCTCATTAAAAAATCTCGGGACATTAGCTTTATGGATAGCTAGAGATTGTTTATTAGGAGATAGAAAGGAGTATTGTGCGGGCAGGGCTTTGGAGACAGTGAAACGACATCAAAGGATTATTCTCCTGTGTCGGATCATAGGTGTCTCATTACTGGGCTGTGCAAGAGTCCATTAATGCACCGTTCTCATGATGGAAGTTGATTACCGGATTGACTACAGTTACGTTTATTGTTCCACATGCTAAATTCAATTTATTCTGCTGCTAGCTTCCATTTGTGCCTCATCATAGTCAGTGTGTTTGTGTGTGTGTCCGTCCGTCCGTCCCGTTTTTGACTCACATAGCTGTGTAGCAACTAGTCTCTGTAAGGTCTTCAGGTGAGCAAGTATACTTGTCGTTCACGATTGAAAGAGGATGTATTGGTTCTGATTAATTAATAGTATCAACTGACTAGTAATATTTTATAAATATTTATTATAGATTTATCTCAGAATCTTCGAAGTGTGTTTTTTACCCACATAACTCACTATTACAGACTTGTTCACAGACCAGGTGTTGATACAGACACTAAAAGCGATTATTTGTAGCCAGTACCTTTTTCGGATGATTCTAATAGCAATTACTTTTGTTGTCATTATTAATCAGTCATTCTAGTAATAATATCTTGCAGGTTATATATATATATATATATATATATATATATATAGCATGTATTGTGGGTGGAAATTTTGTGTTTACTTTGATCACTTTGAGCCAGCCACTATGTGGCTAATTATTTGTACAGCAGAATGTGCACTTCTACGCAGAGTAGTGACGTACGCAAACATTTGTATGACGTCAGTACACAAGCCTGTCTGCTCAACCAGGAAAAACAGACAGCCAAATATTCATGAGCATGCTTTATTATATTGCTCGGAATGTGAATCGTGCGCGTATTCAATAATTCAATATAGTAATGTCTTTAGTACTTAATATAATCACCGTTTTGAAACTTGATATGTGAACTACGAAGAATTAGTCTTATCTACAGTTTAAATAAAGAATTATATTTTGGAGTTGGGATGAAGATTTATAAGGAATTATTTTAATATGAAGTGTAAAGTTTACTCTCCTTCGCTCCAAACTCATTCATCCCCTCCCCCCTCTCTCTCTGTGTGTGTGTGTGTATGTTAATAGAATTCTTTATTCTTCTATCTAATGGGCATCATTTATGCATTGTAAAATGGGAAAATAAATAGAAAAAATGGTGTGCTGTCTGAATAAGAGAAGTATGTTAGGGGTGTCGTCAGAAGTGGATTGCTAGGGTTTATATATAAAGAGTGGGAGGGGGGCGTCGCTGTCTTATGGATATGTGTTTCCGACGGTTAAACTCACATGCCATTATTCACCACGATAATATTCGGTTGTTATGCATGTGGCGACGGGGATGTTGGATCTGGGGTCCAGAGATCATCCGTCAGAAGTGTCTATGTTATGGAGGCGGCCTGCTCTGTTCCGACACACGAACCGATGCGGACACGCTGCTGTCCGCCAGCAGACTGAAGCGGTTGAATGGTGTCGAGTTTGGCGATGAATGGAAAAGCCCGGTCGGCAAAGCAGAAAACCAAACACCGCGTGGCTGTTAAAGAAAAATACTTACAACCATTTTAAGTGTGAACAAATATCTCTGATTAAAAAGCCGGCAGCCAGGCTGTTAGAATCTCACTGGCTGCATTACCGAGACGAAGGAAATGTTTGAATTAGCGCCTCTTGGTAGACTATTTTACATCACAGAGCTCGCTTCTGTTCGGTGGTGGCGGTGGAGCGTTATTGTCAGCGGCTTTCTTCAGTGAGCCAAACCAGGTGGAAAATTTATGTAAAATTCTCTTGTGTAGTATTAGAAGTGAGAAGAAGGCCCAGCTAATGTTGAACTCCTATTCTGTCTGTCTGTAATGGGGGGTAATGAAGAAGGTTCAGGCGGTACACCACGTCCGAATGAGAACATATCCACGTCTGCGGTGGCAGGGGGCCAGTGCAATGACCATAAAAATTGCATAATTTCAAAATTGTTTGTCTCAGGGGTACTGAACCAGAACACTGGCCAGCTGTTGGGTGCGCTGTTTGCATGGCAGTGATTGATGCTAAACTGGGGAATGTGCTTTTTGTTCGGTCGCGGGCTTCTATTAAAAAGGGTTAGCTTGTGTAGCTGGGTGGCTCTGTATATTTGGCCATATAAACAGGGTTCATTTCAAGTCATCTCTCTCTCTCTCTCTCTCTATATATATATATATATATATATATATATATATATATATATAACACACACACACACACAAACACTAGAAACATCACTAAAATTCAGTAATGAGAATGTTGCAGCAAATAACCATAAGGCATTACTTCTCTTCAACAGTTCATTGCGTTGTATGATAAATCTCAGTTACATCTTGTCATAATTATTACTAAATAACTTGACAGAGTTTATTAACATCCTAGGCATGTTGTTATAACATAATAAAAAAACTAATGGCCCTCTGATCTTTATATGTGCTGTGTATTCTGTCTTTACTTCACTCCAGCAATATGGGAAAAGGCCACTGGCGGCATAATTATATTGAAATAAACTGGTTGATATAAGCAAATGGAAAGAAAGAAGCAGCAATGGACCAGTGGTCGTCTAGATTGCTATTCGATGTATGTTCAAAATAGTATTTAAATCAGGATCGAGTATCCCTGCCCAGAGATTATAATTGTCTTTATAAGTGTTGTTGTTGTTGTTGTTGTTTCTAAAACGAGAAAGAAAACGTCGGTAAAGGCATAGTCCAATATTGCTGTTGATGGTTTTGATTAGATTTGAATGATTCACTCACTGCTGGCAGCAGGCGAGGTTTTAGCCCAGTTGAAGAATGGACGTTTGCGGTGCCTCGGCTGTAGATCAATAATGTGCTACGTGCACACACATTGTGGCTCTTTGCACACTGTGCCACTTCTTCACAGATCGGCCACCTCGCCAGCCTCGAATAGCGCGCGTACGCTCACCCATCCATTATATTTCTGGACCTCCTTCGCTGGGCTGGGCTGGGCGGGTTTTGGTTATATTGTGCCCCAAAGTTTCTCACTTTCCTCGGATGAAATACCTTCTCGGTACACCACTGTATATCACGAACCTTTTGGTGTCGTCAGCTACACCCCCATCTCCAATTCAAACAAGCTGCCGTTGAGCTGCTCTGTCACCAGACCAAATCAAGCAAATGACCCAATTTGGCTGGGCACGATGCTGCTGAGAGGAGATTTGACCACTGAAATGAATAGCTGACAGGGGAGTACTTCTTCAGCACTAAAACAAAGACTCTTAAAGATTGCACAGCGAAAGGCCGCTTGATTAACAACTTTAGCTCCTTCTAACAAATTACACGTTTTTTCCTCCTTCCTGACACTGATCTTGGCACGGAAGTAATTATAATTGTATTAACTGAATGCTGTACCAGCAGGCAGACTGGGCAAGTGGAGGTAAATATGTCTGGTCATCATCACTGGAGGGGTATGGTGTCACGGGAGCTGGGAGTTAAGTGGTGTGGGGGGTGGCTTTGGCTGTGGGAGAAGGCTGGTCATTCCCAGTTGTAAGAAGGACACGAGCATCATTATGAAGATTGTGTACGGAAGTGACAAGGATTTGTAACATGATGAAGCTAGAGCTGAGTTGTCCCCGCGGTGATTCCAAGACAACATTTGATAAATGGGTACATTAATCTCCATCAAGTTGTTGTTGTTGTCTGGTGTCCATATCAGCCCTATCAGACGTTGTTTAACAGTGATCCCTTAGACTAGACATTTGTAGGCTTCTCGGCTAGCCCGCCGATGTTCCCTCGTCCTACACGCCTAATTACATGCTAATCCATCCCCGTGTTTGGTGCTTGATAATTAGCCGGCAATCCGGTCAGATGAGCCCATTAATACTGTCAGGAAAATAAAGCAGTTTGTGTAGTTGTGGAGGATGTTTTCACGTTTTCTGGTCTGACGTTGATACTCTTTCTACCCTTTTGTGATGTCGGTGGGTTTTGTTTGGTTGGGATTTAATATTTAACCATAGCTGACGACAAAGCATCTCTTGTGCTCTATGTGGTGTTTGATTCTGTGAATTAGCCTGTAGAATTGTTGATAGTTGACTGTCAGATGTATTTCTCATTATTGTCCACTCTCAATTGTGGAATCACTAAGAGAAGACAGTTATATGGTTATTCAACTAAACTTGTGGAAACAACGTGCATGTTTCGTACCCCCCCCCCTCCTCTCTGTGTATACGCGCGTGCGTGCATGTGCGGTTTCCAAGAGCTAGGAGTAGATTTAGGTATTTATTTGCTGACATTATTATAGGTTGTGTGTTCTTGAAGCTGTATAAACCTCAATCAGATCGGGCTTTGTTTCGAGAGCTTTCCACTCGTCGTACTGCCTTCCATACAGTTGAGTGCTACAGCTGACATCAAGCATTCTATAACAAGTATTGACACTTGAGGTCGGTTCATTCAATATATATATAAAACCCAATCAAACAAATATAAATCCCGGTAGTGATGGTGTTATCGATTGGCAGACTATGGACTTGTTTTCGTAGGTCATCATTATCCAAGAAACTGTTTACTTTTCTCTTTAACATTTGTTTGTGAATAAATAATCGTCAGTCTGAAATTATACTTCAGGTATTCAGTATGAGGTTATGTCCATTACAGGTTCAGTACTGAGTTGTGAAAAGAACCTAATGAATATATGCTCTTATAATGGAGCCATCCTGTTTCTCTGATGCCTTTAATTTCACCGACAAATTTAAACATACAAGGCCAAAAAACAAAACAATGTTTAGATTTAATTCAGTTTCATGGAAGTTGATGAAGTCATATATGCTTGGGTTTAGAATATAAATTATGTTGTTGTTATATCTGGTTGCCCACATTGCCTTGGTGGCATTCATTATTTTGTTATCCGTTGTTAATTAATGCAACCTGGATAAATATTTGATGTCTTACTTTGGTGGAGATAACACTTTCCTGGTGTGTATAAATAGGAAGTACCTTGTAATTAGATTGAAATGCTGATGAGTAAATCTGATGTGTGTTGTCTTAGAATATTGGAAAATATTAATGAGGTATGAGGAGGGCACTCATCCAAAGTTCAGTCAGGTCAATAAACGCTATCTGAATTGAATCGTCTTGTTCAGCTTTAAATAATGTTTACATATTGCGGTGGTACAGATCTGTGTTTGCTGTTGCTAAGCACTGTTCTCGGGTAGCATATACCTTTTGAGAAACCGGACAAAACACTTACAGAAACCAGAGCGTAGTGAAGTTGGTCCTGCGCAGTAGTGGTTTATGTTGAAATGAATTAATTGTAAGGTCACATCACCCTTTTTCATCTGCAGTCCGATTACTGCAATGAATGCATTTTCAATTTACTGCTTTACTGCCATGTTTCCTGTTCTTTAGCCGTGAACTTTGCTCTGTTGGAATTGATTAAATTCTATCAGTACACTAGCTATCTTGATTGCATTGTAACTGAGCCCAGAAAACAATAAAGCTCTAATTCATTTAATTAAAAGGCTGATATATGTCTCTATAATGTATGCTATCTGGATAGCGTGGCACAAAGGGAAGCTTGACCCACCAGTCCAACCACCAGTCCATTCCGTTCTTGGCTCTAAGTAGTTGACGGATGTGCCGTGCTTTAATTAAACCAATTGCAGGTGGCTATGGTTAGATTTAAGTGGTGCTGAATGCGTGTAGAAGGTAGAGTTACCCAGTATTCAGCCACAATGTATACCATGGCAGTGTGTGACAGACTAATAGAAGCACTGATCGGCACACGGTCCCAGTGTACCGAGAATGCTACTGTCTGGCAAGCCTCTTGGTAACTATAAATTTGGATAAGCTGATTCTCCTTTATGCAGCGTTTTGATGGCTCCAGTGCAATACCAGCTCGAAATGAACTGCGGGGACGAAACTAGAGACCGACGCATCGGGAAGAATGTATGTCCTAAAGGTCACTTAAAGGCATTCAAACTGTGACTAGTAACCGCCGGCAAACGCAGGGAACACATAGGTCTTGAGAGAAATTACAGAATACAAACACAGAGCAGGGACTGTTGTGTCTGGTGGTTAAAGCTGCATGACCCGTGGTCGGCGTGTTTTCCATAGGTCCAATTTTAAGCACATAGCCGTTGGCACGGCTTTCACAAGGACGCGTTAAACTATTTTGGGATTGTGGGTAATACAGATAATTTAAATTGTGTTGTTCAATAACCTTGATCCATTGTCTCCTAAATAACCACACACTTGTTCTATAAGATGCATAGATATTGCCTTTCCATAATCCTGCTTTGTGAATTCGTTGTATAATTTGCAGTATTTTAGCATTATGGGTGGAGCACCATACAAAATACCAAACAGGATCAGGGAGAATTTTTAAAACTACATTGCGTAGAAATGGTTTAGATCATTTAATTGGATCACTTGTTAAGTACCAACAAAAATGGTTCGCTTATAAGTTTTACCCCTTCCTTGCCTACAGTTGTGTCCAAGTGTTTTTTTAACATATCAGAAGATCCTAATCAGCTGATGTCAGTCTTACATCTTCCTGAAATAGAATCTTCAGCTGCATTATATTTCTGGTAAACTGACCACAGAGTTAATTTCCTCTGATTGATTATTTTCTGTGAAGACCTTCCCCATTCTAGAGGAATGATGTGTCGGGGGGGGGGTTGTCAAGACTGTGTTCTCTAACTTTATACTTATGAAGCTACAGTCCAAATATGTTATCTAATTGTCTGACCTAGGAACAATCTAGTCGGTTTTTACTTCTGTAGATAGACCAAACAATTATCTTGAAAAGTGATCTTGGACAACAGCATACCATTGCTTCATGGCGCTTACCAATATGATTGTATGTGGTCACTGTATATGTACCGTGGTGAGTGTTGTTATCAGGTTGATACGTCTACATCGGAGCAGGTCCTATCTGTGATGTTATCTGTCTGTGTCTTGGGTGTACTGAGTTCGCCAAGTGATTCATAATCGGCCCACACCTTCTATCCGCCTTCCAACGCTCTCTGCCAGCACACATCTGGCATCCATTCATGTTGTTTACATCCACCAGAAGGGAACAATCAGTAACTGGGCTAACTGGGACAGTTAGCCTTATTAATAACGATTTCAAGGTTATAATTAACGTATTTAGTGCGTATATGAGCAGGAGACCTGTGATAGGTGATATAAGTCTGGAACAAGTGTGGCGTTATGTTATGGCGGCATTAGGTGAGATGGGGTGTAATCTGCGAAATGCCAAAGATGTTTCTTTAACCAATATACTCGTGACCTTTATGGCAAATGGCTTTAGACAATGGATGTTTTCCCGTAAAAAAATGACCAGCGCTGCATTTTTGGCCTTTTGTGAGTTTGGTTTTTACCAACTGCCTGCTGATAATAGGCTGCTAATCATAACCACTGTTGTGACAGACTTGGACATTACTGCCGGTTTGGAATAACAGCACACCAGGTTGGAGGACTGTATCGGTCTGTCATTGGAAAACTATGCGATGACCTAGCCGTGGCGGTTCAAGTGTCTCGCTCGGTCTAACTAGATACTGACCGTTTCATTTCTTGTAAATGAATTCCTCTCCGCTATTGCTGGATAACTAATTTATGTGGGCGTTTGGCTGAACGGTTCTGCGGAGGAGCAGGGGTGAGTGGTAGCTTTGTGTTTATCATTTCGGTGTGATATCCAGGCGTGCGCTGCACACATTGTTTTGATCAGATCCCAGTTGAATGCCCCGGCGGGATGTTGAGGTAAAGATATAAACAAACCTGGAGACCTAAGTTGGATTAGTTCGGGACTATAACAGAAAGGAATTGGTGTGGCGAGAACAGCTGGCAGATACTGCTATAAGAATCGGGGTCGAGTTTAATTTGGACATCCTGAAGGATTTCGAAGTTATGCTTGTTTGCTAGTTGGGACCGTTGATTATGAGCCTTTGACCTTATTGTTTTATTCAGAAGGGACATTATTCTTCAATTGATGGCACCCAACTTGTATCCATTACACCTGGGTCAGCGAAGACCCAGCAGAATGTCATCTTCTGAATTTTATATGCAGCACCTGTGGGTGGCCTCTATTATTAGTATGAATTACTGCTAGATATATGCTGCCTGCCCAGAGCTCACTGAAATCCCAATTACACTGACTCCAGTGGCAGCGGTTATTACGTCACTAGACAGCGGATGATGTCATAGGCCCAGACTATGTCATGTGGCAGTTGTCTAAAGGAGATGTTAACCTGTAGAGACACCATTGAGTCTTTAGATGTCTACTGGAGAGCGTTTGTGGCCGAGCCTGGCCTACCAGAGTAACACTTGGCATGAAAACGGGAGGCCAAATGACACATGATTTATTTCCATCAGTTAGGAATGTATTTATAACGCCGCCTGACTCGGATGGATTTGAGATCAGCTGAGCACTGAGGCCTTACACACATCTGTAACAACTATTCAATGTGCCGCTTGATGGTGATCTCAGCCCGCCCGCGTAACTCCCATGGTTCCTCCAACTTCCCAAACCATGAATCTGCTATCTTTAGCCTTGAGGCTCTTCTAATCTGGGTACTGCGCCTTGTTGGTGGGCAATGACGTGGAATACTGTGCTGAGTATAATGGAGTGACCTTACAGCCTGTGGCCCTATCTGACTGTGAGAGTAGTGGAGATAGCCTTTGGCCAGTCTGAATCGTTGCGCCTATCTGTTGGGAATTAGGTTATACCTGAAGATTAGCTCACTCCGACTGTGTATGTTACCGAGACCGGCTATTAACCCTTTGTATTATCGCGCCAACCAATAAAGCGATGGAGAGCCATGGCTGTGTGGCTTCTGTTCAGCATCTTTGTGGCCAGTCGCTCGGACAGCCACCAAAGTGTAATTCGTAGCAAATCAGCGACAACGCGCTGGAGAAGTGGTATTTATACGGTGGAAGTGGCCAGTACCAGATTAGCGAGTGTCATTTGCTCCACATTTCAGTGTCCCGGGCGTGGTGGAGTGAAATACCAGAAACGTCATTGTGGAGGCCCTGTATCTATCATTGGAAGGATCAGTCGTATGTCATTGAAATGAACTTGACATTTGGCTCGAGCTTGGCGCCAGTTATAGCGTACGATGGTTATTGACCGTATACTTTGACATTAGAGTGGAAGATTAGCCCGTAGTCGTGGCAGGAGATTGTTGACGATGACACCAGTCTGTCCTGTTTGAGATCCTGTCGCCTGAACGATGGCACTGCAGAGAAAGAGAGAGAGAGACAGACCGAGAATCTGTTTAAAGGAAGTCATCTTAGGTAGATTCAACACGGCGTCTGTCAGCTTGTTGTTCGGAGAGGATGAAGTGCAGAAGATCAAGTAGACTTGGTGCTGGAATCGAATAGGAAATTTCCGATTGTCCTTTGACCAAATGGACGTTAGAAGACTGGTCGACTTTTTTTGGCTGATGTATATTAAAGTCCTGAGTATGATAGAAAGCAATAGAGATTGGACCCTCTCGGTGAGCTGATGAAGAAAGGCCCTGTTAACAATAACGTTCTTTCCTTCTGATGACGAAATCTTGATTTCGTACAATTTCAAGTATATCATTATCGTAACAAACATAATTGGCCGAAGAATTATATATTTTATGAGATGTTTCTAAACTTTAGTTACTGCGGCGTGTTTAAGATTGTGAACTGAAGCCATTGATTTTAAATTTGCTTTCGGCCCAGATCGTTTCCCGTTCGGAAACCAAGCTTTCTGGTGCGCGCGTTCCTTCCTGATCATTCACTCTTGGGCCAACGGTTTGTTGTTCTTACCACCAGCAGAACGCCAGTCAGAGTCTGAGACCATGTGGCCCAGTAATTAACTTATAGTACAACTGCTGTCTTACACTACAGGCTCGGTTAACGCTAGGTCCTGCTCATTCGGCTTATAAAAAGGTCGACCTTCTAGATGTAACGCAAATCAAGATCAGTGATACCCATTAATATGTCAGTAGTGTTAATCTTGAATAATAAAATTAGTTAGCAAAGCTTAACTATTAAGTTATTGATGAGACTTTGGATCGTCTGTTGAAATAATACTCTGACAGAAATTGTATTAGTTTTTCATGGCGTGTGTGTGTGTAAACTTACATTTGTGCCTGTCTTCCTGGCAGTAGTCCACTCCATATCCCCGTCTGTGTCTTTAGTCTTCCTGACCCCGGTGCCCTCAACCAACTCCCCCTCATTCAACCTTCCATGTTAACAGTAATGAACTCTGGAGAGAAGGAAAACATGAAGCTAATCAATAGACAAAGATCCCCTGTCCAGCAGCCGGACTTGAAGAGTCCACAGGACAGACAATCCACACCAAGGGGGGCAGAGTCTATAACGCAAGACAAAACACAGGATTTCCAGTGCCAGATGGCGCTCGCTGGCCAACTTCTACCATCAAGCTGTGAATCCCCTTTCTGGTGCACATCCACTGTACATGATGGGGAGCGCGGTTTGCCTTGATCTACATAGTTTAACGGTTTGCGCTTGACGTGGTACCAATTAAGAGGCCGTCTGTGATGTTCCAGCTTACCCACTATCCGGCTTGCTAGTGAATTTAATAACTGATGAACAAAATACGTTATGCGGATGATGACCTTGGGGCTGGTCCTAACAGTGGAGCAGTTGCGGCGTGGGAGGTCCCCCCTGATGTACCCTGATTGGATTCCATGCTTCAGAGAAGAGAATTACGTGTGAAATTAAGCCAGCATTCGTGTTGTTTATATCAGTCACTGCTCAGATAGAAACTGTAACACCCACCACCGCCAACCATCATCAGTCGAACTGAAGCGCTTTCTTGATACCCCCATGTTTCGTGTGTTTTGTTTCGTGGTGACAGTGTATGGTGTGTGATAAAAAGACTTCTTATTTACACCAACAGTAATGCTACCTCACGGGACTGTTTATTAATTCATCCTTGAGCATCAGCCAGGTGTTGTGGGCTTTGGATAGCGCCATATGGTTATTAACCTGGCCTCATGTTTACTATAGCAACGAACGCTAAATGATGATCATCTGGTCTATTATTAACAAGTTTTAATGGGGTTGCATTGTTGCTACGTTTCAATATTTACTGGGTCATCGAACAAGGGGGGTATGTGTGTGCGCGCTCGCGATCGCGCACACATACTGTGTAGCACATACACCTGAAGAAATCATGACTCAGATATTGATAAAATTCAGTTACTGGATTGATTTCTCTCTGGTAATCAGTCAGTTTCTGTGGCCTGTGGTCAGTTGTACCACAGATTCTTTCTTTACATTTTGGGTCACTTGTGGGCGATTTATGTGTCAGCCAAGTGGCATCATGCCATAGTTTATGTTACTTTGAAAGAGGCACGGGCCAAGTAATGATTATACACTAGCTTCCATTAAAATTTGGCTCTGCAAGTAAATTGAACATTGGGAATCCAGTCCAAGTAGTGACATACCTTCACGAACAAAATTCATGGCAACTGCTGAGATGTCCATAATTGACTGTCACCATAGCAACAGGATCAACTCGGCTCAACGGTTTCATGTTTTGTCACAGCCTTTCTAAACAGGAACATAATCAGATATTTCCCCACGGGCTCGGCATAGGACAGCCTAATTATTCCGAGTAAAAGACAGACAACCCCTCCCTCAAAGCTCGGTGATGATCATTGTGAAGAGTAAAAGGAAACCTTTTCCCTGGTAAATCACTAATTTGATAACTGTTGGGTTCGTTATTGGAATGCCTACCAGGTAAATTGTACTGTATTGGCCATTGGATTGAGAGACCAAGATTTTGTTTAATTGTCTGGAATCTTCAGTTAGTTCCAGCTGCGGAAATAGAATTACCATAGGAACTCCATTATGCCTGTATGACGGTATACGAATTGAAATTTACACTTCGCCCGAAATGGAGTAACTTTCCATTTAGCCACTTTATTGAGGCCTTTTGTACAAATGCGTTTGTTCATTTGAGTTGTCTTCAGATATAAAGTTTAAACATTCAGTGAGTGGGCGAGTTCATGCCCATGCCATGTGATCTGTTGAGTATTTGAAAAGCGTACACGTAAGCTCGCATACACACAAACGTACGTTCATATATACGTCTGTGGCAGGTACAGTCCATAAAGACTAGTTTCTGACTGGATGCTGTTAAATATCACAAGTTGTTTATAGCCACACCTTTCTATCCAGTATTAGTAGCTCTATTTGTCCTAGCTGTATTCCTAGAACCTGTTGCCTATCAGCTTGTGTACCTGGAGTAAGCCTGGTATTTTTATGACTTCATACTGATTTGACATTAGAACAGAACCCGGCATGCTGCACTTGTATGACTGTACTCCACTAGGCTGGCCATACAATGGCGTCATGCTCAGCAGTATAATAAATATTCCTGTATGGCTTGTAATAAATGCATAAGAGAAAGTGACACTTTAAAGCGTTCCTGGCCATCTACCTGTCCGTGGATATCTTCTCCTGGTAAATGCGTTGCCGAGATTTTTGATTCGGTTCGGTGCCGACTTAGAGCGAGGTGCGCCCTTTGAAGTGGCCAGGTTTAGTTAGCAGCATTAATGAATGAACCGCTAGAAAGCCGACAGCCTACATCCAGTGTATGGGAATTAACCGGTGTCAGAGGCGACTGCTGCAGCGGAATTGATTACTGATTAGCTCGGAATACGGTGAACTTAAAATGGCTCTTGGTGGAGCTGTTATGTTATTATCTGGTGCTAATAGAATGTCTGTTCTGTTGTTATATACATTGTTGAGTTCTCAAATTACTTGGATCATCGGTCTGTTGTGAATGGGAAGAGGGGGGGGGGTATGAAGTCTCATATTGTTAGACCGGTAAAAATACCACAAATATTAGTCAGATAACCACCCAGCATATTTATCTAAAGTGCAACAGTTGAAATTGTTATAGTTATTACTGGCTTGTCTAAAATAACCTTTGTCATCAACCATAATAGTAATATGGTGCTTTGGAATTACAATATAAATATTTATTCTGTTTCAATATCTTGATAATGGATTGTGTTTGTATGTGTGTGTGTGTGTGTGTGTGCCCTTGTTATTTTCAACTGTTCTTGTTCGGTTGTA
This sequence comes from Paralvinella palmiformis, assembly GCA_025642065.1. NCBI lineage: Eukaryota > Metazoa > Annelida > Polychaeta > Terebellida > Alvinellidae > Paralvinella > Paralvinella palmiformis. Next base: position 1,189,035 of record JAODUP010000015.1, read on the forward strand.
TTGTTAGTCATCACGTTAGTTTCATAAGCTGAGTTTAGAACGTTTGGGTCATGGCGCTGGCTGCTCAGTGAGTGATAGTTATCTACCGGTGATAAGCTACCAAACAGGGACCACTGTGTATTTGTCAGCCTTGTGGTGCAGTTGGCAGCTGTGTGCCATGTTCTGTGCTTTATCTAATAAAATGCTGTTTTCTGAGAGTGGCACTGAAGGATGCCGTCGGCCAGGAGATTAGACAGCGTATGATGTGCCCTCCAGAAGGTGTCTGACTTGCTGATATCTTCACACAGACATGGTATGGTGCCTTCACAGGTGTCTGATGCCTTCACGGCTTTGAACCATACTTGCATACGATTATGAGTTATTTTCACAAGCTGAATACCACACAGCGATATAGTGTGGTTGTTCCTTGACGGGTTGCTTCCAGATTGAGGTGATTATAAATTTTTAATACTAGACAGATACTAGATTATAAACTGTTATCAGCCGACGTGATTCCTTCCTTTATTATTTCTTGACCATGTTGAATGAATTGCCTCGTCGTCGTTGCAAGTTTATCAGAGGACAACAGTTGGTACAAGATTTGGGGCTTTGGTCGGTAGCTTGGTTTTATCTGGTTCCACCGGGATTACGAGATGAAACATACCTGGAATTGTTATAAATGACATTCATCCGGCATGTGATGTATTTACTAAGCTCTTTTAGGCTGCGTTGTGGTGCAGCATTTGTGTTATCGGCGTTGACCGGACTTGTGCCATATGGTGACAGTTGAAAGGCATGACCTGCCAATTTGGTAATAAATATCACCTATACACCTGCCGAGATTCCCTTCGGTAAGAACATCTTTTATCTGGGCTGATTGTCTTCAGGTAAACGTAAAGCACGTGTTGTTATGCCAGAGCTGTATCCGGTCAGACCTTGAGCCGCTCAAGACCAATGAAGAAAACATCAAATCCAGTAGATGATCCGGACAACATTTCTTACGGTTAACGTAGAACTGTGTGGCTATATACTTTATTTGTCTAGAAATAATCAATCAGCTGATGGTGTTTATGTTTTCGAGCCGAGGTCGGTATGTGAAATGCCCTTCAGGCAGCTCTCGTTTGGTTATGATATTAGTAAAACCCTCATGTCACAGAAGGTTGCTTAGATACACCGGAAGATAATGCCCAATCTACTGGTATATTGAGGAAAAGCTATCTACGAAGGGGGGGGTTGTTTTAAAATGTCAGTTCATTATATCGGGTACCGTGCCACCTACGTCAGAGGAGTGCTCTCACTTGGGACAGCAGCTGTGATTGCAGCGGCATTTGATAGAAGGGTCAGGATTAACGTCATTGTGTTGGCGTTGGGAATTTGAATAGAGTAGATGGAATCAGTTATGATGAGTGGGTTGAGTAGATCTAATGGCTGGATACGTCATGATGCCTTCCCTGGTTCTGGCCGCCATTTTACTACCAACAAAGTGTCTTCGTCTAATGCTGTTAACCTCTTGACCCCAATCTTCATTTCACTACTTGTTGCGATACTTGGCCGAAATGTCACAAAGCCGGGTGTTTGCTGCTTCTGGTAAAATCTGTTCTGAATTCGATCGGTGAAGTTTCTATGAACAACGTGTGATTTGGCTGTTTTTATTGCAATATCAGTTAATGGCTTTTCATTCTATTTGCCAATTTACGGTAAATGTTGTAAAGCCTCCTGTACCGATTTCGTCGGAGATAAACTCCAACGCAAATAGAAAAAGGTGACGTTTATTACACCACCAGCCACATGCCCACTGGCTCTCAGTTCGCGACAGGGTGCAGTATCATGACAATGGTACCTGAAGAAAACGGGGCGTGATAAATCACGCATATGCAGTTGCTGAGTGCTGTAGCAGTTGAGACACGAGCGGTGGAAAGATTAGCATGGCAGAAAATATTGGCGACGTCGCTGTGTGGCATTTATGTGATAACATTCTTTTGAGTGTCCACTTTGTTGGACGTAACGGCAATCATTGTTGTTCCTGGCTGGAATATTGTTTATGTCAGGATGACGAACATTTCTCCAGAAGTAATTATCTACTAATTTTGATGATTAAATTATTGGGCGCCTGATAGCATACTAGCATAGTGTGGTTCACTTGTGTGTTATCTTGAAAAGTGTTTCGGTGGTGACAACCTGCATAAGATTCCATTCACTAGCTTTACTGATGCATTAATGATTAAATGCACGATTCTTGGTCCACATAACAACTTCTGTTGCTTTAGGCTGAGAATTAGAGGTGGCACTGATGTCGAAAAATACCGTTAAGTTAAAATCTGCCGTGTTTCTTCTAAATACATTTTCCAGAACACCAGTCTTTATCATATTCCCTTGAGATTACCGTTTGAAAAGCTGTCCATGCTAACAAATCTTCTGGCATTAGCAGTGTGTTCGTGTTTGCATATTTCTGTCATGGCCTGTTTTGGAGACTAGGTCTATTGTGGGACGTTCTGTTTCCTATAATACTGCCTGTTCGGGATGTTGTTACCAACTCTAGAGTTTCTTCTGCCCAGTTGTTTGCACGTTCTATCTAGATTAGCAGTTGTTGCTATGGAGTTAATGGCGAAAAAAATCAGATGGAATGCAATGCAACTGTAACATGGAAACTGTTACATATAGGGTCATCTGGGTTTCTTGGGATTACCAGAGATAAATTATGCAGAGAAGAGTCTATTAGATCAGCTGAAACACAACAACGAAATCATGTACATTGTTTTATTTAGCCATATCATGGGACTTTGGCTTGATGCAGAACTGTTTGGCTAATGAAAAGTAGAATGCCCGAGCTTGTTTTTTATTAGCTAATGAAAGTCAATTAAATGAGCCTGATATTAGATAAAGTCACCAGGGACGAGATATTGTTAATTACTGGCTTGTAGCCGGTTTTGTAATGTACTGCAGTCGGTGATTGGTCGTCATCGGCAAGCCAACCATCTGATTCCTTCTCGCAACCATTAGCTTATGTAGGTGCTATTATTTTCCACTTGTCAAAACAGAATACGTAATTATTAATCTATCGCTTGTGATACGTTATCGTAGATTGGCTACTACAAGAACAATTTATTTGTCATATGTTCTGAAAATCCTCTATTTTTTTGTTTTATTGCAGGATTTGCATTTGTGACATTTGAAGCTGAAGATGTTGTGGACAAGGTGTGCGAGATCCACTTTCATGAGATCAACAACAAGATGGTGAGTAAAGATTGGATTCCATCCATGATTTCGTAATCAGTACCTGGGATATGTCGTTCTCATCAACCATATAGAAAGTTGATGGTTACTGCCTGTTTGGGTGTTCTTGTAACCTGCCACCTTCTTGCGTTAATATAATTAATTATGTTATATCAATGTGGGAGGGGTGGATATGTATAGTAGCATGCATAACCACATACTGGACAGATGCGGGTAAAGCCAAACAGCCACGTGTAAAACCTGATATCTTAACTTGGTTAGTTGTTTACAATCGATTCAACTTTAGTTTTGAGATAATATTCCGTTGCATATTTCATCGAGTCGCTTGTCGCTCGCAGAATAACGGCTTTCTTCGTCAGATAAACATTGGAAGAATAGATGAGGTCACTCACCCATAGCCACCCTCCAACCTCCCACCGACTTCGTTTATAACATGAAGCCATAGTGTCATCCTGACACTTGTGTCACACCTTAACGGAGTGCTTTGGTTCCACTTGACTGGCCTTCAGCGCTATCTGTGGTCGGCAAGGGGTTAACTTGGACTTGAACCTGTATGTTTTAGATTGGTTTGCTGAAAAAAATCCGCTGATTGTTGATGCTTGTTTTTGGACCTTTCTCTGAACGAAGACGACGCGTCCTCTACGAAATAGGTCATTAAGGGTGGAGACTGGGTCAGCCGTTCTTGGCTTTTCTTTACCATTGATTGTATTTTCTTTCGAAGCAGCGGAATTATTTCTTGGCCCGACGTTAACCCGGGCCGACCATTCATAGCCAAATCAAATAGTTTTGAAAGGCCGATTTTCTCTCTTGCGTGAATCTGTGACAAGAATCGGGCGTCTATTGAAATGTAGCGAGATTAGTCTGGCCAGCGATACGTTGATTACAATGGTCGCTATTTTTAGCACTGATTGATGAATGAATCTGCTGACAGCCTCAAAATCGGAGTTTTTCTTCGTCTTTCTATCTCTTTAATATGCGACATATTAAACAATGCTATGTGGGCTCGTTTTGGGGGTGTCTTCATCTTCCACTGACACGACACTAATTGAGCCATTAATGGTAATGTTCGCCATATTCCATGCAATCTCATTATGTGCCTTGTGGCTCAGCTAGCTATTAGGGTGTTTGTTTTTCTGGATGAAGAATTTGTTTATTTATTTGTTGTCTTTTGCCAGGCAAGTTATGATGTCTACAGAGTGATGTAAGCAAATAATAACTTGGCCACACAGTTATTTGAAGTTTATAAATATATTTCCAGAACCATATTTATATATAATGATGCTTCCTGCAAGCTACCAGTTTTATATCACTCTATTAATCTATTAATGACACTGCTAGTTAAATGAACCTTGCTAGTTAAATGAACCTTGATGAAGTAAGATTTAGATTGGAACAGTGGTCCAGGCAGGGAAATCAGTGAGTTCCTTCAAAAGTTGTTTATCCACATCAGCCAAGCCACATCTGTAACAGTTCAGCAGTTATTTGGCATCCGGCTGACAAAGAGTTCCAAACCAGGCGGAGTGTTGTTATTTCGCTGTATACAGTGCTGTACTCGGTTTTGTCCACAAAATCCTCTTCCAAAATTCAAATCTATTGTACTTACCACTGAAGAACAGCCGCTTCACCAAACCTCAGTAGAAAAAAAAAACAGGTGATGTTTTCAATCAAGGAGATGGAAGAGCCACAGACTGAGCACAAAGAAACTGTGGTGAAGTAGATTGACGCAAAATTAACTGATGAGATACAATTGTAGCCGTTCTTCAATCAGATTAACCTTGAAAAAAATGTGCGGCCCTAAAACCAGGACCGGATCAACCTTGCCATCATTATGTCAGCAAGGTGTTGTTTTTCAAGGGTACGCCCTCTTGTAGTGCTGTTGGCATTTGGTGAAGTTCCACTATCCCATGTTTCTGCGTTCACTGGTGCTGTTGAGTGGAATCACACACACACACACACACACACCTGAAGTTAATGTAAATTAACTATTCACTTGGTGGCAGCACTGGAAACTGCTGTCTGTTCACCAGGAGGCAGCACTATACAGTCTTGGATATAGCTGCATTGGTTTTGTTGTTGTTAATGATTTTTTTCTCTCCATTTCAGGTGGAATGCAAGAAGGCGCAACCAAAAGAAGTCATGATGCCACAAGGTGCTGCGCGAGGTAGCATTTATCCTAAGCATGCAGGGAGGGGGGAGGTTTAGGAGGCTTTCACTTTATATTAATATTGAAATTTTTCTTTGTTCCTAACAACTAACAGTTGAATAGTCTATACACACACCAGGCATGGGGTCATTTCCATTTTGTCAATTCCACATAAAATTTATCAATTCCATTTCAATTGCGTTTTTTTCCCTACTACTTTTTACCATGAGTAGGTACCTACTTGGAATACCTACTCCGAGTAGTTTATATTCCAAGTAGGATTGTCATGGAAGAAATATTTCTAAATTAAATGGTAAATTAATTTGTGGATTTAATTTTGTTTTATAGGAAACTTCAATTCCATTTCAAAATTTATCAATTCCAATTTTTTTTGTAAATAATCATTTCCAGAATTGGAATTCACCATCAATTCCAGATTGGAATTGACCCCATGTCTGATACACACAAATATTTTTCCATTTGATTTCCACTTAAACGCATAATTTAAATAACTACACTTGTCATGGTTGTGGTGTTTTCATTTCACACTGTTAATGGGTTATGAATCATAATTGATATTCGGTCCAAGTAATATACTTCTGGGTAGCTTTTCTACAATCTGTTCAAAATTCTCTTGATCTTAAGTCATGGTAGATGATGTGTCTGTGTATGTCATTCTGTGATGTATCACCATTGTCGTGTGCACAAATATGTTTTTTATTTCTCCTGAGCTCCATTGTTTAATCTGGTTATGTTTTTCTTCCCTTTATTGATGTGAGCACAGGGTTCCTCCCAGCAGGGTTCCCTGCAGCATATGCTGCTGCCACCTATGGTAGGGGCTATGCACTACCTGGCTACTACTTTCCAGGTATGTAGCGTTATTCAATATATTGTAGACATTGTTTGTAATTAAGGTATGTGTAAGCTAAGTCTTTCAAATCAGTCCTTAATATTCTGATAAATAATTTTGTTGTTGCATAATTTATAAACTGACTAATGTGTGACATGTGTCTGTATAAAATGTTTTATCTGGAAAGGTCACATGATCATCTGGTTTAGTTAATGCCTCTGTACCAGCTGATTGAAGACCTGTCCAGTTTATTGTGATTGGTCTGGCATTGTTTATGTGTGACCTTTCCAAATGAAGTTCATGTGTCAGTGTTAGAAACTTGTGTAATAATATTTGTTTCATGCTGCTACCAAAGGCAAACATGCTCTTGTTATATATTTCACAGCAATCATTGTATTGTGTGCACACGTCTTTGGTATCCAGAGTTAATGTTACAAGATTGTGTTGATGTTGCTCTACAAAACAATTTTAGTGTTCTCCTTTCTAGGTTGAAGAGATACTGATCTCACCAGTGCAAGAAAATGGCCTAGCTTTAATGATTAATATGATAATACATGATTTCAACATTTAATCACTAGAAACACTGCTGCAGCAGCAACACAAATATATTCTGTGAAATGTGAATCAGGCCAAGCTTTCAATAGTAGTTATGCTGTGGAGAGTCCCAGTGTGGCTGTGAACCAACATTCACCAGATGGCAGCACTGACTTTGATTATGCTTGGTTTGGTTCACCCGGATAGGCACCAAAGGCTGGCTTCAGATACACAGCTAATTCTGTAGAGAAAATGAACAATCAATGAATCATTGATAAGAGTAATTCTAGCTTAAGTTGGAAAACATCTTTAGATTGTATCTGAAGCCAGATGCACTTTTTGTCATCATGCTTAAAGATTTTGAATCGCTTTCGTTTTATGTGTTTTGTGTTATATGTTTGTGTTTTACAGTGGGTGGGATTTTTGGTTACTGTGGTTACTAGCATAGCAGTAGACCTATGTAAAGTTGATTTTTTCCATTCCATAATTCATTTATCTCGCAGCAATATACCTAGAGATTGTATTTTATCACATTCAGCAGTCATTTGTATGTCAGTATTTGACCTCTGTGTGTTGTTGCCAAATACTGTAGAAGAAAAATAGTTTCTAGTGTAATCTTTCCTAAATGTGTGGTTGTGTGTATGTGTGTGTGTGTGTGTGTGTGATAAAAGGACCCTACTTAATGGTAATGCAAATGTATAGTTGTCCCCTTATAGCCTGTATTCAGAGCTATTATCTATGTTTCTTATGTGTAGGGATTGGTTTTCCATTGGGAGCACACAACGCCCATACTGTTTTGACGAGTCGGGGTTCAGCCCGAGGTGGTGGTCGGCCACCACTACGAGGCTACCTGGGCCTGTCTCACCCTGGTAAGGTCATAAGGTCATGTGCCGATCCTGGCATCGGATGGTTTAAACTGGCTTGCTGATACCCTGTTGTTACTGTAGTGTGCTCCATATCTCTCACATCAATGTGCCGGCATCTGTTTTAATTTTTTGATAGTTTCTCACTATTAGTAGCCCTCATCACTATAGTTGCCAGGTTACCATAGCAACTTGAACAAATGATTTTCACCCTGTTTGTTATGGAGCCTACCTATTTATTGTTTAATTTGTATTATATACATATATACTTTTTTCTTCGTGAGATGAAGACATGTTACATGTGTACTGCTCTCTTTCTCTCTCTCTATCTATGTGATGTCTTTTTGTAACATTAATCAGTTTTATTTACATGCGCTGTCTGCACTAAAAAGTACGTGTTCTCAGTCGGTTGCATAATCTTTCCGATTAGTCAGCCTTGACTAGCTTTGGTTTTGCTTGTGTTGCCATGGAAACCTCTTTTATTGCCACCTAGACCTCATTGCTATTTATTCAGCATCAGAATGGTTCGCCAAAACACCCCGACTCTGAAAAAACAAAAACCCATAGATTTGGAAAAATGGTGATGAATTTTTGCATACCTTGTTTAGTCTTACAAAATAGTATCACTCACATACTGCTATGTCTAGATCCATGGCTAGCCATATGTTATCATTCTATGTGATGTGTGTATCTAGGTTGGTGCCATTGCCGTTGAACATAGTGATGTATTATTAACCCCAATGGTGTTAGTATGTGTAATATTGTAATGTTTTGAAGAGATGGTCCTTTTTTGGACCGTGTTTTCATCTCGGTTGCTGGGTTTGTGTGTTTTTACCCTGCTAGATATGGTCCTCTTACTTCTTATGATACAACAGTTGACCCTTCGGGTTGGCCTTTTCAGAAATATTCTGCCAAAACAGCGTTTGGTTTTATGAGGATAGATGTCAAGCATGCATACATAACCCAGTAACCTTGTGCTTATTCATTTCACAACATCGCTGTTTCAATGGGCTGCTTAATTCTGGCAGAAAGAAAAATGGTGAAACATTGTCAAAACGTTTTTAGTTTAACACACAGATCATAACATTTGGCTTCTGCCAATCCTGTCACCATTTCAACTCTGTCAGAATTGATGTCGTCTATATGTATATGTGTAGCCATTAACCATCCATGTTTGGACTTTTCTCTGTATTCAGATGATGTTGTAATAACAGATTTTCTCTCAAACTCCCCTTGGTTGCATGGTGACTCATATTATGCACAGCACACATATTTACATTTGTATTGTCGGACCTTACAAATATACTGGCTTCATTAGATGGTACTAGCGCATATTTTTGCAACAACGGCAAAGAATTTGTACAGATTTCATGCATGATGTTGTCGTAACTTGCTGTTAATTTCTCCATGTTTGTTGTGATTGGCAAGCTTTTGGAAGGAGGTAAATTTGCCCAAAGTTATGCATCAAATTACGGTTTGGTTGTCCTGCCAAATAAGCAATAGTCATGGAGATCATTTATTTCTGCCCTAACTGTTCATCAGCTAGATAACTGATACCTTTGCTGCCAATTTGGCTTGGTGGTCTGTTATTATTATTATATACTAGTGTAGTACCTAGACTCTGTGTGTGTGTAATTTTGTCATCTTGTCAACTACTAAACCAAGCCTTATGTGGCCCACTGGGGAGAGGGGGTGAGCGTGAAAAGTAAGCATCAGCTTTTGGCGAGTGGAAATATCTCACCACTCAGATACATATGACATTGGTCTTACAAGATATTTTGTCTCTCCTTAGAGAAAGATTTCCCCAAACCAGGAAGCCATTTTTTTGCAAATGTCCTGTTGTCCTACAGAGTAGTGGTGTGCCATGTTTAAATATGCGAGTACGTGCAAACTCGGGGAGCCAAGTACAGGTCGCTGACACCACGGGTATATATTGCTGCCAGCTGATTTCAGATGCAGAGAACTTGTACACACTAATGAACCATCTTTTTTTAATTTCCTCAACTTATGGTTTGAACAAAACCACATCTCATTGGATGGCAACCATATCTAATAATATTTATATGATATAATTAATGACAGTGTCCGACCCTCATGCAGGCCTCCCTGGGTACGGCTACTTGCCGACCATGGCCCTGCCTGCCACAGGCCACACAGATCGTCTCATCAACAACCTATCAGCAGCCGCTGCATCTGCCGCTGCCTACTACCCAGCAGATTACCAGACAGCTGCTACCGCTGCTATACCTGGAGCTCTAGCCAGCCAGCTGGCAGCTGCTACGGGTGCAGCTGTAGCCACTGTGCCGCGCAGTGACCCCTCCCCACTGCCACTGTCTAGCTCTCCTCTCTCACAACGCCCCCAGGCAGGCACTGCAGGTATTAGACTTGGTCGTTACTTTTAGTTAACATGGACTGACTGTGCGAATTATAGACATAGTCTGCTTAGATACAGCTTTCTCTGTGTTTCTTGTACAAGTTAGGCTGTTTATTATTGTTCGCACAGTCACCCATGTTTCGTTGTTTCGTATACAGTATTATCATTATAATGGTTGTTTAGTTTAGATCATTACTTGTGGCATGTGCAATATTTTATGTTCTTGTCAAGTTAAATTATTAAAAATCAGTTCGGAGATGTTCATTGCGCAGTGGCAAAATGTATTTAAAGATACATAAAAGTAACCAAATATTACTTGTTAGATATTATATGCTGTTCTTAAGGATCTCTGTTTATAAAATTATTTTAAGTTATTTGTCTTCTGTGTGGAACATTATCTCAAAATTTGTCTCAATTCAGTAGTTTTAAGCTGTACAGTGTCCAATGAGCATGTTTACTAATCTTCACTTCATTGCTTTCTCTCTTCCCTCCCCCACTTCCTTCCATACGTATATCTGTGTCACATGATGTGGCTGACACCATGTTATGTCAATGGCATTGTCTTGCTGTGTTATGACTGGCCAACTTTTATCTCGTCTTGTTCATGTTTGGCAAACTCTAATCAACTGTAAATGTGCAAAAATAACATAATTGCTGCTCTTTTGTGGTCTTGTCTGGTGTTATTTGTACACATTACTAACCTGGTTTAAAACCAAATTCTGCACCAAAAAAATTGCCAAAATTCCACATGACATGCATGCGTGTTCGTTGTTGCTTGTCCAACCTTCCTCGTCAAACCTGCACACTCTGGCTCTGGTGGTGACATCTAGTGGTGACCTCAGGAGGTGTACTTTCAGTGATGAACAGCTTTGCCCAGTCATACGGTCCCCCTACCTCACCAGCAAACAGCCGGGGCTTCCCTCCAGCCAACAGTCCAGGTGCTCTGGACATGTACAGCTCCAGTGCAGATAGTCTGGGATATGTACAAGCAGCCAGCCCCCAGCCCTCGGGCTTCGCCAACATTGCAGTAAGTATCATGCACGCCTTGGGCGTCCACAGGTCCCACCACTGCCCCATCCTTTGTAGATTTCATGGTGAACAGCACCCTAAGGTGTCTTGTTAAGATGCCAGTTTTGCTGTCTGTTTTTGTGTGTTCTTTGGTAAACTCTTACACAGTCCTGTATACGCTCTCATCTAACATTGTATGTTAGTTGTAGCTTTCAGATTGTCATTTTGTCTGACAGGGATCTGTAATTGGTTTTACAGGTATTTCTTGATCAGATCCACCCGCCTTTAATGTCTATTTTTTATGGCAAAGTATCAAGGACAAAGTATGTTCCCATGGCAACAGATACACTTAGTTGTCACAAGTGTACTCCTAGTTGTTATAACCTTTTTCTGATATTTGTTGTCTGTCGCCAACCTGTCTTGTCCAGTGTAGGTGCATTTATTATTGTTGTTATTGTTAGTATTATTATTATAATTATTAATGTCATTACTATTGCAATTCATACCATAGTGATGAATTGCAATAGTGCATAAATATTGCATTCTAAGGCACTATATACTGAACTGTATTTTAGAGTTCTGCCCCATTTCATGATTTTCATAAATCAGACCTTGGCATTGTCCATGAGCAATGATTTTACCTGGTGTATATGTGTGTATGTATGTATGTATGTATATATACACACACACACATATATATATATATATATATATATATATATAAATAATCACCCTGTAGTGCTTGTATGTGATCTAGACATGTAAACAACCAGTACTAGTGGCTGGTGTTTTTGCTCATGACATGATCATGTCCAAATCTAGCCAAATGGCGCATGGTCGCATGATAAAATTCAACTTTGCATTTAACTGCGTGTCCATAAGGCATTGCCCCAGGCAGCTACTTGACAGTGTAGTGCAGCGATTTGGCGGTGGCTGTGTAGTAATAACTATTTTTTAGTTGTTAATTGCCTGTGATGTTAAAAAATGCCTGGCTTCAGTGAGTCACTTCTGATAGTGTAATGTCGAGAGTATTATGGGGTGTTCTTTTTTGCTTTAATATGCTAATACTTAATGATGTTGTTCTTTGTCAAAATAATATATACTTGATCTGGACTTAAAACTGTGTTAATCTAACATTATTATGAATAACCTTACACATTATTCTGTACCACATGGCTGATGGTGATCCACTCTGCAAATAAATGATTGACTGGATGTCTCTTGATAATCTATCCAGGTATCTGCATGCATGTATGTGCATACTTTTGAATGTACATACTTGTGCACACACACAGAGAGATTGATTGATTGATTGGGATGACCATCCAGTCATTTATTTATAATGCCAGTGGGCTAACCTATCATTGCCATTAGTACATGTTATAAGCTAGGTGTGCTGTGCTTTTTGTTCATGTAATCTGCATAGTGATTTGTTAGTTTTTACCTTCCTCTTCACAGGGCACATTGATTCCCGCTGCTTTCCAAAATGGCTTCCACTGAGTGGAGTTCAAGTATAATTAGCACAGGTATTGGTTAGTATTTGTTTCTGGCTGTACCATATTCCTTGACATCACCAGCAAAGTTATGGAACATTTGTAAAGCACAAACTCCTCAAACTGGTTATTCGGAATTCTTTAACACACACATACATATACACACACACACAATTCTGGTAACACGATCTTCAGTTAAATAATGGGTAGAATGATCTGAAAGGTTTCGTTTGATCTTTTGTCCTCTTCATTTAAAATTTAGCAAGCAGTTGGCTAATGTTTTATTCTTAAGCATGAAAATAACCAGTGTGCTTCATTCTGTAAAGATGTATCATAACTTGCCACCAGATTGCTGTATATTTATTATTAAATGGAATTGCACACAATGGTTCATTGTGTGTGTCATTTGTGATAACATTTTTTCCTGTACCTGCTGAGAATGCTCATGTTTAGCATGTAGTGGTGCATTTTGTGTTTTATCATTATATATGTCATGGCATGTAATATTATATAAGAAATGAAATCGGTGTTTAATTTCCTTTTGATGTGACATTGGTTTTGAAGAATTACTAATTTGTTGAGATGTTGTATTTCTTCAGGGGTTCTTGGGTAGATAGATGAGGAGTTGTCTACCCACGCGGAGCTGGTGAACGTGGTCTGGATGATGATAAAATGACAAGTTTACAGGGTAATCTACAGAAACCGAACTGCCCCCAACTGGACCCATCTTGTTGTTGCCATCATTATTGTGATGAGAAAAGGCAATATTGTCATCTTCTTTATTCGAGCATTTCGTTGCTGTTTTATTTCTGTTTGGCGTCACAGTTCAGAGTGGGAATGATTTACTGAGACATTCTTCACTCGTCCCATTCATGCCCAGTGTTGTTTTCGCCTCTGCCAGAAGGGATCAGTCGTATGGAGGACATGGCTCGCGTGTCTTTTGTTTTTATTTGATGGTCAGCTGATCTTGCAGGGAGCAGGCTGCAGGGGCAGTTAAGCCAGTTTTAGGTAGAATACACATATGTAAAAATGCAAACAGACAAATGTGCTTACTGTCGTGTATCTTCTGTAGCCTTGTTTTTATGTCTCGCCATTTGAGGCTTTTTATTGTGAAGTAAGTACAGTTATCAAACTGATTTTAAGGTATTTATATTTCGATGTATTTATACCCTTTATATTAGAAGTAATCTTGGTTTTTAGATGCTCCTCAGTTGTTGTGTTTTATCCAGGACACTGCTACTTTATGATTTTAACAAGCGTGATTGATGATTGTTTGTACATCTAGTACAACTGTACATAATTCATGCCTGGCGGTGTACATGATACCGTCAGGTATTATACATAAAATCATGGACATGAGTGTGTTACTACATATATATATATGTACTTGTATGCATTGTTTGTGTGTATGTATGTGTGTGTGTGTGGACATTACATGTGTGCAGTTGCATAAACATGCACAAACACATTATTTCTGCACACAATATGATTGTATGATTTTGCTGTTAAAACTGAGCATGAATGATTTTGTTTAAGTGTATTTTTATCATGATGGGGTTGTAAACATTGTATAGGGAACATGTTGTGAGTATTATGTGAACTCTCATTGGGTTGGGAATGATAACATTTAACCAATTGCTCAGTAGAGCATTAGTTTGTGTGTGTGCATGCGTGTGTGTGTGTGTTCTGGGTAGGGCATTAAATCTGGAGCACACATACAGTCATATTGATGAGATGTGGATACAACACACCACTGTGTATAGATTATACCCTATAGCACTTAATCCCGTGTAGTAATGTATAAATGTAGTGGATTGTAGTGATGGCTTAGATATTGTAGTTACTGTAGAACAACTGTTATGCATTAAAACCTCAAATGCAAGCCGCTTTTCTTGTTACCAGCTTGGAGGTTGTACATAAAGAAAAATTGAAGCTGTTTTTTTTTAGTTAGCCAATTCTAACCCAAATTAAAACAGCCATTATTGCTATAGGTATGTCTCTGCATGTGTGATATAATATACACACATACATAGATACGCATATATTATGTAGAGAATTGGACCATAAGGTATCATTTGCTAAAATGTTTTATATTTATTGCTGATTAACATTGACAGTATTGTACAAGTGGCACTGCCTTTTGGCTGCCAATGTATTAACAACACTTCTTGTTTAGTCATAATCAGTGTCAGCCTCAAAAATAAATTAGCCTCTCGACTAATGGACCATTCTCAGGAGATGCCTAAATTCAAAGCTGTCCTGAACATAGCAGTGCTTTTTAACTGAAATAGATCGAAATGCTGTTGTATAAAACAGCCACTGCCAAACAAATCTAGGTATATCTGAAATTTGAATTGATTTGGGGTTTTATTGCCTGTACTATATTAGATATTCTCTCTGTAACAACCCGGCACCTCCTGCTGTGTGTCATTGTGTCCAGCTGGTCTTTTCTATGTGAAACAAACCTGTAAATAATTATGTGTATCGTTTACATGGAAACGTGTTGATTATATTTGCATATGTATGTATACCTTTTTTCAGTCTTGTTTCCTTGAAACTGCATATTGAAATATTTTCACAAGAAGCAATACAACATGAATATACACATCATGACGAATCATTCATTGTAAAGGGATTTTCCTACTATTGTGGTTTATACTATTTGCTACTTATTCTATTACTACTACTACTAATGTTGTTATAGTTATTTTGGCATTCAAACACGTGGACAATATGTATTGCCTTGTATGTAGAATTGTTCATCAAACTGTGGATAAAACCATATTGAGTATATTTGATGTAGTGAATCGCTTCATTTGTGTCCATAGCTGTGCCAGACCTGATCTTGAAACAAGCCAAGCAAAAGTTCATGTCACCATTCTAGTACTTAATGAAATTGTCAGGATCTACAGAAGTGTACTATATAGCGTCTGAAAATGTGGATGTTCCATCCATGCCATCCGATTCAAGCCCTGCACTTGCAGTGGCTTGTGCATTATATTGCAGAATCCCAGGTGGATCTGGTATGGATGGAGTTCACATTAGCAGAATCTCAGTCTGCAAGTAATAATTTTGAGTGAATAGTTTGTTATCCAAAATCAGTCGTTGAAGCTGATTGCATTTTGTATCATTTTCATGCAGTTTCCCTTTTGTACATGGTTGATATCAAAATGAGTTCCTTTGAGCAGTGCATATTGGTTGCATCGGCCCTTAGGGTATCAAAATTATAACTGGAGATTGCTAGTATTGTTAGTTTGTACATATTACTCTTAATGATAATCTTTCACAAGAACGCAGTGGATTCTCTGGGATGTATGATGTCTGTTATGTAATGATATAGCTGAATTTGTTATCAGTGTTTTGTTTTAATATGAAAAATGCATTAATTGAGGGAAAACTCGAGCGAAATGATCTCATTTTATCAACATAAATTAGAAGTTAGTATCAAGTGAATAATATGAAGATCGTTGTAGATTTTAAACTTGGCTTAGATACGGCTGCGTATAGTTTGTTAATTATTTTAGGCTGGCTATAAGAATTAACTGGCAATTTCCTTGTAGATGAGTTCTCTGGTTAGCTGGCATAGATCAACCGAACTGACAAAACCGAGATGTGATTAACACGCCCAGGGAGTGTGTGATGTGAGCCTCCGTGTGCGTGTGTAGATATTTATATATTTATATATGTATATGTATAAATATATATATCTGTCCATATGCCAAATACCATGCCCGTCAAGCATCGTTTAGGCAGTTTACCTGGTGATGACGAGCTTTGGTACAACAGTTAGTCTTCTAGTGTATGATACGCCATAGTAGTAGTTGTAGTGTGGTAGTCGCTTCTCTGTGTTCATATATATATATATCAGACACACACCAGCCATGTTGTTTATGATTTACGTATACATATCCTATTTCTGATGTTGACTATGATGTATACCGACACCGAAACAGAGTATTGTGAAGTGGTACTGCACATAGGCGCACGCACGCGTGCAAGTGTGTGCATAACAGACAACGAATATACTCAATAACGGGAGTCCCATATCAGCACCAACTTCGGCAAGCGTTGAGCAATATTCATAACAGCCGGCATGTAGTCCGTCTGTAATTCGCTGCTTTAGTTCTTTCGAAAATACGTCTGTCCTGGATGCAGAAGTTCGTTTGGTCTTCGATGGTGTTTGTCGTCTGATGAAAGAGAGGAGACACTGGTTGCTCTGGTCGTAGATAACCGTTTTCATCTTCGATGGTGCATCACCTGAAAGCAAGGAATATCATCACCAACGGTCCTAACTCCCGGCGAGGGGGAACCTGTCCCATTTATGCATATCTTAATGAGATTACTTGAAATTTCGTTACGTTGTTGGAAGTTGCTGAGTGGGTTGTGATCTACAATGGAATCTGTACGTAACCGTAGTTAGACTTCTGGTAATCTCCCGTTAAGTACTTTTTGATTGTTGCCGAGTTTTTCCAGTCATTTCGTGTTCTTCTGCTATCGACTCTCCGCTTGGTAGATATTTTGGTAACGGTTGTTTGGTGCATCAGTTCGATTGACTTGATGCTTAGATGATGGTAAGAAGGGGAACCTGTGGGTTGATGGCGATGTGCAGGCGCGTGTCCTTCCTTTCGGATGGTTTTCATTGTTGTGTGTGGACTTTGCTTCGGTGATTGATGGCGATTGAAACGTTTGCCATGTTAAGTAAGTGTAGCTATTATTATTTTTTATATATACAACTTCCTGGTCGTTGTCTACAGTACCGGCGTTCTAACGGCTTTATCCGGGATCTGCTCGTTTAGTCTCCTGTATATTTTGTTATTATCATTATTAATACTAATACTATTATTATATGGCCTGCCCGAATCCCCAGTATTATGTGAACCCGAACCAAAACCACAACTTTTGCTCTGTCGCTGTACCGGAGGCCGTAGTTAGTGTACATTTTGACTGCCGCGGGTTGATTCTGAGTTAACATCGTGTAGTTTTTTTTGAGTTAGTGGCGAGCTGCCTCAACGATTGGTGGCGATCTCGCAAACTTGTACTTAGTGCCGCGCGCCCCGCGTGGGCACGCTTTACAGCTTAACGTACACGCCAACCACCCTTATTTAGCCCTTGGAGTGGTGTACGAAACGGTGTATCGGATGTCCTATAATGACGCCACCCCCATTGTACAAACACACGCATACACACACACCAATGAGAGGAGATTAAACAAAAACATTCCTTGTATAATATTTTTAAAAACCAAAACGCAAACGAAATATGTTACATATTTAACTTTATCTCATGGTGTGTGCTCGTGATTCGTTACACATAAACGATGTAAGTCGGTTGTTACGAGTGGCTATAATGGAGTTGCTCTATTGTTTGTTGAGTTATTTGATCCCTATCATGGTTGTCGGTGGCATTATTACTTATCCCGTGTTTTAGTTGTTAGCCTACGAGTCATCGGTTTCCGTGTGCGCGCGAGCGTGTGTGTGTGTGTGTGTCGGTGTGAGCGAGCCCTTCGGGTACACGGATTGGACTCGTTGCAGTGTTCTCGCGGCATGGTTCTCTTAACCTCCTAGCGCGACCCTCATCCACTTAAAAGCTTAACGCCAGCCATCCACATCTTCAACTTGTGCCAAAACTGGCGGTGAAGGCGACCAGATAATGTCTGTAGCAGTGACGAGGAGTGATTGTTGTTGATGGTAGTAGCTGCAGTGTTCGGGTAGATTCACCCTACCGTAGTAGAAGCCAGTAGAAAATCTAACAAGAGGTCACCGTGCCGATTAGAGGGCATCGATCACAGTTCAGGGATTTTTGGACAACGGTTACACTTGGAGGATGTCAGGGATCACACTTGTTCACTTCTTGTCAGTATTTGCCGATGGGGGACGGCTTTAGTTAGGGAGAGCGTACGGTTGTTTTTAGTATAGGATTAACCCACCCGCGGATCATTATTGTTCTATTTTTGGTCGGAGGTCCCCCAGTTGTAAACAGGCGAAAAGTGCGAGTCTTCTAGTCTTAAATGCTGAATCTAACCTGGAAAGTAGATGGTTTGATAACCCAACCGAAGAACGACGGACGTCGCTCGTGTGATAAAGATTATAAATTCGGCTTCTTCTTCCTTTCACGAATGATGTTGCGATATAATTTGCCAAATGTGTATCGTGAATCCGTCTAGGGATTAGACTAGGACATTTATTCCGACAGAGTGCCCCCATTATTTTTAGGAGTAGTAGAACATGATCTAGAGAACTGCCTTCTGTGGTGGATACTATGTCTAAACGGAGCCCATTGTCGACATCTTGAACAAGGTTGTGTGGCCGTTCTACGTCGGGGAAGGTGTATCACCGCTCGGTACTCTCCCTAGATTGTTCATCTGTGCAGTCTAGTTGTCAAAATAAATGGTGCGTGTGTTAATATTAGGCTACCGAAAGCTTAGAACGTGATGGGTGGGCGGTGGTTCTGAACCTTGTTCATTTCAGAAGACTCGGGTAATACACTAACCATTGGCTATGCAAATTGTTTGTTGGTTCCGCTCGACATTTGTGAATATACTACTTTGTACTTTTTATCTTGTTTTACATGAAAACACCGTTTTCACGACCATGCTGTCTTGTACTTTGTATGTAACTACCTACCTACCTACCGTGAAATAGTATACTGTGCCGCAAATGTATGACAAATAAACGAAACTTGTAAATGTTTGAATCGTTGTATGCATTGGTGTATATGTTGTGTATGGATGTGGTCTTCGCGCAGCCGTTGAAAATATATAATCAGCCGTTGAATTTAAATATGTATATGCGATAAATATTTGTAACGAAAACTTCATGGATGACCTTGTTGGGTTGTTGTTTTTTTGGTCCTGATTAAGTGATAGGGATCTGACACGAGATTTTATGAACCCGTGGCTTTGTCGTTTATGTCTGCATGCAGTGAATCGGTACACGTCGCCAACCAGACTGACATTAAACATATGCAAATCCTGTATTATTTTTCACGCGGCCCTTAAAAATGGATGAAGTGTCGTTACAGAAAGTAATTATACGTAATTCGTGCAAGTTTTGAGATCGAGTAAACGCTTGATGAACTTAATTATTATGCTAACCTTGATGCTCATTCATCAAGAAGTTTAATAATGGTCTTGCCTAATTCTTTTTACATTTTCTTCGTGTTATTTTGTTACATGCTCGGTGAAAGTGAAAAAGTTCTTTGAAATAACAGCTCTCATTAGTGGACATTTTATTTGTGCAGACATAAATATTTTATGCGATAAAGCGAAACGTTAGATATATACCCTGACAAATGTTATGCTGCCACGTGACGTAGTTTGTGGATTTAATTAGTTTCCAAACTAAAGCTGTTAATACGACAGCGTGGCTGTAGTTCGTGTTGATTCCAACTTAATTTAAACAAAACTACTTCGATTAGGAGTGAATCACCGACTTCAGTGACCCGAAAGCGAACGTGTTTTAGTGGCTTCGGACATCTCGTCTCATTAGAGTGGTATTAAAGGTTTATATAGAAGCTACACATAGAATCGCATATGTTCATTTCCTTTAATATTTTAAGGGGAAATTAATTAACCAATCTTTATCAAATATAAAAAATGCAATCAGATGACACTACAAAACCATGTCGCTTATATTATGAAGTGTACTTTAGTTCTTACCTGTACATATACTCATGAAATCATAAATATCCTATAAAATTATCAATAGGACTGTTTTTGAACAAGAAAATTAAAAATTAACGGCATAATGCAACTAATACAAAGCAGTGAGAAACCCTATTGCAGCATGCATACAAAAGTGTCCCAATTCTCCGACATCATAGAACACTAATGTCCTATCATAACTAAACAAAACTGTTTTGATAGGTAGGTTATCTTAAAGCTGAAATTACAGCCTATTCTCCATTTTTATTCAGTCAATTATTTTTAGAATAAACAAATAACCTATTTATTTTTGCTCGGATCTACCTTTATCAGTAGACAATAAACCACAAAAGCAAACTTTTCTGAATAAAGTGTACAGTGGTATAAAACTATCATGATGTCACTGACCTAGCATCATTGAAACACGCCCCCCCCCCTTGATTGAATAAGGCCTGTAAATATTGTTTTCATTCAGCCAATGGACACATATTATATTTAACGCAAGGAATATACAATACGTAATATACTATTAATTTTAATACACATTACCAAGTATGAAGCAACAGCAGGCCGTGTTCATTCCATAATCTTTTATGCACGAGGTAATGGGGAGAACTGAAAGATGAAACATCCTTCAGACATGCCCACGTTGAGATTTAAATTCAGGTGATTGAGATCTGTGGCCAACCACGCTACCAGTTACATCACGGAGGCGCCTAATCATGTTCACTGTAAAATCCCACATACGCTATTATAATCAATCATGACGATGGCAAAGATCATCAGACTCGTCAACAATATGCACCTAATTAAAAATAAATTTGTATAACAACTAGTCCATTCAATTAATTTTGGACGCTGTGGACATTATTGTGGTATGATAAATAACGTGGAAGAAATCAATGAATGATTGACATACGGGCGAGAACTAATTGCCCCAGTGTAACACTAGGATTTGAACCCAGAACTGATGACTTTCAGCTCAGTACACGATCACCTATACTACGAAAACACAAAATTATAATAAGATATGCAAAATAATTAATTTGTTTTAGTATTGCAATGATGATTAATGAGGAAGATTTTTGTTGAAAATCTAGAACTCGGGTTGACTTTTCAGATAAGTCATTTTAAAAGTGTATAAATAGTAGAGTTTTGGGGAATCATGTTTTCTCAATGTCAACAACACCACAATAATTTATTCCTCAGACAACGATATGGCCTATGATTTTAAGAAGTTCCCTTTTCAGGAGATATCAGCTGTAATTAATGTGTCTCTTTCCATCACCTTAATTGGATTCGGATGTGTTTCGTTTATATTAGTTGTAAAACAGGGATAACAAGACATAGTGAGCCTTTCTGTCCACTGTGGTCCCTTTAGTGAGGACCACTCTGACGGGGAGGGGAGGCCGATATTCGGAAGATGAAGCCAAAATACCATGAGGGTGTTCCATTGGTATAATGGTCCTGGGTGTCCATGATTGATATATTTGACTCTCTTATAGAGACTAACCTGTGTTTGCGGGATATTTCTGGGGGGGGGAGGTTCGTTCCTCGGGGAGAAACAAACCACTCACTCTTCCGGAGACTGATATCAGACAGTTGCTGAAGAGCTTAAATGCTGTCCTGACTTGGCTCGTCAGGAAGTAACAAGAAGTTCTACACTACCATCGTCGCTGCGCCCGTACGCGGATTAGGCATCCCTTATATCTTAGCACAGATAAATAATTAAATACAAAATGATCGAAACTTACAGCAAACAAATAGGTTCCGTATATAAACATTACCCCCTTCCATTTCTTTGTGTCGTTTTCGTAGACAGGCATTACCATTCACAATACACCTTCCAGATTTTTACAATTATATCCTGGAGGCCTTTGTCGGTAAATTTAGCATCGGCAAGGGCGTCCATTCTTTGATGTTGTCCAAACCAGCTTTTATTCTGCCAACAACGTCTTTATACACCTAGCTTCCATATATTGACAATTTGGAGAAGATTCTGCTGATCCACAAGACAGTTGACCTTGTCCACCTAGTCATTTATTTTATTATTCTCTAATTAGGAGATATAAATAATTCTTTCCACGCGAGTGAATTGTAAAATTTGAACTTACTTCCAAAAGTGATTTTATTGAACTGTCAGATCTTGTACAGGCATTCCCGATAAAAACTCTTGTTGTATTGTTAATAGGCATTTGAAACTGTTTACCTCTGGCCATACACACTAACTTCTACACTGCTGTGGTTCGTGCTTGTATATATATATATATATATATATATATATATATATATAATGAATCCACGCGAGAATATTACTTTTAAAATTTTATAAATCTTCCAGTCGAGTACCTACTTATATTTATGATGCATAATTATGCGACAGTTTTGTTTCATGTGCTAATGAATACGATTTAGAGTTTTCTGTTGACTAATGTAGCAATGACTTTATTAACTTGTGGGTATATTCCAACAGATACTATTAAATGGATTTTCTCTCAGAAAATTAACAACCCACAGAGGCATAAAATCGAAATTTTTCTCCACTTAAAACGATATCTATAGGCTATAATTAAATTTGACGTTGATTAAAAATTAATTATTTAAATAGTTTATATTCAACTGATCATAATCAACGTCCACACTTGGAAAGACAATCGATCAAACGATCAGTAGATACAAATTTGCAGTAATAACCAGACCAGGTGAAGCATCCTGCTTACCAGGTAAAGAACTAATACCATTGCAGGGGGGGGGGGCTCTATTGCGACTTACCTGACAACTCCCTTATTGTACCCATCACCGAATATAATAATATATAAAGGAGCCATACTGTGCTTCTTTCTAAGAAACATAAAAATCACAGCGCACCAAGTATGCATACAGATATTGATGGATTATGTTGTTTATAACTGAAGATGGTAAATATATAAATATTGTGATGATCATAAGAAATTTTCGGAATGTACCCTTTAATTGTGCACATGCCATAAGTGTAATCTGCACTATTTGAATTAAGGTGTGTAACCAGTATATACACTCCCATTTGCTAAAAGATAGATTTGCCTCTAATTAAATACACTCACTTGGTCACCATAGAAGATTAAACTTGTTTCAAATGTATTCGCTAAATTATTAAATTTTGCAGGCCAGATATGTGCCATCGTAAATATAATATTTAATACATTTTACAAGCACAGACTTAGTCATGTATACACGCAATAATAACTTATTAAATTGTTTCAACTTACACGTCTTTCAATTGTTTTTGCTAGTCGTGTTCTCCTAACTGAGTTTGACATTATAGTTCCGACGCGTCTGGTGGATTAAACTACCAGACCTGTCTGGACTATATAATGTCATATTGCGATCGTGCATTTAGTGGAGTAGTCTCCACTTTTTGGAATATTTTACAGGTGGAAATTAGGAGTGTATCGTCCCTTGAAAAGTGTAAATATGTTATAAAAACTCACCTGTTCAAGGTTGCTTTCACCGATAAATAAGGTTGATCGCTCAATTTTCTTATTGGTATTTTACATACTTTTTATTGGTGTAGAACTGTACGATATCTTTGAGTGGCACATGTTAGTAGGAACGTTTTTTCATTAAATATACATTATTATTACGCTCTTTGGCACCGATATCATAATGCATTATGTCGGGGAAACATATACTATGATATAGGTCTATAGCCGTTGGGAAATTGCATTCTTTTCACAGAGGAGCAATAATAAATCAGATCGAGTCACCTATCACTGAAATTATTCACCAACAATAATAATTGTTCAGCAAGACGATACTATAACTGTCTGATAAAATGTGCGCAATGAAAAAATTATAAAATTAAAAGAATCTACTCAAGATAAAATGATATTAAAGCGAAACATTTGTAGGTGTATTTAGTATTCCCGAAAATAAATATGGCAGCACCCATTGCATTTGAAAGTTCTTGGAAGAAGAAGGAATTGAAAGAACAGATACAGGAAAACAGAGAAAAATATATCAATAAGGTAGTCATATATATTTACCAATAGTAAGGTAAGGCTGATATAGTTGGAAATTGGTGAACCATGGGGATTTATGTGTCATCCTATTATCGCTCAACGTAGTTAATCGGGAACTAGAGTAGAGGTCTAGACTCTAGGCATTTCCCCCTTAGCATAGGCTTATCCTTGATACCTTGTATACGGAATTAAAAGGCAATGCTTGTTATGGTATTCCTATCTTTCTAATAAATTTACCTTCTGTATTTTCAGACATGTAGATCTAGTCTTTTTATATAATTCGTCTCTGTTGAAGATATAATTTTATGAAGTGGTTACATATCCGAACATCGGAACCCTGTACCTCAGCGTTATAGGTCCGACCACTCAATGCGCATGCTCCAATTATTATTCATTGGCTATTACTTCCACTCAAATATGGCGGCCTAAGACGTAGCAGTTACATTTGGGAATTGGGTTGAAAGTAAAAGATGTTTTTCATAGTTTTGAAGGGGTACAAACGAAAATCAAAGAAATAGAAGTTAGAACAGCCGTGTGGCTTTACAAATAATCAGGGGTCCCACCCACATGTTATAGAAAACCTGGAAAATAACAAATTCATTTCCCAGGTACTGGAAATGTCCTTGAATTTTACAAAATCTCCTGGAAAAATGCTGCATTTGAAAATATCCACTTAAAACAACAACAAAAAACTGACTAAATAGTATACCTGTACAAAATAACATTTCCTTGGCTGTGGGAACCATGAAATACTGCAATTCTTATAAATGTCAGACTTTCTTTTTAATCTGATTATAATGCACAATAATAGTAAAAGACTTAATCTCACATCTTTATTAAACACTAGTAACAGTAATTACAATTAAGCTCCATCATGGAAACTGATGTGAGCAGATGAAAACTAAAAACGATCGTGAAATGGCTCAGATTTATAATAACATTGATGAACATTAATTGTTCCGATGCTGAATGCTCAGATCTTTATCACCAACAACCACGATTCCGATGTTCGGCTTGCGTCAGAGCATCGGAAACATCCAAACTTGGTGCACGCGCATAGAGTGCTCGGACCTTTATCATCAGCAAATATGATTCCGATGCTCGGATATGTAACAACAGCCATAATTTTATGATTAAGTTCTGTTGAGTGTGGATGGATTCTCGCGTTATTGTCTGAGTGAGTGTGTTTTGGGAACTGCTATTAATCGAATATGGTTAGTCAAGGTATCGAAATACTATGAAATACCATAGTTTTGCTTGTGGCATGTGGTATACAATAATAAAACTTTCTTTTTGCTTGAATCGCCCACAATTCAAGTTTAGTTTTTAAAATTGCTGTCAGGTGTCACTCAATAAGCTGCCCATTTGATGTTTCTTGACCAGTGCACTAATTAGCCTTGTGATTGGGTGGAGCATCACAGCTTTCTGACCAAAACCTAAGGTCAGATTATCATGCTGCCAGACCGCAAATGGAAATGAATTATATCATTTTCCATGGTTAAAATCAATTTCAGACAGATATACATGTTTCAGAATATATGGATACATTTATCTGACTTAAGTTTAATTAAACCACTATAGATTGTTAAGTCAGTAAGCCCTGGTAGCACAATATTTGGTATAACTTGTGGTATTTTCAGGGGCACAAAAATATTTCTACATTTCGTTAGCCCCATGGCTAGTAAAATTTAAATCCACTAGCCCAACAAATTATTTACTAGCCCAACAAAATTTACTAGCAATAAAACCATATTTTTTTACTAGTCAGAACAAAGCTGTGCTTGAATCGATGGAGAATACTAGATCATAAATTTATGTATGATAGATGTTTTACTGCCACTTTTGTGCACATGGTAGGCAAAATGGGGCAAGTGACCTACAAAGGTAATGAAGCTAAGTCAAAGATGAAAATCTGCTATGCCCACGCCGAGATTCGAACTCAGATCATAGTTATCTGTGGTCCAATGCCCTATTATTAGACCACAGGGACCATAAAGACAATAATTATGTGTTTGTGGTTTTATTGATCCACACTCTAACATAGTATAAGTATATAATAATCAACAGTTCATAGTTCATTCAGTAATAAATTATTGATCATGTTTACAATCTGGCCAGGAATCTTCTTCTTGTGGTTGTTGTTTAAATATAAAATAAAGCACAAAATAGCAAAGACAGTAATAATTCATACACAGAGGATCAAGGAAGAAATTAAGTTACCAAAAACTTCATATAATTCCTTCAGCAAAATATGAAAACATTTAATATGATATATGGAATCCAAATTTATGTCATAATATTAACATAAAATGGAGAGAGAAAAAACAGTGATCCAAATAAACAGGAAAGGGACAGAAATCCACTATATAAACAAGACCATGTGATTTTATTTACTTTAAACAAAAACAACTGGCCAATCAAGAGAGAGTATTTGAGTCCTGTGACCATGATAATGCAAATTTGTACAAATATTTTTATATAGATTTGTTTTATTATCCACCTATATATAGCAAAGTACATAAGTCATGTTTATTACTGATTAATGATTACTCTCCAAATTTCAAATGTTGGCAGCTATGTGAATTATATGGATTAATTTTGCATTGTTTTGTACTTGATCAAGGAAGAGGTTCATCTAGGTATAATACTATAAAGGATTGCTTAAATGTATTTTCTTTTCTTCATGATTTGGAATGGATAAGCATAATAAATTGGTGTGTTAGCAGCAAGTACACCATTCATGTCGCCTGTAAATGGTGTTCATGGTCAGGTAATGCTTTTATTTAATCTTCCGGACTGTGTGAAATATCCAATGATGTGTTATTATATATGTAATTCATAGCATCAAACTTTGTTGAAATATGCATGATCATTTATTTGTTTGTCATTGTCTGAATAATGGGACTGTGTTCCACTTTTCAAATTTTTTGATACAGCTGAGGAACTTCAAAAAGGAATTTTGTATTGACTGACAAGTACCCAGTACATAAAATACATATTACTTATGAAGGGAAATAATTATGTAATAGACATACCAATTTGTTCAGGAAAAGTGTTGAACTGACTAAAATAAGAAAAAACTGAAGTTTTATTATTATCTTGTTTTCTCGTACTGCCAACTTATAAGTGAATATCAGTGGCTGATTACTTGTATATCCTTGATATCACCAAAAAAAACAATGCTGCCACCTATTCACCAAATGAATATGTGGCAGCAAGGCTGCCATTTAATCTAAAATTACCTTTAACAATAATACTGTCGTCCTTTCTACAAACACAGTCACATGACTTCAATTAATTAAAATTTACACGATATTCCTGTCCCCAAACCTCACACACTGACAACATTTTATGAACAGCCTGACAAGATGGTTCTATGAGGCATATACCATCAGCATATCCAACACTACCCACATACATATTTCCTGTATAACATCCTACATTAGATAGTGGTAATTGCCCAAGTAGCACATGCATGCATGCACACACATATGCACATATATGCACCCAAAATAACAGGGTAGATAAAATACAACCCTGTTTGACACCATTTGTTTAACAACCAGTGAAGAACAACTTCAGATCACGTCATCCGATATTAAATAATTTGTACTATCAGCTTTAATAACCTTCAGTTTACATAAGGCTTTGCTGACAGTATTGATATGACTAATGTGATTAGACTTAAATTATATTCAAGATCGTAAACCACAATATTCTTTAACCATGACTTAAGTTTATCCATATCACTGGAGTCATAATATTCACTGGTGTATAATTGTTTATAATTAGATGCTAATAAATTACTTATCTGTTCACTTTAATTTATAGAATCCATACTATTTACAGCTGATAAACATTTGTCATTTATGCATTGGACTTCTTGTGAAAAAGGACATTTATTGTTAAACTCAAGTGAACTCGTCGTTCTGTCTGAAATTATTTTGGTCTGATTTTGTTTAATGTGTTCACAATATGTTTGTAGTCAGCATGTTCGATGCCTTAAGGCTTTGGCCAGCTATACGACCACAATGGGGCTGTCCATCATCTATCCACAATCTATGCAAAAAATAGCTTCCTTATCACCTCTCTCGGCTCAGTCACTCCAACAGCCCAAAATATTTCATAGTATTGGGAATACACATATTTGATGCTGATAAGTATATGTCAGTAATATTATTACAATATTCATTGAGGACATGGTTATGTATGAGTTTGTATCATATGTATCATATAAGATGTTTTCTGGTGGTATAACACATCAAATGGTAACTTAACCTGTGCACAGAATGTATCAAGATAATTTTTATAATGAAGACTGTCATCTTCAGTGGCATTGCTACCTTCACATACTTTGGCAAGATTGAAAGTAGACAGTATTGGAACATTATCAGACAGATTAATTTCATCATACAGAGACTGTTAATGTAAACTAAATTATTATTAGATAACTTTAAAAACATCCCAGATTATTTTTAAGTTATCTAAAACAAATTAACGATTTACCACAGGTTCAAGTGTAGTTACTGCAAATATAGCCTCTGTGCAAAAATAATTTTCAAGTATGAAAACACACAGAACACTTGATATCTGTTGTACACATATGGATATTTAAAGTATGTCTTTATGTACAAATATTGAAAAATGAGGGAAAAAACACATTATTTTCCACAGAAACAAAAATACATGCATCTGGGTTGACATTGCATATTGACCATTATTACACAAAATAATGCATTCCTATAATGCACTAATATGAATCCAATAAAGATACAATACCACCATATGTCCACAAGTAGTAGCACAAGCAAATGGTACCACACATATATACTAACAATGTATAAACTGCGTTAACGCTACTCGAATACATTGTAATGAAAACAACTTGTTAAAAATATTAATTTGAATGCACATAGCGTAAATAAATGTACACAGTTGGAGTTACTCTATGTTTTAATGACATATAATTTGACCTGAATGATGCCCAACTACTGTTGCCTCCTATAATTCACATATACATTATAAAAATTCAGAACAATACCAGTAATCCAAGTATAGTTTATTATGTATGCATAGAAATCTGGCAAATGTTATAGATCAAAACGATATTTTAAAATATGCCGTTGCTGTGTTTTGGCCAACATAAAAGGCTGATATGCAATATCTATGACTATATGTTTATGTTAAAGTAGATTAGCAAGGTATTTTATGGTTCAGCTCCTGAGTTTATCACTGTCTTTCCTTTGATAGAGATATATTTATGACTGTATTTAACCTTGATGCAGTTGACTCTAAGTGTAATATTTTTTATAGGTATACTCATAACATTAACATTCTTGCATTTAAATAATGAATGAACTTATCACCAACCATAAAACTGACTTACCACACCACATTTGAATCTTTACTTGATAAAAATGCACCTGTCAGATCAAAATCTGTATAAGTTAAACCACCTGTACCTTGAATGTCCCCTGATGTTATTAATGTTAAAGTACTTCACTGCTGTTTAGAATACATATGGAGAAAATCACGCACACAACTTAACAGGTCTAGATATACTCAACAGTGCCATTTCTGCAATAGACTCCTGACTAAAGCTAAATCTGACTTTTCTAGGAACAGTATCTCCCACAACTCTCCTCGTCAACTTTTAGGTATAATGAATTTTCAAAATGCCATAAAAGAAATCAAGATAAGTGCTCACCACAGTCATATCAGTTCAAGGAGTGGCTTAAATTACTATTCTTAAAGAGATTTAAATGAGCAAAGTATGCATTAATTGAAATTGAAGAATATATTTTATAGTTTTAAGTCAATTAAGTCAATGGATATTAAAAATAATTAGTAAAAGTTAATTAGAAGATATCAAGTTATCATGCCAACTTAGGTGAATCACTATCAGTATCAAAGACATATACTGTACGTGGTAAATATGCGGTGTCAGTAGTTTTACTTGATCATCCATATTGCAGGAAATGATCATCTGTATTGCAGAAAATGTTATAATAATACATTACTTATGGTTAATTTTAAAGTGTTGCTTCAATACAAGATAGGAAAATGGAGTTAAATCATAATATCAATGTTTATCAAAGTGTATGCACAACATTTGTTTTGAATATTTTGTTCGTACCAATAGAATTATTATTATTGAAAACGCTTTCCTCAGTTACATTGTAGGTCAATCTACGTAAGTTGTAGGTTCTTGGGAAGTAGCCAGGCTTGTCTAATGAAGAGGTGCAAATTAACAAGATTGATGAACACCTGAACATTTATCCAGAACATGAATATTATTTTATTATAACATGTGCCACTTAAAAGGGGGTTACAATAGTCAATATAAGATATTACAAATATTTGGACTATGTTTTGACAGTGGATGTAAATAGGTCACCATATTGATGTAACATGTTCATTCATATTAATACATTTGTTTTAAAATATCCCCTAGATTATTTACTGACCCATTCTTGGGCAGTATTTACATAGCTGACCTTATATTGAGAAAAAATCTACATTTTGACAGTGGATGTAAATAGGTCACCATATTGATGTGACATGTTCATTCATATTAATACATTTGTTTAAAAATAACCCCTAGATTATTTACTGACCCATTCTTGGGCAGTATTTACATGGCTGACCTTATATTGAAAAAACAATCTGTTAGGATGGCTTCAGGAAAAGAGTCGCTTTCATACCTAAAAACCTGCCCTTTGTGATGGTGGGTGGGATGTGTTAGTGAGTGAGTGAGAGTGAGTGAGTGAGTGAGTGAGTGAGTGAGTGAGTGAGTGAGTGAGTGAGTGAGTGAGTGAGTGAGTGAGTGAGTGAGTGAGTGAGTGAGTGAGTGAGTGAGTGAGTGAGTGAGTTCCTGGGCTACTGGTCACACCTGGGATATACAGCATCCACTTTGACTAGAAATGATTGTTATATGAACTGATTCACTCCATATTATTGTTATAGTGAACTAACTCACCACATTATTGTTATGGTGAACAGACTTGGTGGTCAATTATATGATTACATTAAGTTTGACATTCAGCTGTTTAATGCTAGATTTTCAGGTCGTCATAAACAAATGAATACCTCTATGAAATGTAAACCTACTGGCCATAATGTATCTTATAATACTACATATAAGTGCGTTTTTGTTAATATACTTGCTTGGAACACTACAAATAATATTCAAAACTTTACAAGAAAAATACTGTTGCTGAAGCCATAGAACAAATACATATAGTGTGAAAAGAGGTATTTATGAGAGGAAACTGTAAATGACAACAGATAGGAGAGCAGTAAACTTTGATTTACAGAAAATTGCTTACAAATGAAAAAGCAAAAATGTCACATGCTGTCAAATATATAATAAAAACAAAAAAACTAGCTAACATAGAGATACTGCATGAAGCCAGTAAGGAGAAAGATGCTTAAGAATAATTATAAACATATCAAAGTAGTTTAGATTACTTAGAGATCAACATTTCAAGAGTATATGTAATGATTTACCTATGGCTAATGATAATGTACCACAATTTTGATATTCACTATAAATGAACCTTATTCTGCTATTAGAAACTTTAAATATATTAAATCAGCATGAACTGTTGGTGTTGTTACTAAACATATTAAACAAAATCCATATATATAAATCTATCACATTTCAAATAATATACAAATTATAGTGTGTTTCCATATAAAGTGATCAGATTGTGCTATGTACCATCACAGACATATTTTATTTGTCTGTTTCTTGTTGGCTGTCTGTCTCCGTGTCTTTTTTTAATGTCTTTTTTTAGTTTCCAAATTAAATTATGCTCTATTTAACATATATTAGAACATGTTAATTTACATCTTCATCTATTTCGACAAACTATTTTATCAGTGAAGTGGATAATAACTCCATAGATCTGAACTGGACACTGTACTCATCCAATACACACACACACACACACACACACACAAGAGAGAGAGAGAGAGAGAGAAAAAAAGACACACACACACACCAACTTTGTTTAAATTATACCATACAGTTTTTCTTGGGTTTTGTTGTGAAATGCTGATGATTTTCTTTCATAATGAACAAGCATACTGAGTGTAACCACAAAAACATTTTCTGTAGATTGATGTTTTAAGAATAGAGATGTCTGAACTAGTAGAGAACTTGTATCTGAAATGAAGTTTATGTTTCAGGAACTGATAATAGGTAAAGTAGCTAGAATAAAATAGGCTAGTACTAGTAGTAGCAACTACACACAATATAATAATAGGATATAACTTACACAGATAGTTTATAATAACTTCTGTTCTTTAAGGAAATTAGCCAAGGGTGCCTCCATGGTCTAACTGGTTGGGCATTGGATCACAGATCACTATCACTTGAGTTCGAATCTTGGTGTGGGCATATCTGAAGGGTGTTTCATCTTTGACTTCACTTCATTACTTTTGGAGGTCCATTTAGCCTACCATGTGCACAAAAGTTGCAATAAAACATCAATCATCATCAATCATCTTGAGTAAATTAACCATTTTATCAGGTAGTCTAGACTGCACAAACAGTGGTAGCCAGATAGTAGGTCAGGTATGCCCATAAAATTTGAATACAACATCATTAGGAATATTATTATTGTCAATAAACACAATATTGGTAAGGACCAGGTTATAAGATATATATTAATGGATTAATCTTCAGAGGAAAAGACTTGTTCTAATTATACACCTCAATAAAATGTAGACTTTGTGGGTGTGTTGTATAACTTAATCATATTAATAGTATTCGTTGTGTCTGTATTTTAATCAAAAGGTTGTTATAGAAATCACAAATGAAGTTTTATTTATTTGTTATAGCTGAAAATAAAACATGGAAAAGAAGAAAGGAAAAGGGAACAGGCTCACATACGTGGTGAGGATGTGTGGATGTTGGATTCTGTTACAGAACGACTCGAAGAAGAGAAAAGGGTAATTAAAACAAGTTATATTACAAGAAACAAGGCAATGAAAACTACATATAATTTAGTAATGAAAACCTATCAGTTGTATTTATGACAATTTTATTCTATTCAGATTATTCTGTCATGTGATTTTTAAATTCACTGCATTCAAAAATATACAAAAGGTTCCTTTCTCTTAAATTTCAAAAGTAGTAGTTATTTTTCAAACAAGGAATGTCCTTTTTAAATGTTTTAATAAAGAACTGAATGAGCCTAAGTGTTCCCCTATGTTTCAAAATAAAACATTCTCCGACACAGTTTAAGTAGGTAAAGAACGTTTATTTCTAGTTAATTCCATGGCTATTATAGATAGGAAACTTTTAATATGAAGACCTGAGAGAGATGCTGCATATTGTTTTAGGGTCTAGAAAAAGCGATGAAGAAGAAGAAGAAGGAAAAGAAACACAAAAAAGATAAGAAGAAACACAAGAACAAGAAGAAGAGAAAGAAAAATGATAATTCCTCATCAGAATCAGTTAGTATCTTATCAGTGGATGAAGCACTACATTAATTATTTAAAAGATATTATCTTGGTGAAATATCACACACAATCAGAGAACATAGTTTAGGAAGTGCTTATATTGATAACTAAATGTATATTTCTAACTGTAAGACATAATAACTATGTGTCATGTGTGTGTGTGTGTGTGTGAAAATTATAATGCAATTGACCTGCTACTCTTAAACCAGGATACAGCTGAAGAAAAGGAAATTTGGTCAGAAAAAGCAACCATTTCTAAAGCAGAAACTTCTATAATAAAAGGTCCCAATTTACAGGTAAGCACTCTTAATATTATCAGTGAAATTAACTTAAATCTTTCATTTCTTTTTAGCCGTTATATTTCTTATTTGTCTTTTTAACAAGAGTAATAGCTAAGATTATATCAGCTACACTTCTGCATCAGTTAACTTATTTAACTCAGGGAAAGAATTAACCAGTGGTATGGTTGCCAGTGGTTTAAGATTTGGCAATTATCCAATTTGATTGCCAATCTGGAGAGATCATGATTTTACCCCATTGGAAAACAAGTGTTGTTGGATATAAAATCAGCTGTTACATATAACTGACGGTTTCAAAATGTACATAAATCATTTTGTATACAAACAACAAGGCCACATGGCAATCATTTTGGGTATCGTTTTCTAGTTTGTTCACTCTCAAGTGACAGTGGTGTTCTTAGCCAATTATGCATGTTCTGACACTGAAGATATTTGCACATGCACACTTCTATGGTATTGTTGTGGGAAGTGTTCATGCTTTTGTGCCCCAACATCTCCCCAACAAAGGGCAACAAACAATAACTAGAGAGTTTAGGGAGCTTGCACATGAACATAAACTAGTCGCCAAACAACTTGGGAAGAGAAAATTCTATCCTTTGTGATGTGACAGTCGTCCATTTGGTTAACAGTGAGAAGAAATGTGTGTGTGTGGAGACTTTGGGTATAGAATCCAGTGTAGCCAAGAAGAATGCTTGCATGAAAGGATGTTTATTTTTGAAGTTTTATAGCAAAAGCTGTCATCATGACAAAATAGAACATGCTATTGCTGTATGTGACAGGCCATACTCTGATTTCTGTTGGATGTGTCCACTAAATCAGCTCGATGGACCAAATATTGGTTCAACCTACTAAGTTGAATAAAAATTCTGGCAAAGACTTTTCCTACTAAATATTAGAGACAGAACTTACATGAATGCATTCTATATATTGGGATATGTGTACGATGTGAGTTTTTTAATACAAACTTTGACTTCATAGTAGCTACATGAAATAATTCCACTAGTCTTGTTTCATATGTGTTGTTGATATCCTGATTTATATAGCAAAATAAATTTATACATGATATTGGTCAGACATTCAATATTCTAGACTGCTTTAACAATGGCTGTTATAATATGCATTACAAATTGTCCAAATTGCTCATTTCTGAAGAATATTTGTTCTATGAGTGACATCGGGACTGACATTACCCTAGACAGTAATTCCATTGTTTGATTTGTTTTATAATAGTGAGTGATGTGGCAATCTTAGTATTTCTAAACTTCACATGATGTTTTCAGTTGACGAATTCATCAATAAATATGCCAAAAAAATTTACAAACACGTTCCTGGTGGTTGAAGTCAACTTGAGATAATGGGGTACCATTTACCTATACATATTTTGCTATTTGTAGTGTGACATGGTTTGGATGATGGTCTCATTATGATAAATTTGGTATTATTTGCATTTAAAGAAAGCTTATTTGCACAGAACCAATTAAAATCCTATCAATATTTTGATTTGCTGGAAGAAAAAATTCATCCAAATCAGAATGTGATGTCGTATCATCTGCAAATGACAAAATATTAATATCAGCTGATTTGGAAATGTCATTTATATAAACTAAAAATAACAGGGGACCCAATATGGACCCCCACAATTAATATACTTACAACAACATTTATTGTTATTGATTTGAACATATTCAGTTCTATTTTGGAGATAACTTTCAAACCATTTATTTGCTATGCCATGTTTAGTTTATGCAAAAGTATTTTATAACTAATTTTGTGTTTATCTGGAGTTAGGTAGTTTGCTTCTGCATAATGGTTCAACAAATGTATAATTGGATGGACAGTTGACTAGTTGGCTCAGAAACCATATTGGTGTTTGTACCCTTTCATTGAGGTGAACAAAAATCTGTTCTATTAAGTGAATATGCAGACACAGTGAACTGTAGCAACATATACTGTCATGACTGTTACCCAAGCCATAAAGATCCAATAAATATTAATTGTAATATTTAATCATTGAAACCACAGAATTGATCGGTCAATGAACAGGTCCTGGTCTCATCTCATTCTTGTCTAACCTGTGTCTACACTTCCTTGAAGAGCAGTCTGCAGTGGGAAGACAACCATTACTGATTATACTGTTCCTACAATTTTTATTATTGTCATTAATTCAATTAGTTTATACAGCCTGGTCACAATGATGTCATTGCTTAGTTCGAGCCCTGCAAGTTGGTAGTTTATGCCATATTTGAGAAACACAGACTACAAAATACCTTATTTGCCTTACACAATTGATAATTGTTTATTTGTTACCATTAATACATAACAGAGAGACAGTTGGATGCTTGACCCACTCTCAGACTTTGGCGCATTTCCCTCCATCACAAAAACAGAATTCAATGAACAGAGACAAAAGGAAAAGGATACTGATAAAACTGTTGATGAGAAAACAAAGCAAATGTTTGAAGAGGTAAGATTATCTGTTTTGCACTCTTTCACAAGAACTAAGCCTGGAGTTGTCAGGCAGAAATAAAATAAGTAAACAGCCTCTTTGTTAGATTACATAGAAAAAATACTGTTTTTTTAGTTCAGCTTTTTTCTCCATATACCAAATCTAATTAGGTTAACCGTGATTAAAAGACCAAAATATATTATTTATTATAATTTATGTTGACTATTTTCTGGTAGTATAATATTTCACCACTAGCCTGGACAACACGAGAGAGAATTGAACCCATACTGGAAGGAAGGTGGGACAGGATTACCCGAAGAGGTACCAAGTAAAAAGAAGAAAACATCAACAATTTCCGTTGATATTGCGGCTGGTGATGGTGGTGCAGATTGGTGGCAGAGGGCTCATCAACGGTGTGTTGAACAAGCAAAGGAACAAGGCAAAACACTGGAAGATGTAGCTGCAGACAGATATGGTGTAAATATGCTACTTAATAGTCTCCCCCTCTCTGTGTGTGCTACTTAATAGCCCCCCCCCCTCTGTGTGTGTGTGTGTGTGTGTGAACATGCATCTAGATTGCTGTAGTAGGTACTAGTTCTAGTGACAAGTATTTCAAATTAGGTACTGTTAGTATCTAAAATCAGGTGTGTGCATGAGTACTAAATAACCAATTATGACTCCAAACAAAATGCACTGTTTTTCTAACACAGTCATTGAAGAATTTGGAAGCCATGCTTGCTGCAGCCACAAAGAATGAAAGAAAGCTGAAAATCAGTGAGAGACAGTCAGATTATGGTAGATATAGTAAGAAATATGATTCTAGTAACAGAATGTACAATGATCAAAGTAGAGAGAGAGCTTCTACTAAAAGGCAGTCATTTCGGAGACCTGATGTAGACAATAAATTAGATGATGTTCCAAGGACAGACAATGAACATCATCCATCTTATCAGAGCTCTCCTTCAAGGTGGAAGAAACAAGGGTTCCATGAGCCAACTGATGAATTATCTACTAAATCAGAGTCCACGGAAAGAAAGAGAAGATTTATTAGACCAGAAGAGGACACAGACAGGTATCAGAAAAGGAAAAGTGAGTATGAAAGACAATGGAGTACACCAAGGTGGAAAAAGGAGCACTCCAGTGAAAGTAGACACACTGAAGATTGTAAAGGTAGAATTAATGAGAGAGACAACAGTAGAGACAGAGAACACAGCAGAAATAAGGAAAGATGGACTAGTGAGCATAACAGGGAATGTAAAGAGGCAGAAAGGTATAGGAAAAGAAAAGACGAAGGGAGAGATTTGGAGAGAAACAGAAAGGCTATCAAGTCAGAAACAAATCAGAGTGAAGATGACAAATGCAAGATGGATACAAAGAAGGAACTAGGAAAGTGTTCAACTTCAGGTATCACTACCAATTAATATCTTGGATTTGAATTACATACAAAATATTGTTTCCTTTTTGCAGTAACTCGATTGGAGAAACTATTCTGTAAATTTTCATAATCTTGCCTGAGCCTTTATTATGGAAACATTTTGTAAACATTCCCACATTAACTAAAAATAAGCAAGACATAAAGGCACTTTCCAACATTTTGATATCATTCTGTACATGCTGTTTGGTGACTAATAATGTCAGCAGAATCTTGAGACAGAATTTGCTGAAACAAAACTACTTGCTTGAACATCAGTTCTTGTACAGTTTGAAAAAGAATGTATTTCTCAATTTCACAAAGTGAATTAATCAAACAAAAATAATTCTAAACATTTGGAATATTTTAGTAAAATGTCCTATGTAACATGTTTATAGCTGAATTAGAATGACTATCAGTAGAAAGCTGTGCCCTTCATGACAATACTTCCCTTTTTCTTCTCTAATATGAAAAATGTTGACCTTTTATTAATGAGCAATCATTTTATACTGATAGGTTCCTCATCAACTGAAGATTCTTCATCTAGCAGTTCATCAGAGAATGAAGCAGAAAGTGAATCATCTAATATTATAGAGTCGGCTCCAAAGATTTTAACTGAACAAGAACTAAATGAACTAGGAGCTAAAATGGTTAAGGCTGAACTGATGGGAAATGAAGTATGTTAGTTATTAATTATGCGCGTTGTGTATGTTTAATAAAATGTTTAATTAAGGGTAATTATTAGATGGGATTGACTTTAAACATGTTTGACTTTTCCGGCAAGTGTTATACCAGATATTATATTGACCTTGTTTTGAAGGAACTTGCTGCTCAGATCAAAGCTGAAATACAAGAGTGCAGAAAAGTAAAGGAGATGCATGTGAAATCTCATCCTCCCACTGATAAGATGAAACTAACAAAGGAAAAGAACACAGAGGAAGTACTCCTTACAATGACAGATCGTTATGGAAATGTGCGACCTATACCAGCTAGGGAACATGATGACTCGGGTGGAAGACAACGTAAACAGAAGGTATAAACTAATGCTTGCTTAATCAGATTATCAATTAATTAAATTTGGTGGGTTTAAAAAAATCAAAGACAGTCCAATACTGTTTACTTTCAGTGTCATCTAGATTCATGTGTTTATTTTATTCCAGATAAAAACACATTCTCAGGGTGGAAGTAGAGAGAGATACTTTCACGATGATGATAACAAAGACCTCAAATCTTTGGTTAGTGGTTTTTTTTATATTATGCTTTTCAGATGTACCGCTTATGAATTATTAATAAATTCAGCAGATATTGAATATCTTATTCATTTGAATTCTCAGGTTGAACAAGAAAGACTTGGCACTGCAGAAGATTCAAACTATCAGTTCATCAAGCTTGCTGGAAAGGTAATGCCGTCAAGAGGACAAAATCTTTAAAAGACTTTTGTGGTCCATTAATTTATATAATGCAAACTGGCCCCTTGGGTAATAAGTATGTTTCACCTTTTACTGATAAATTTATTTTGACAGTGCAGCAGTACAACAAAAGGCATAAATTTGGACATCTTTCAGTTATATCATGTCTTGGAGGAACATCAGTCTAATGCATAAATACATAGATGCCTAAATTAACCCATAAAT
This sequence comes from Paralvinella palmiformis, assembly GCA_025642065.1. NCBI lineage: Eukaryota > Metazoa > Annelida > Polychaeta > Terebellida > Alvinellidae > Paralvinella > Paralvinella palmiformis. The sequence goes on from JAODUP010000015.1 coordinate 1,228,417, forward strand.
CAACACAGTCATTCAGTTGCTTTATTCTGTCACATTAGTAAAATAAGATCTACAGAACTACTCTAAATGTTGTTTTATGGCCACTTTTTGTGTCTACAATAGTCTAAATGGGCCAAGTAATATCTAAAGCAGTAATGGATATAAGCCAGACATTGCTGTTTAACAACTTGAAACTGTTTAATTCAGATGAATTATTGCCACAACCTTGAAATAACATTTGACATTTTTCAAGTTGACATAAATGTTGAGATAAACAGTAGATCGTATGATCTGACATATGGATGATGTGATAACTGAGGGTTGTCATTATAAGAAAGGTTAGCTGTGAAACTCAGTGGAAAAAGGTAGGGATTAGGGCCAACTACATGGGAAAGCACTCGAGTACAAGTGCTTATTTTATCAGTGTACTCAAGTACAATTCAAAGTACTTGAGTACAAGTATGAGTAAATTTGTTAATTACATTTCCTCAAACATAACCACTAACTTATTTGAACTTTGCTATTTTGTAATGGTACATATTGACAGTTCACAATATAATTTTTTTAGTGGTGTTCACATTAATGTAAATACATGATATAACAATCATGCTTTATGCTTAAAATCAAAGTGATCTACTCCACAGGGATTCTAGCTTAATGTTATAACTGACCAATTTTAATGAACTTAACTATAAATTAATTTTGTAAGAAAATACTATGAAGACAAATTGAAAACAATATTCTGTTTATGGTGAAAGTACTCTACATCCGAGTACTTCAAAATGTGTATGAGTACATTGATACCAACCCTGGTGCCTACTAAAATAAATAATAGTTATTCTGATTGTACAATGTTTTTAGGCATTTGGTGGACGACAAGGCTTAGAAGACATGGACGAAGTGTTCATGGAAGGAGCCAGCAAGAAGACGTCAGATGCTAAACTAGAGTTGAAGGAAAGATCTCAGGCTATCGCAGGTAATTCACTCAGAAATATTTGTATCCTTTAGAAATTTGTTGTTAACGTTCACTTCCCATTAGTCCTGCTTTAGCTTCTGTGATTTATTACTTCCGTATTTCAGAACACAGGAAAATGTCTGCAGCAATGGAGAGATGCCAGTTCTGTTTTGATAAAGTACCGAAACATTTAATTATTGCCATTGGTTTAAAGGTATGCTTTATAACATTTTTATTCTGTTGGTGGTAGCCCAGTGCGGATTTTTATGTGTTCCAGTGACATGTCTGGTTATTTAAATAAACAGTTTTGCTTCTACCCAGGTATATTTATGTTTACCAAATCATCGCTCCATCACTGAAGGACACTGTTTGATTGTGCCAATGCAGCATCTTACTCAGTCTACATGTATTGATGAAGACATCTTCGAAGAAATTCAGGTGAGTAATTGATTTGTTCAGCCTGGGTGGTCTCACCTGTGGGATTTAAGTTCATGGGGGCCGCACACTGGAAACAACATAATCTTTTATTACAGGATGAAACATCTTACAGACTAAGGTAACATTGCTTTGTGTATGTTTGTTGCTGTTATTTATAACAATAACCATATGACCAGCCAGTTGTCTCTGGTGAAATATAGCTGATTACCAATTATAAACGCACAGATTAGACCTTTTGCCAAAAGTTAATGGTCCAGACTTGTCATATTGTGAAAGCAAGGAGATTTTGGTGAATGTCCGTGTATTATCATTTATACCAACAGGTATTCCGTAGAGCATTAACAAAGATGTACGAGACACACAACTTAGACTGTGTATTCATGGAGACGTGTAAAGATTTGCATAGACAGCAACATATGGTTATCGAGTGTATACCTTTGCCAAGAGAACTGGGTGATGTAGCACCTATATACTTCAAGGTAGAATTGCTCGAGAAGCTTAACTTTTTTTAATTAAGTAACTTGTTCATGTTTACAACTCCATTTAAAACCCATTTGTTTAGTCATTATACTCTTTGAAAAATCACATTCTGCTATACATAAACAATATAACTGTTTCAAATTTTATTATGTGTTACTTAATGAGTTGGTTAATTGATTTTATTTAGTAATTTCTTTCCTGAATGTCTTTTTGTGCCAAATGTAGAAAGCCATACAAGAATCTGAAAGTGAATGGTCACAGAATAAAAAGGTGGTAGATCTTAATAAGAAAAACATCAGAAATGCTGTAAGTATTCTGACCGAAATGTTTTAAAACACATTATTATTAACACATGCATTCGTGTACATTTTTATGTATTTCAGGCTGTGTATGACATTTTATTTATCATGTCACTAATTATTACTTTCAGGTTCCAAAGGGGTTTCCATATTTTGCTGTAAACTTTGGGCTTCAAAGTGGATTTGCCCATGTGATTGAAGAGGAGAAAAGCTTCCCTTACTATTTTGGCAGGGTGAGCAAAACCGTTATAAAGTCAAGATTTGCTTCACAAACTTTTACCCATCTATGTAGAATACAACAGGAAACCTAGTAATTTAGTTTATACAATATCTCCAATCATCAACTTATGTTGAGAAGTTTAGCTTAAGTTATTGGTTTAAACATGACTAGAACAAACAAGTGACTACACAATGGTATTTTCTCCTAGTAGTTAACAAAGCAGAACACAAAAACTTGTACCTTTTTTGTTTTCAGGAAATCCTTGGTGGCATGTTGGATTTAGAGCCAGCACTGTGGAGAAAACCACACCGAGAAAATTTTGATGAACAAAGAAAAAAGGTTTTGGCATTTGCCAACTGGTGGAAACCAGTGGATTGGACACAAAAATTAAAAGATGTTACAGACAGTGACCAGTAATTTTTACCGATTACAATAAAAACATTTTGTTAATCAAAACTGCCACAATTTACTTGTTGAAACAGTGGACTAGTACCATACTATCCACTATAAAGTGATAATAGGGAGAATGTTGTTTGTAAAAAAACAGAGACAAGATTACCTAAAAAACAAAACAATTGGTTGTATATATATGTCCTGGGCGAATTTTTTCAGCGAAATGGATGATTTGAAAACTCGTAGTCAGACTCCACTATAATGGGTTAGAGGCCCATCGATGCTGGAGGGGAATGTCACCTGATGCGTCTTTTGCCAAGCCATTCAATTTAGGAAAATCAGTTTAAATTTTTGTGTAGATAACAGAAATCATTTTAATCCAATTAGAATAAGTGTATCAATCCAGCTGGCACTAGCTAAATGCCACTTCACATTTATTGAGAAGCTGTAAATCAGTCGGCAACTATACTGATAATTAAATGGATGTTCCATTCACTGGCCTCACCCGAGACAATGAGCAAGGGGTTACACATAGAAATTACATGATCAGAATAAAGTGGAATTGAAGAGGCAAAACATCCCATAGATGTACGGATTTAATCTAATATGGGGTATGCAGAGTAGTGTAACATTAAATAATAACCAGCTGTGTCTAGTTTTTATCATTGAACACAATGTGGACAAGAGATATGTGATGATTGATGTTTTACAGGCACTTTTGTGCACAGGATAGGCTAAATGGGCCGAGCGACCTCCAAAGATAACGAGACAAAGTCAAAGATGAAACACCCTTCAGATATAGCCACGCCAAGATTAGAACTCGGGTGGGAATGATCTGTGATCCAATGCGCTACCAACTAGACCACAGAGGCACCAGACAAGAAATATGTAATGAACTTTCCAATTATATTAGTAGAAATTAGACATCATAAAGTACTTAGACAAACAAAATTCTATGTGTATTCAAATATCAAGCCACGACTGAACATAGAATGGTTCAGAGGACTAGTATCTGTAAATGGACACGTATTGATGAATCATTTGGTGATTTCCCCCAGCTTTACAAGAGATATAGTTTTAACAATCTCCAAATGTTACTTAAATGTGCTGAAAAAGTAAATATATCACATCACTACAAGCACTTGAGATAAATTAAACACATTATTTCAGCCTATCAGTATTTATTCCAGATATTACATTTTAAAGTAAAACAAATAAAATGTGGCTCCTTTTTTAGATGATACCAATCTGAAATAGAATAATTCAACATAATTAGCATATGTATGTACGCAAGAGGATACAATAAAATTTTGAAGATTGGTAGTTTTGTGAATAAAATCAAATAAAAACTCGTAGTAACCAATTTTGAAGAATGTTACATTCATGTAAACCATAACTATTTTAAGAGTGAAATTTTCATCTCAGCAATGCCTATGTGTGCACTATTTCCACACACACAAACTGCTTTCAGTATGTTAATAATGAAGGTGTTAGGCCGTACCTTACTGGCGACATCAAGCGCATCATAATCTGGTGCCAGCCTAACATAGGCCTTCTTCTCTCCATCAGGTCTGTGAGAAACAAAAAATAATTAGACGTGAAAAATGTTACTATTTCATAAGCTAAAAGGGTCATAAATAATCAAATGTCGACACTATTTATAGTTAGTACTAATACGTCATCGGTATGTATTTAAACTGATACATATTAAACTTATCTCCCCAAAAACCTATGACCTATTCAAACTAACCTTATTAACGTATTCACTTTAGATACATCAATGTCATACAGTTGTTTTACAGCTATTTTTATCAGTGGTTTGTTAGCACGTTTGTCAACAATAAACACCAGCGTGTTGTTGTCTTCAATCTTTTTCATTGCAGATTCAGTGGTCAGTGGGTATTTGACAATTTTGTATTTGTCGAGTCTGAAAGTAAATGAAATTTTATTGAATATATTAGCAAAATATTTTAGTCATCAATGTGAGATCCTTTTCTTCAACAAACATGGAAACAAACAAGAAAACCAAAATATTAATCATTGTGCACCTCACCTAGGTCTCCTTGGTGTACTTTTCCGTGGATACTTGGGCTGTCTAGGTAAACGCAACGTTTTAGGGCGGTGGAAGTGCACACTTGGGCGTATCTTCTTATGGCGCTTTTCATGAATACCCAGACGTACAGCCTTCTTTGCTTTCAGTGCCTTTTCTTTGGCCTTTGCTGGTGGACCAGCATCCTTGGTCTTGATGGGCTTAGGCACCTCACCTGGCGCAACTGCCTTTTTCTCTAAAAATGTAAATTATTTTCAAGTCACATTTTAAAGATCTATTATAGTTCATTAAGGTTATTTAAAAGATAACTCAACGAGTGAAATCATATCGGGTTCTTATAGAAAGTAGTTGTTCATAATTTTCCAAAGCTGAGATCACTCAACTGTTAACAGCTACCCGTGGGTACAAAAGAGTTAGTGTCTGGGATGATAACCTATGTGATAATCTAATACTGCTTATTCTGTTTGCTTCATTTTGATACTACTTAACTTTCAGGAAATAACACTCCCACACACATAAAATGCATTATGTATGTTTTGAAGCTTTAGTGTATTTTGATTATAGAAAACAAAATAAAAAATCAGACCTCTTCTAATTCTGATCCATACAGTGCTGATAAACTATGCTGTAATCATCAACACTAATGGTAACATTTATAATAGCATTGGCCCATATATACAGGAATCTAATTTGTGCATAGCTTCCTAATAATAAAATATAGATACAGGAGGACCCCACTATAATGTGGTCGTTGGGGGTCCACAACCTATCGACTGTGTTATAGATGGACTACAAAGTGAGACAGAGCTGGGCGATATGGGTCGAGGTGGGCGATAATAGGGAGTCCATGCACTCGCCTCATTTTGCACCATCCTTGAAGATTCCATACAACTGTTTATTTCATAACTGTTCCAAGTAAATGTTTACTTATTTGCTGACTTAACATAAATATTACCTCAGTGTTTGTGTGGAAAATAAAATGTTTCTGCAAAATTGCAAGGTTGGATTGGTGATATTCATCTGCCAGAAATAGTGCATGTTTTTCAGATGAAAGTAGCAACTGAAACAATATGATCAAAACAGCTCTTTTATACACAAGATATGATTCCTAATTGCAATAAATAGAACATATGCAATAGATGTGGATTATCAAACTTGTTTAGTCACACAACAAACGAGGGTTGTGATTAGGCTGTTTGTTTGGCTGATTGAGCCAAGGTGGTGTGTAATTAAGTTTGTGATCAATAAATATACTTTGTATCGGTCAGTCATGGATCCAATGAATCGAGGTCCAAGGTCTGACTGTGTTATATCCAATTTCATGTTATAAAGGATCACTATAATGGGGGACTACTGTACCAGGATATCTGGTGCATACGAGTGGTGGGTTACCTGTTTACTAGCTGGCATTAAAATCTAGATGCTGACTATATAGTTAAATTTTATGCATGCTTGTAGAATTTTTAAGCGTACCAGCCTTTTCCTTGTGCTATGCATACTGGCACAATAATGACCCTGTTAATATGTATGGCATACACAGTAAATTTCAGCTCTTACATGACTGCTATGTACTGACAAGACCTGTTTCATACACTTATGTCCACAGGAATAAATGGAAACCTCGGCAATATTTAATAAACAAATCCCTGATTTTTATTGTTGTTGTCAACTTTTTATTCACAAGGATTTAAACAATGATACAATTTAAAAGCACATCCTTCATGCTTGGATCATATTTAAGAGCATATCTGTTAAATAATATACATGGGCCACTCCATATAAAATCAACCAATGCTTCCGACCTGACCACTTCACAATTTACAGGTTTCATTAAAAAAATTATTCAGAGTTACACCACTTAAGTGCCAAGGTGTATATCTATGCTGCTTTCAAAATCACATTCAAGTGCTATTTCAGAATTATTATAGTATTAACCTATTGTGAGGTATGTCTCAATAGACCCAGCAGAAAATAGATGTTGCAGATGTTGAGGGGGTAACCGTATAACTGATCACTATAACTTTCACATTCAGTTGGGTTATTATAGCAGGGAATGATAACTACAGTTATATTTCACCTCAAGAAAGATATTCATTTATTATTTATATAATTATAATTCACCTTTAGATCATCACAATCCTGAACCAAGTGAAAATATAATACACTGATATACAACATTGCTAGATTTACTATCAAACAGACAAGTGTTACTTCGTGATGGATAATAATTTAACTGGAGAGAGTATTCCTGCCACCACAGTTTGTGTAATGAGAAACTAACTGTTCTTATTATTCTGGTCATTTACAACCATAAAGTGTTTGAAATAGCAGTTTTACACTAGTTTCATCTGTTAGTAGAAGGCGCATACAATTTTATAAAGACCAATACACTTGCATTAGGGTGTACAAATTATATTGTTTTATCTGATGTAATTTGTTTGGACTATAAACAAAATACTTCTTACTTGCCAATAAGCCAGGAGATTTCTTATAAAACAAACATGGTTTTGTTGTTGCTATTAAGCTAGTAAATGTTACAATCTATGAATTGTAGATACAGTTTACATACACTATTACAAAACATGATGCCTGAGAAGTATACCAGGTGAAAGAAGAGACAAACTCGTATGATATTATAAGAATGATGACAAACTATTAGCTTATGGTGACTACACATTAATTTGCACAACTAAGTCTAAATGTTACTGACAACCCTTTTTTAAAGAAGCACTGGAATCTCACTAGCTGCAATCTAGCATCACTTATGTATTGTCCCGATATAATTTACATACAGATACAATACTACTTTTAATTATATAAATAATATCCACATGCCACTACCGGTATATTCAGGATTATCACTATTGCTAAATTAAGGCATCTCATACTTCTAGCTCTCTTAAAATTAGCACCCCAGTCAAGGTGTTTTGGACATTGCTGATGGATCTACAAGAACGTCAAGTATATAAATTACGAATATTTGTTTGATCAGTGTTCGCTCATAAACACTTAATTTACAGTCAAATTAAGCATTTAATTTTAACCTTAATAGTAATACAGCTAATTTATACCCTTATAAAATGGTATTAATGGTGACAGTTACATAAATGTAATATCATGGTTCCCACAGCCAAAGAAATGTTATTTTCTTGGACAAAATTTACATTTTCCAGGACAAAGTGTACAAAATTAAAAGGTAACAAATCAAGATATATGTGAAAAAGCATATCATATTTATTGAATGAATGATCGATTATTGACATTTTTATGGTACAGCGGCACAGCCTCCTCCTCACCCTTCCAGTTGTCTGATCCACCCACTTTCATTTCAATTTTAACTGACATGGGATATCAACTTAAATCAAGACTACGTACCAGTACTCTATTTCTTCTACAATCGAAGTTTTCTTCTACAAGCGTAATATTTAATAAGATTTTTGTTCTAAGTGGATTTTTTTCGTACCATACGATTTTTTTCGTAGCCGTACGGCGTAAGCAATATTTTTTCCAGGACATTTCCTGATTTTGTAAAATTCTGACATTTCCAGGACCTGGAAAATTAATTTATTATTTTTCAAGTTCACAGTGGGCATCTGCAGTACTCACTCAGTACAGATTCCCATTTCAAAATAAGTAAATATTCACTGTATTGACATATTTCCTAACATCAGTCATGTCAATATCGCCCACAACCACGTTTTACAATAAATGAATAAATTTTATTAGCAAGCTAAAGGTTAATAAATCTTGAAATGAATATGCTTAAAAAGATTTTCCATTTATTCACTGGCCATTGAAGTTACAACATGAGTGTAATATGTGAGGAAACTAAACAAGAACTGAAAAAGTAGCACAATGTATTCATAACACATACGAGGCACAGTCTTCTTCTTGGGAGCCATTGCGAGAAAGAGGCCAATAATCACGTGGACAGACCTAACCATACTATTCACCATTATAATTGACTGCCATAATAAATTCAAGTTTCCCCTTTATATTTAACTTTCAAATAAATAACAGAAATACACCATTTAAAATACGCTTAATTCTGATAAGTAATAATTAACTATACGCCGATTTCACTTTTCCTGTTTTATATCCGCCATATTTTCATTTTCCTATTTTTCTCCCAATTTATTCAAACATTTTATTTCAGAATGACAAATTCCATATACTTATAACGCCTATAATTACATAAAAATAAGAGCAAAATTTAGAGCCACCTCAATATGATCTAGTGATAATATTATATGGGATAATATGCAGTCAAGGGGCAGTCGAATCGCATTTTTTAAGCATAGGCATGCATGCATATATACTGTATAGGGCCAAATAGGCGCTTTAGAGTTTAGTGGATCAACTAACCAAATGAATCTAAACTATTTGTTATCCATTTATAATATATATAGGAATTAAACATATTCTATATAGCATGCCTGTACATACTTGTTATTAAATTATAGGAATGATATAAATAATTTAATTTAATTAGTAAGACAAAATATTTTAAATAAACAGCTAAATAAACTCTGAAATAAAGTGATTTAATATGTGTCTCATTATATCATAAGTCAGAGGTGCGTACAATAAGTACTACAGTAAAGATCGAGTAAGTACAATTAAATAATTAAACTAATTTCGTTTGAAACACACATTTTCACATTAAACATAATGAAGTCTGAAGCAGGGACGTCAAGATACACAAATATCGAACAATTCCTTTGGAGTTGACGATGAGGAATATATACATATATAAATCTTGATGGTCAATTGAGAAATTTTGAATTGGAATTGAGAAATTTGGAATTGGAATTGAGAAATTTTGAATTCCTACAAAAAATGAAATCCCAAAATTAATTTACCAATTTTACAATGTTAACACTTACATGTGGTGTTACCAATATATTGGAACCATAATGATCCAGAGCTTTGTTTTGTTGTTCGGGGAGAATCCCCAGGCTGTCGCTTAATCAGCACAGCCTCTATGTTGGACTGGTTGAGAAACTCCTCCCCCACCACTCACAGGGGAGCAGTACGGAAAGATGAAGACGAAATACCCTGAGGGTGGTCACTGCCAGAGTGTTTTACGTCCTCAGTGGATTTTAAACGTCCCCCTTTATTTTAAATAATTCAGCGGAGACGGCAGCGCCATTTAACGTGGTCAGCCACCAACGATGTAGTGAGCCGAGAAATTAATCCCTGGAAAAGTTTCGATCACTAGCGGAGTTCGAACCTGCGACCGTTGGCACCAACTGATCCAGAACTTTGGTTCCTTATATATATATATATATATATATATATATATATATATATATATATATATATATATATATATATATATCTATATATAATATATATATATATATAATATGCACACTGACTGTGGCACCGCCCGTGTGCATTTAACCAATTAAAATGGTCTGGATACCATGGGCTCCACCCACAACATGGTGACACCACCACATAGCATGCCTGTAATCTATATACAGATATTGATATTTAGGAATTTACCCCAGTTAAATATTTAGAACAGGCAAAATAAACTTAAATCCACAAATTAATTTACCATTTAATTTTTTTAATTCAGAAATATTTCTTCCATGACAATCTTACTTGGAATATAAACTACTCGGAGTATGTATTCCAAGTAGGTACTCGGAGTATCTACTCATGGTAAAACATATTAGGCGGAATTGGAATTGACCAAATGGAATTGAGTGGAATTGGAATGGACAAAATGGAATTGAGTGGAATTGGAATTGACAAAATGGAATTGACCCCATGTCTGAAAAATATATATGAGCAGGCTGATCAAATAAAAATGTTACCCTTAATAACAAGGAATGCAAAATAATCAATTCTGCGAGTAAAGCAAATCAGAATATCCATCCAAATGTACAAAAATTACATCGTGGGATATTTGTAAATGACTTTTCACTAATTTTTTTATCTGAATGACCACTGATTTTAAGTGAAGTTAAAAACATAATTTCGTCCCCATTGACCGAACTTATTTTTGATCAAATTATTAAAAAATTGTGTGTGTGTGTGTGTGTGTGTGTGTGTGTGTGTGTGTGTGTGTGTGTCTGTGTATATAAGTTAGATTCAGAATGGGAAACATTTTACTTATACAAATATTACCTTCATAATAAATACTTCTGCAATTTGGAAGAGATTAAGTTATAATATCAATATGTATGCGTCTAAAGTACTCTATTGAGTGTTTCTTGTCATGCCATGCCATAAACTTCAAATGTTTATCTATCTTTGAGTTTTGCAGTTTCCAAACACATGATTCTGCTACAGCTATTCAATACTGTTCTAATGTAAAATTTTGTATAATACAACATAAATATGTGAATTTACGCATCTTGCAAAACATGTTAAATCTGACCGTAAGGGGGAATTATTTGACAAATTGCGAGCGTTCCTTATTATTTAGAAATGGTTAGGAAATAGATTTTACTGTATACAAAAACTGATGACGTTTGGCACGCCATGTGAAGGTCTAATTTCCGTTTTCCAAGCTTATAGTTAGGAAGTATTGGTAGAGTATTTCTTTATAAATATGCATATCCCTTTATCTATAACTTTGTCTTCCCGTAATCTTTATTCATACAGTGTCCTATATTCCACAATATATGGTTTTGTCAGATGTGCACTATATTACCTCCATGTAATCTGACCGTACGGCGTATGGTATTGTTGTATCATCATGTATTGTATGGGATAGTTAGCCGGCGTTATATCTACTTCAAGTACTTGATGAAACATGGTTTCAGTTTGACTTTCATCATTCAGAATTTCAGCGTCAATGAATCGATTGTTCATGATGATTAGCAGTTCATGAAATTGTCCTGGTTTCTAGATTGAATATCTGCTTTTATTTAACTAGTACCATAAATATGGGGGGGGGGGGCGTTCTTGATATAAATAAAAATGGCCAATTCGAGAAAATAGGGATAAAAACCAATAAAGATTCCTAATTATTAAATCTTTATTAGTCACTTAACAAATTAATTAACTAAACATAACAATTAACTAAACATTGTCATAAATGACAATGATGTCAAGATCTACTGCAGGGACTTGGTGTGATACAAAACGTCCTCAGGGCACTACAGGGAAAGTAGATATATGCTAGAGAAAGTAAAGGATTGTCAACATAAACATATTAGTGGCATTTAATTGCTCCAAGACAGTTATTTGCAATAACATTTCATGATGTATTAGGTGTTTGATATTGCATATATTTATAGCTGATGTACAGTTTCAAACAGATGTAAAGACGATCCCAAAAACCTAAAAATGCATTATATTCTCCAGCCAGCCAGACTATTTGCCAATTTTATATTTTTAGTGAAACGTGGATTTTTAAACAAAATTGGGTATTAATATTGCCAGTTAAAAAATCTATGGCTTTTGTTGATTTTTTATTGCTGTGTGTTTTTTTGTGGTGCGTTATGTGACAAAACTGTGCTTAGTAGGCTGTTACTATCTTCCCTGAACAGTGCTTTTCATGTAGCATAGATATATCAATTGTCACAAAGTGTGTTTAATCAATCTAGCTACAGTGGGCAAGAATAGGTGCCATTTTTAATGCTGCCACCCAATGCTACTGCTATGTGCAATTATTATACTAGAATATGTACAACAACAAAAAATCATAAGTGAAACCATGTGCAATAACACTGTTTATACCTTGATACCATATCTACGGAGTAGAGATGGCATAGTTTTGTGGATGGTCGAGTTTTGTTTTATATGCAATGGATCATGGCAGATTGTAATGCTCCCTAATCCAATGTTTGTCTGATCAGGACTTGAATGTATTTAATGTAGGACTGTACTACATGTGCTGGTAAATCGGTACATTAGTACGCTATAGCTGGGTAATTATTTGTGGTATTAATTGGCATCTTGTCATTTAAGTAAAACAATCTTGTTGATATCAGACCTGGGGTTATATACATTGAAATTGTTTATAATATTTCAACGACCATTTTGTTCAGTATCGTGTCGCGAATCACTATATAAGTTACATGGATCGCTACACATAAAATCATGAACCAATATCTGGTATTTTATTTAGTTTCAGAGATGCTTTTGGAATAAACCCATCTCTGACAGTGCTCCGTGTAAAAACATTATTTTGCGCTGTTTTAATACTGTTGTTTGTAAATACCTTTAAATACTGTTGACATTATTCTTGCATTGCATGGTATGGGAGTTTTTTTTTTGACGCATATAATTATGACAACAGATTATTTAGAAAATTGAGTTGGTTGTAGATTTAAACAATTAGTTTGTCTGAAATTCAATTTAATACTATATATATATATATATATATATATATATATAACATCATAAAGGGTCACCTCTGTGGTTTAGTTGATAGTGCTTTGGACCAGAGATCACTACCACCCGAGTTCAAATCTCAGCATGGGGATATCTGAAAGGTGTTTCATCTTTGACTTCACTTCAGTACCTTTGGAGGTCACTCAGCCCATTTGGCCTACCATGTGCACAAAAGTGGCAATAAAACATCAATCATCTCATCATAAATGTACAAAATGTGTACAATAGGATGAAATAAATATATATAATTATAATGTAATATTTCAGTTACCATTAATTTTGTTGATGTTACTATTAAATAATTTTCCATCTCCATATATAACTGTTATTATAACAAAATAAACAGAGTTGGGTTTCTAACAGGTAGAAAGGTTTTTCTACCCTATTCATGGTAGAAACAATGAAAATTATAGAAACTGGTTAGTTAATGAGTAGAAATTTCATCAGATTATGTTTGTATTTTTTTTATCAAAACCATACTTATGCATTCATAATGTGTACTACATATGTTTGTAGTTACATGTATATTTTTTGTTATTGAGCATACACACAATAATAAATAAATAAACACTTTATTAAAAGATTGTAGATTGTCACAATGAGTATTAATTAAGCTTAATAAAAATTGTTTTTGTAATAGCATTTAGCCCCGGGTCTTAGTCTCAGCTTTTCTATTAAAGTAATGAGAAAAATACTTCTTTCTGCTGTAAATGTAGGGCAGCAAAATAGTTCTACCTTATGGGTAATTAGCCAGTAATTAAAATGCCTGTCAGAAACTTGGCAACCCTGATGATAAAATTTGATCATTACTATTGCTTATAACTATTACCTCTGGCCTTGATGATATACTGACAGACAAACAACCACTTGTCAATTATGGCATATCATGTATAACTGAACTCGGGAACATTATAAGGAAAACTATAGTGATGTATTACAACAAGCAGTTTTCAATCAGTACACCACTATTTATTATAAAATGACATTTTAATATTTCCATGGCCTATATATATATATATATATATATATAATATTAAGCAAACTCACATGTTAGGACTGCAGAATACTGAGTGAGCAAGATGTTTTGTTTTAGCTTTGGCACTGAAGACATTTAGCCATTTGACTAAGATAATTATTACAAGATATCACATTTACTGTAATCATAGAAATACATGGTGTTACACACAAACACAACAAAAAAACACGTGTTGTCTCATACAGCATATAGGATGTTAAGCTAATGCTGTATTTGGAGTGTTATACTGGGAAACTCTCCAGGTTGTGGGTTGAAATTCAACACCTACCTGTGTTTGTGGGATGTTTCCATAGGAAATCCATATATCCCAAGTGTGACCAGTGTTAAGGCTAAGCCAGCTGCTCACTCAATTTTACAGCATATAGCACCAGCTGTGTACCAGACAGACAAATTGCATGTCTGACTCTTTGAAATAATTTCAGATTGCTTCCATGCCATTTCATAATCACAACCATTAGTTAGCATTTGTATACTTTTCTCCAAACCTTTGCATAAATCACTCAAATTCTTTGCCTTAAATGTATTGGATAAGAAGAATGGGAATCATTCATGATTGTAATGTTGTTTAAATGTACTCTGTGAACTGAATCTGATTGTGTTGATGATTACTTTTACAGTGAGCTAAGTTGCAAAGATGTCGCGATTCTTTGCAACAGGATCGGACTCAGAAACCGAGTCCTCCTCATCAGAGGAAGAGGTACAGATTAGACCTACAGTGACACAGAGGTAACATCATCTGATTTTGTAGAAACACCAGCTAATAATGTCACCGTGTTTTCACTACATTGATAAGTAGTCATTGGTATCTTGTTAAAATGTCATTGTTATAAATTAATTCTTTTACAAGAGTTATCCAGTGGGATGAGACGGAGGAAGAAACTCGGCGTGTGGTAAAAAGTCAGCGGGACAAACGCTTTGATGAGATGAAGGATATGATAAAGACCATGAGAAATCATAAGAAAATCAAAGATATGGCCAACATATTAGATGGTAAGTTTTTGACAGATGTATGCATTTATGTTGATGATGTTCGATGAAGAGTGTACCCTTTGTTTACTGTTGCATGTTTTACTGTTTATGTTTAACATAATGTGTGATTGTTCATCTTTCAGATTTTGAAGATTTGGGTAAAGCATATGAAAAGGCAAAAAAGATTGTTGAGAAGGAAGGGATCCCCAGGTTTTATATAAGAGCATTGGTGGAGCTAGAAGATTTTGTCATAGAGGTACTCATGTTTATTTGTAATTTTGCAGATTTTAATCCATGTTTTGTCCTTTTTGGATAATAGATTTATTACTTCAGTACTTTTGTTGTGTAATATTTAATGTGTCATTCTTCATTCTTGGATTTCTAGTGCTGGGAGGACAGAGATGCAAGGAAAAGCATGAGCAAAAATAATGCCAAAAGTCTTACAATACTCAGGCAGAAATTAAGGAGATACCTGAGAGACTTTGAAAAACCAGTGGCTGATTACAGAGAGGTATGCTTGTGTATATTTTTAATTTATTATCAAAGGTCTAGTTTATATTAAATTTTTTGTGTTTATAATTAGATGTAATGTGATATTTATACAGTCAGTGTTCACATAAAGCAATTCTTTTGTGGCCAATGCCTTTTTAGGTGATTCTAACAACATCGATTTTTTTGGCATTATTAGTTACTCTGTCAGGTTATGTATACATTACTTGTTTTTGTGGGTACAAATGTTATATTTGATCTGTGTTTACACGGGTCACTTTGAGCTGGTCACAATGTGGCTAATTAATTATACAGGAGAATACAGTTTATATACTGACCTCAACTACATGTGTGTGTCTTGATATAGTTTTGCTTAGTTATATGTACAATGCGATCAACCTCTGTATGCCAATGCTGAGCATGTAAGCATATTCTCCTGTATAATTAATTAGCCACATTGTGACCCAGCGGCACTTGCCAAGTAAAAAGGAAAGAACCAAATATTCACAAGTATGCCTTAAATGGAACCTAACTTGTGCTTGGGCTGTGAATTTCTACATATGCACAATTAAATTATCTACATATTATCTTTAGCATTTAATAAAATCAATTATGATAAACTTAAAAATATAAAATGACTAGATTTAGTCATATCTATATTTTTAACAAGGAACTGTATATCTTGGAGTAGAACTAATTTTTTTTAAAGATTCACTTTAAATCAATTGTTTTGGTTTGTGTTTTAGAGCCCAGATGAACCTGGTATGATTGATTCTGAAGATGGTAAGTGAAGGCTTAATTTATGTTTGATAGCATAGATTAATTGTCTTCTGTATTTACCTTTAGTTTAAGAGAAATTCCATTGAGGCACAATTTATTGAACTCTATCCTGGTTTTCTCTGTTTTTATTCTTAGTTGTATTTAGTTAATTTGATAATAAATTGACGTAATGTTCAATTCTTCAGAAGCAGAAGAATCTGATGAGTCCGAGTCTAGTTCTGAAGAAGAGGAACTTGTTGTTCCCAGCAAGAGCAAGTTTGCCAAAACGACAGAGGTAGTGTTGTCTTATAGCAAGTGATAATGAGTTCAGGATGAATAAATGTAATTGGACTAGAGTGGTCATTCATAAGTATGAATACCCTAAAATGTGAGATTTGTGAGTGTATGTCGAGAATTGTTTGTAGAGTGTAACTTTGCAGGATTCCTAATACATCCATCCCACAAATCTTCAAATGTTGATCATGTCAATCTTCCTATTATCTCTGATGCATCGTTCATCTTAATTCACATATAGTAGTTTAATACAGGGAAATGTTTATTTATCAAATGTTGGCTAATAAACTTAATTAGATTCTGAGCTATTAGGATGTGATAGCGCAAAATATGTCCTTGGTCAGAAAGTAACAATTCTAGATTAAAAAAACTAAGAAATAAAACTTCCAGACCTTAATATCACCCTTATTTGTTTACACTGCATTGATCCATGGTGAGACCCCTCCCACTATTTGGTCAACATTGTTGTGACCTTGCTGATCCTGTACTAACAGGAGCCAGGCAAAGGCACAGATGTATCTAAGCTAAATTTAGTTGAGCAGTATTATTTACCAATAAATGAAGCCTTGAACATCTAAGTTTTTAAATGGTTTTAAACTTTTTTAAAGACTGGGCACTGCTCATCCTCTCTGGCAACCAAGTCTGGATTGCTACATTAGATGCATAATTGCCATATGGCCTTTGAGTTGGGATACAGGAACCTGCAATAGTATACAGTTAATCGGTACATTTATTTTGGGCTGTTTTTAATTGTATGTTCATAATTTGAATTTTTGAGGGGTTGAAATGACATGTGAATAGCCATTTTTGTTACTGACTGCTTCTGTCCTAGCTGTAAAGTTAAAATAAGATTAATTGAAATTGCTATCAGTGCAGGCATGTTATCCTCATCTTGGTTTGTATGTAACTTGATGAGGAGTAATGTCTGCTATAATAACGTTGTTACAATGAAGCAAGTGATCATCAGATTCTGGTGTGTTACTGTCTAGTGTCTGTTCTGATATTCTGCTTACACAGTGTCCAAGGTTTTCATTGTTTTATTTTTAATTATGGTCACAATAATTATTATCTACATAGACCAGATATATAGGATGCTAAAAAAGTTATTCTTAGTTAATAATAAATATACTTAGAGCTTCGATTGAGAATATTTTCAACCTCTGACTGCGTTTAACTATAAAGTATGTATTTTTAATTGCCATCATAGTTTATATGATAATTTAAATTCCAGTGATGTAATAATTTATCTTCTATATTTAAGTCTATAACTATTGTAATCAAGAAGTATAAATAATATACTTCATCATTTCTAGGCTATGTTGAAACATGTTTTTAGGGCAATCCCTACCACAACCATTAATGCAGGCATGTTATCCTCATGTTGACTTGACCATGTCATAATGAGGAGTAATGTCTGCTATAATAAGGTTATAACAGCCGAGCAGGTGGTCAATAGATTCTGGTGTTGCTTTCTAGTATCTGTTTCGTATTCTGCTTACATCTGATATTGGCTACTCCATTTTTATTAGATTTCACCGACTTCAAATTACTAGTTGTTCGATATGTTGAGATAAAATATATTAATTTGTGCTATTTATATAATGTAGTATTTGTACTTAATATAAAATAGTCCTTTTAATGGTGTGCTTGTATAGCGAGACCCTCACTGTTTTGTCAACATTGCGGTGACCTTGCTGATCAATATGTCACTAATTCTCTTGGTTATTTGATTAAAGTTGATGAAATGATGAGAATAATAGACTTAAAGGGACAGTCCACCCTCAGAAAATAATTTTTAAATATGTAATGCTTAGAACAGTAACCAAAAATTCCATAATAATAATCACGAAATATACCTGATATCATAGATATAGGGAAACAATCCAAATCACTGGAGCACTGCCATCATGGGTGCACCAGAAGCCAGATTCGAAGGCGGGAAGGAGAAAACTGAAATGTTCTGACGTCAAATCAAACTGATATGGTTGTGTCATTCATGACATAATTTTAACAAGATAATGCCGTTTAGTTCTGGAATAATTCTTTGCTCACACTTATTTACATGCTTTTGTATGGACTCTACAGACTTCAGGTCAACTGGATATGCTGAAGTGATGTTAGCATTCAGGAGCTTCTGGTCTCTGTCTAGCTTCAAAAGTAGTGCCCACAGGCCATTAAAAGTTGATTAATCAGCCCTTTGGACTGGATTATTTAATATGTGGGTGATCATTAATACATTTTGACATTATTTATGATAATTGTGAGTATAGCTGTATTAGTCCTGAAAATTTGAAATAAAGGTGGACTATCCATTTAAAAAAGTGGTAATATATGGCTGTGAAATAAAAAATTGTTGATAGTTTAATATTTAGACCCAGCCGATATTATGAATTACTTGAGTAATAATACTGGTTATTCAGTGACCATTTGCTCATATTAATGTTGACTTTAAAGATTCTGAGCTATTAGGATGTGATAGTGCAAAATATGTCCTTGATCAGAAAGTAACAATTCTAGATTAAAAAAACTAAGAAATAAAACTTCCAGTCCTTAATACCACCGTAATTTTTTTACGCTGTATTGATCCATGTGAGACCCCTCTCCCAATATTTGGTCAACATTGTTGTGACCTTGCTGATCCTGTACTAGAAGGAGTCGGGCAAAGGCACAGATATATCTAAGCTAAATTTAAATAAGCAGTATTATTTACCAATAAAAGAAACCTTGAACAGGTTGGTTTTTAAATGGTTTTAAACTTTTTAAAAGACTGGGCACTGCTCATCCTCTCTGGCAACCAAGTCTGAATTGCTACATTAGATGCATAATTGCCATATGGCCTTTGAGTTGGGATACAGGAACCTGCAATAGTATACAGTTAATCGGTACATTTATTTTGGGCTGTTTTTAATTGTATGTTCATAATTTGAATTTTTGAGGGGTTGAAATGACATGTGAATAGCCATTTTTGTTACTGACTGCTTCTGTCCTAGCTGTAAAGTTAAAATAAGATTAATTGAAATTGCTATCAGTGCAGGCATGTTATCCTCATCTTGGTTTGTATGTAACTTGATGAGGAGTAATGTCTGCTATAATAACGTTGTTACAATGAAGCAAGTGATCATCAGATTCTGGTGTGTTACTGTCTAGTGTCTGTTCTGATATTCTGCTTACACAGTATCCAAGGTTTTCATTGTTTTATTTATAATTATGGTCACAATAATTATTATCTACATAGACCAGATATATAGGATGCTAAAAAAGTTATTCTTAGTTAATAATAAATATACTTAGAGCTTTGATTGAGAATATTTTCAACCTCTGACTGCGTTTAACTATAAAGTATGTATTTTTAATTGCCATCATAGTTTATATGATAATTTAAATTCCAGTGATGTAATAATTTATCTTCTATATTTAAGTCTATAACTATTGTAATCAAGAAGTATAAATAATATACTTCATCATTTCTAGGCTATGTTGAAACATGTTTTTAGGGCAATCCCTACCACAACCATTAATGCAGGCATGTTATCCTCATGTTGACTTGACCATGTCATAATGAGGAGTAATGTCTGCTATAATAAGGTTATAACAGCCGAGCAGGTGGTCAATAGATTCTGGTGTTGCTTTCTAGTATCTGTTTCGTATTCTGCTTACATCTGATATTGGCTACTCCATTTTTATTAGATTTCACCGACTTCAAATTACTAGTTGTTCGATATGTTGAGATAAAATATATTAATTTGTGGTATTTATATAATGTAGTATTTGTACTTATTATAAAATAGTCCTTTTAATGGTGTGCTTTTTGAAGCTATATGAAATTATATATATAATATATATATATATATATATATATATATATATATTTCAATGTGATATATTTCCAGGCTGGAAATGAGGAAGAAGAAGATGACTTAGATATCTGGGGAAGTGACACTGAAACTTCAAGTTCGGGTGATGAAGACGTGAAATATACTGGCCAACTGACAGCTGACTACTTCAGAAAAAAGTTCCTATCATATACTACACCAAACATATCACATTTTTGCTCCTTTAATAACCTGACATTGTTTTGGAATCAGCCATGTTCATAAACCAGAGGTGAATTACAATTTATTCTCTTAGTTGATGATGCAAAATAAGTGTTCGTACTTTTGCAGAGCACCAACAGAAATAGAGGTGGATAAAAGCAAAAAAGAGGAGAAAAGAGCAGAAAGAAAGAGAGAGGCCAAAGATAAGGTTGAAAGCGGTGATGAGGAAGGTGAATGGGAACATGTTAAAGGTGGAGCACATATGATTAAGGTAAAGATCCAAATCCGAATTTCTTATTAAGTTGGATTCAGTATAATCCAGGTAGCTCAGGAATTGCCACTAGCTAACATTGATAGGTCAAGTTCTCCAGTCAGCATCATTGGTTCATTCATGAAAGACACTGGTTAGTTTTTGTTTGGAATATGAGAGGATGTTATATGCTTAATATTTTGTGAAAATTAAAAGAACTGGTCATCCAGGTAATTTTCACTTTTGTTAGATCTATGTTCTGTTGTTTTTAAGACATAGCATGACTTCGCTTCGTTACCTTTTGAGGTCACTCGGCCCATTTAGCCTACCATGTGTACAAAAGTAGCTGTAAAACACCAATCATCATCATCATCTTTTAAGACAGAGCATGATTAAGATATGCTTGGCTTAATGGTTGTAATTAGGACGGACACAAAACATGCTCCATATATTATAATAATTGTTAGTTTTTCAACCATAGTATGTCAGAATTAATTATTTGTTCATTTTTAGTTTCATTATAGCAGTTACTCTGTGTAAGAAGATTGTTGTTCTATAATATATTATGATTTAAAAAACATTGCCTACAATCTTTTCTTTTCTTTTGGCAGTTAGTTAATTACCTGTCACAGAAGTAATTTGAGTATAAGAAAAATTACATTGGCTAGAACTTTCTAATTTCTAAGTTGAGCAATGGTTATGAAGCTCTGCATTGTTGAATTTCTAGGAAAAACCAAAGCTCTTTCCAAAAGATGCTGAAATCAACCATGAGGCAATCTGTAAAAAACTGCGTGAGTTAATCAGTGGTCGTGGTAAGAAAGGCACAGACAGATCAGAACAGATGGAGCTGCTGTATGACCTGCGAAATATATCTAAAGAGAATGACCTTGGTGATGCTGTATATATCAAAGTTACATTTAGCATCATAGCTTCAATTTATGACTACAATCCCAACATAGCTACGAGCATGAAAAGTGAAGTGTGGGACAAGTGAGTTGTTGATTTAATATTTTATTAATAAAGTTAATTTAGGTAAAAAGTAGGTAAAACAAATTTTAGGTTTATTTCCAATTATGAAGGATATTTTAGATGTTACTGGCTCTTCAAGTTAACCTAAATCAGGGGCTGTCATTTGTTATTTTTTTGTGAAAATATAATTTAATTGCTTCTGTTGACTTTTACAGTGTTACCCTAGTTGTTGAGAGTGGTATTTTTTTAATGGCACTGAAATGTTTGTTATAGCTAGTCATTGTTTCAGGTGTTTAACTACCATTGAGGAAATGCTTGACATTCTTATTGCGAATGAAGATACCATCATCTGTGCTGAACATGTGGAATATGATGCTGAGAACTTCAGTGGAGTAAGTTTTTAATTTTTCTTGCAACTGACTGTAAGTTCTTGTGTCTGATCACTGATGGTACTCTATTTTTACTGTACGTGTTGTCAGTTCGTAGTCAGTGACCACATTGTATATTTCTAGCCTCCACCACTTCGTATACGTGGCTGTCCATTGACTGTTGTAGAAAGGATGGATGAAGAATATATTAAGATGTTACAAGCTTGTGATGCTCATAGCACTGAATATGTTGAGCGGTAAGTTGATTGGTGTTAATGTGCATAGACATTTGATAATAGTATTTATTTTTTAAGTATAGTAATAGATGCTGTAGCACATTTTTTTTTAAATAAATTTTGCTGTATGTTTCAGATTAAAGGATGAAAACAGAGTTTGTACCATCATAGATAAGGTTGATAGATATTTAGAAGGACGTGGTACAAGTAATGAACTCTGTCGTGTTTATATGAGAAAGATTTCTCACCTCTACTACAAGTTTGACCATCAGGCAATGATAAAGCTACGTGAAAACAAACAGAAGGTGAATTAAGTTTTTAATACTCTGTAATTCCAGTTAACCATCCATAGATAACTGTTAGATATTGTTGTAATAAAACATAAATAAATACAAAAATAAAGCAAGCTAGCTGTGAGCCATTGTTGGAGTAGTAACCTGATATAAAATATATCGCCACCAACATAATACATCAGTTTATATATTAACAGTTTGTCACCATTTCTGGATATTAACACACAAGTTTACAATGCTCAGAACTTTCTTATGGTTATTTTTTCAGTAGCCACTTCATTATTCTTAGATTATGACATTTTACAGTCAAATATATTACCTTTTTATACAACAACTACACTTCAACAACAGTTAATTATTTTGCTGATTGGGTAATTTATTTAATCGGATATTATGGCCAAAAAATGATAATAGAAGTCTTAATGCTAGTAATAATTAAA
Organism: Paralvinella palmiformis; assembly: GCA_025642065.1. Classification (NCBI taxonomy): domain Eukaryota; kingdom Metazoa; phylum Annelida; class Polychaeta; order Terebellida; family Alvinellidae; genus Paralvinella; species Paralvinella palmiformis. Next base: position 1,251,726 of record JAODUP010000015.1, read on the forward strand.
TTTTTATGACATTCACAAATTGGTTTATGTCACAACTTTCACTAGCACTCCAGTGGCATGGTGATTATAACACTGTAAACCTTCAGGTTGAGGGTTTAAATTGGGCTCAGATCTATGTTTGCAAGATTTTTTCCCTAGGCAGACACCCTTCTGCGATGTGTTCCATGAGTTAAACCAATGTCAATGCTAAATAACTCAACTAGCATTATCACAAGTTTTTTACTGGTACATTTGTCTTCTTAACCCTTAAACTGCATTCAATTGATGTTTGGATGGTATGAATTTCATATTTTTTTTTAACCAGGAAAAAGATGTTGAAAAGATTATACCCAGTTTCTTATCCGATACACTGACGACAGATAAGACTGAAGATAAGCCAATGGAGTCTAGGGTAATAATGGATAAGTTGTGTAAGTACATCTATGCAAAGGACACAACTGATTGGATAAGGACACGTGCTATATTGTGTCACATATATCATCATGCTTTGCATGACCGTTGGTTTGAGGCCAGAGATCTTATGCTGATGTCACACCTCCAGGATACCATACAGCATTCTGATATCCCAACCCAGGTAAAGATATCAATATTTCATTTTATAACATCATGGAAACTATCAGTGTACAAGTTGAATATAAAACCAGAGCTTATTATACATTTTATTAAGAATTTATCCTAGCCAAGAAAAAAGTTTAATCAAGTTACATTTTTATCTCTTCTGTTTTAACAAGACAGTCGTTTTAAGTGGATTTGATTCTCCTTTAATTTATCAACAATATCTTTTGTCCTTTTGTGTAGATCATGTATAATCGTGCCATGGTTCAGCTTGGTTTGTGTGCATTTCGTCAAGGCATGATCAAAGATGCTCACAGCTGCCTAGTTGATATACAGAGCAGTGGAAGGGCAAAAGAACTGTTGGCCCAGGTAAACAGTCATCAACCAACTTAAGATTCTTTATACCTGATATAAAAAAGTGTTAACTGTTAAGGATGCTTCATTAACTTTATATTCCTGGTAGCGATAAAGGATTTTAATTAGGATTTTATCATTGGTATGGTTCTTTTACAGGGGTTGCTGTTACAACGGCAACATGAAAGGTCCCCTGAACAGGAGAAAATAGAGAAGCGTCGTCAGATGCCATATCATATGCACATTAATCTAGAACTGCTAGAGTGTGTATATCTTGTGTCAGCTATGTTACTGGAGATACCTTATATGGCTGGTTAGTGTACAGCCAGTGTTTAAATTATGGCCTCGAGGGATGATAACCCACTGTCTTCATGTTGCATCCACTATCTGTGGTCATCGGGCATGAACAATTCTATTTACAAATTTATGAGTATTCCTTAAAAATATTGCTAAATCATTACTGTTGTATTATAATAATTGAAAAGGGAGGAAATGTACAGTGAGATATCAATCTTAGCATGCATCTTAGATTAATGATATTTTATAAATGAGTCAATCAGGGTTGAGATGATTACAGGACCAAGGTAATCAATTATGATTACTTGAGAAAACTATGATTACAATTACGTTCATTCTGAATGTAATCAAAATACATTGTAAAGTAATCATGATTACAAACATGTATGTGATTCTTCATCAATATTCACCTAGTTAATTGTATAATACTGATATAAACATGCTGCTATGTTTATACGTTACTTTGAATGAAGTAGATGCATTTTATGATATGTTCTTGAAATGAAAATGTACAAAAGGCTTTGAATTTGTACGATGTTAATTTGTTTTAACATTTCTGAGTTCAGTATTTACCATAAAGCAAAGGAGCAAGTAATGCATTTACCATGAATGGACAGCTATTTATAGAGATAACTGAGATTAGTGCAAACAATATCAAGGGAATTGTTTGAATATTTGGAAAATATAAATTTAGTAACGAAATGCATCATATCCAGGTAAGATCTATATAATATATAGGATAATTAGAATATATTCAAACCTCTGACTCTGTAAGTGGACCACTTTTTCACAGTCTTAAATTATTGGTATACTTTCCAGTTATATTTTTCTTGTATAATTCAACTACCTCCCAACTTCATACTTCGTCTTTTGATCTCCATCTAATCGCCACATTTCTCATTTCGTATGTTAACTAGGGGCCAAAATGTTCACTATCACACACTTGAACTTAATTGGCTGCTTATCATTGGACTGCTGGCCAATCGGGGTCATTTGGAGCTGTAGTTAAAACGATGGTGTCACAAAGAAGCCATGCACGATTGCTCGCTGTGTGACTAACTTGTGAAACCGTGTGAAAACAACACAAGTCATGTATATAAATATCACGATTGCTGGCTGCGTGACTAACTTGTGAAACCGTGTGAAAACAACACAAGTCCTGTATATAAATATCACGATTGCTGGCTGTGTGACTAACTTGTGAAACCGTGTGAAAACAACACAAGTCATGTATATAAATATCACGATTGCTGGCTGCGTGACTAACTTGTGAAACCGTGTGAAAACAACACAAGTCATGTATATAAATATCACGATTGCTGGCTGTGTGACTAACTTGTGAAACTGTGTGAAAACAACACAAGTCATGTATATAAATGTCACGATTGCTGGCTGTGTGACTAACTTGTGAAACCGTGTGAAAACAACACAAGTCATGTATATAAATATCACAATTGCTGGCTGTGTGAATAACTTGTGAAAACAACACGAGTCATGTATATATAAATATGACAGCAGTCCATCAATGAGCAAATCAGTTCTATTGTTGTCTTGTGCCTTAAATACTAAACCATATCTCTGGCATGATATAACATGGTGAATAATCAAACAAATTGTGTATCTGAATGTAATTGCTGATTACGATTACATTTACAGTGTAATCAATTACGATTATATTGCATCTGGATACGATGATTACAGTTACTTGAGATCATCTAATCCATTACCGATTACCCCAACTATGTTATCCTGATTACGGTATTAGTAATATATACCCAGAATAATCTGTGATTAGATAATGGATTTTACCAAAATTTCTAGTGTGTTCCAACCTCATTTAATTTTAAAAGTTGTTCTTATAGCTATTCATTTAAACTCCCACTCCATTCAAATACGAACTTCTTCACAAACTTATCTGCTGATAAATAACTAGTTAAATAAATGTGTGGCTTGGTGCACAGTTGCAGTAGCTAAAATAAGTTTGGGTGGAAAACCTTAGGGATAAAATTTAGTCTTTCATGGGCCTAGTTTATAAATTATTCAGCTTTTCAAGGCCTTGAGAATGACTTAATTTTTCTTAAAACTGTCATAGTTAATATATACTTATTAATAGTTGCTATGTATTTTGATATCCAAAGTGACCACCATTTAAAGCATAAAGTTGTGTGTTTAGATGCTAAGAAATGCTATATAAATTTCATTGAAAATTTCTTTAAAAACAAAAGTTCACTTTTAACCTAAAATCGCAAGACTTACTATGCATCCGAATTGGCTGTTAGTTGTCATTTGAAAAAACAAATTTGAACTTGATCACATTCAAAATTTACATAGTTAATAGAGAATTATTTAACTCTACAGCCAGAAACCTCAGTAACATAAATGTTTTTATTTGTTATTACAATAATCAGGAATGTGATTATTTTCAGCTCATGAATTTGATGCACGTCGTAGGATGATCAGTAAGAATTTCCATCATGTTTTGAGGATGTCGGAGCGTATGACACTAGTAGGACCACCAGAAAGCATGCGAGAGCATGTTGTTGCTGCTTCAAAGTCTATGAAAGTTGGAGATTGGAAAGCATGCCAAGATTACCTCATTAATGAGAAGATGAATGCCAAGGTATGCCAGCAGGCTAGAGTGACAATTCTGTGCCAAGTAAAGTGTGTATGTGTGTGTGTGTGATAGTTTATATGTTTGTCAGCAATCTGTATTTATTACCTGGGACATACTTTGGAGTGATTACGATGACAATATTTGGATATATATATATTTGTGTGTTACAGGTTTGGGATTTGTTTTTTGATGCGGAAAATGTTCGTAACCTGATTATCCGCAAGGTGAAGGAGGAGTCACTTAGGACTTACTTGTTCTCATACAGTGCAGTTTATGACTCATTGGACCTAGAATTGTTGGCAGCCATGTTTGACCTTGACCGACCTGTTGTACACTCCATCATCAGCAAGATGATTATTAATGAAGAACTGATGGTAACTAAAACAGCTGAACACAAATCATTCTCCTGTTTATGACGATTCTGTGAAGAAATGCTTCAGGCTTATTGTGGTTAATTAATGATCATATTATTCTTGTGTTTATTTGCATAGGACTGTGATAAAGTATTTGAAATGTACACAGAAGACAAATGGCATCCTATGGCTCTTGTCATATGTTTTGTATATTAACAGGCATCGCTTGATGAGCCAACTCGTACTGTCGTGATGCATCGCACAGAACCAACACGTCTACAGTCTTTGGCTCTCCAACTATCTGAGAAAGTCTCCTCCTTGATGGATAATAATGAGAAGATGGCCGAGATGAAACAAGGTGGCCTCTATCAGAGACAAGGTAGTTTTGGTATAATATTACTTTTTCTTCATTTGTCTATCTCTACTGCTAGCCTTATTATCCAATTGGTTGGTGCAAATCAATTTAGTTCACAGTCCATTTCATCTGATATGCACACACACACACACAGTGACACAGAGCAGCATTAAAACAATTATAATACAACTTCAATAAGATCTGCAATTGCTAAATTTTATTTCTGTTTAATAATCTAAGTAATTCTGACCTGTCGTTTTATCTCTATCCTGATTATCAGCTATTAGTTTGTCCACAATGACCATTCCACAGTTTTTGCTGTCAAACAGTGCTCAGACAGTTCCTTTGTAAAATACAAGTTCTTGATCTTAATCATGCATTTTTGAAGATTGAAATGTTATGGTTAACACAGTGTGTGGTAAATACTGCGAACATTTATAACTACATAAATACTAGTAAAGGTTCCATCGTTCTGACACAGATAGATTGTAATGGCTTGCAAAATGATTAACTGTCCTGTGTCACTCTTTTTTGAAGCTGCCTAGAGTATTGTTTTGATTAATGTAAATCATTTGCTGGCCTAGATTTCAGGATGAAATGGATTGATGTGCATAGTTCTTTTTAGTTTTATCTTTTCCTGAATTCATTACCAGTTATTGGCTTGGATAATAAATACCAACCATTACAGTGAAGATTCATTGGTGGCTTGTTCTACCACTTTAATTTGTATGATTATATTGTATTGGTTGCATGCTGGTCAGTAATTTGTGAAGAAGATAAGTGATAACTGCTGTAATATTTCGGGGGCTTGCTTTACCTGTGTGGTTGCATTTATTGGTGTTCGTGTGTAGGAATTAAATTACTTAGCAGACTTGATATAAGTGTATTATAAGAATGGCTTGGACGTATGTGAGGCCCATTTATGCCAGTGTTAATTGTTGGTAGGCCTAAAATCTGCTACAGATCTTGGCAGTGCAAAAATTAATTACTAATGCTTTGTTCCATGTTAAAACATTGATACATTCTAGGTGGTCAAGGATACCAGGATGATCAGCGTCGTCAAGGATACAAACGTGATGGACAAGGTGGTTATTCTGGTGGTTATCGTCGCGATGGTCAAGGAGGTGGTTCATACAGACGTGATGGAGGCGGCTATAGACGAGGTGGTCAGAGAGGAAATTACAGAGGTAAGACCACTGATTGAGGTGCTGTGAGGTACTGACTGTAATCATTAAGTGTTAACTTATTCTGTTGTTTTTCTGCTGTTATGGCAGGCTCAGAATTTTGTTTAACTTTTAACTTAAAACAGTTCATATTCTATGATATTATTTAATAATTTATTATATGCATTGGTAATAGGGTGCATGTCTTATTACCATTAAATTGTAATATGTGTGAAATTAGTATTATATATATATATATATATATATATACGTTTTAAATGTTAACACATTTGTTGTATAAATGCACCTCTAACTGTCTTTTCTATGCACTGTGGTTTACATCTATGTAAGGTAATATGAAGATAAAAGGGTGTTTGAGTCTAGTATTTTATGCCAATTTTTTATTTTTATTTTAGTAACATAAATTGATAATTTACACATACTGTAGTCACTGCATTATATATATGTTGTGACCTAGTATCACTGAATTGTGATCATTACTGTTGCTTTGTGTAAATTTACAAGTTGTTATAATGTAATCTGTTATAATTTAAGTTAATTAGTCTGCAATGAATAAAAGGTTTTGAGATTATATTAATTGTCAAACCAAGTGTGCGTGGATCCGAAAGTTTGTAGGCATACGAGTTTAAAGTAAATCTGTAGAGTTAAATTATGATATACGTTAACAGTGCACATATTTGCGTAATAAAACTGCACTTTGGTGAGTTTTAAATAGGATGTGGCTAAAAATATTTATTTGCAGTTATTTAAATATTATTCTGTTATAAAATTGAAACTATACAAGATAGAACTAGATAGTTTGTTGGTCTGCTGAATATCTTTAGAGCATATGTATAATGTTTAATTAGACTTCAGAGGTCGTTTTACACTAATTTTTATATACAGCCATGTTTGCATGCTGCTGCAGTTTCCAGTAGGAACAGAGTCAGACCAGTTGCCAAATTGATCAATATTTAATCTAGCAATGAATGATAACAACTTTTGTGATCGAGTTATCACATTTCTGTCTCTGTTCCTGCTACAGATCATGGCATCAGCATATGGAGAATTGACATGTTTCTGTCTTCTTTTGCTGTACTCTAGATGCCCAGTGAGAACAAATGGTGTCCACAAATGCATGATGGGTAAGATCTTTGTGCCATCTCAACAGCTGGCATGGCTCAAATTTCTACACACCTGTGTTATGGATGGACCATTGTTTTGTTTTGGTATACATCACAGGCATACTGTCATCCGCCATTTTATCTAGTATTAGTTACTCATTTTTCGTCTATGCCAATTACATTATTATATCAGGTGAATAGAAGTAAAGGTACTTTTGTATAGATTTTACATAAGAGACCTGATGAATCTAGGAGTCATGATTTATTATAGGAGTTTGAAAGGTGTAAATAGTGCTGATCACCAAACTGTATATACAGCAGTGAAAGTAGTGTTGTGTTACTTAATTAAGGGCTGTGGAAATTTGAACAGAAATTGCTACTGATCTCTTGGTTAAGAAAGGTTGCACTACTGCATCTGATTTAGTTTGAAGCTGTTTCATTAATTTACTGTTGTTCCTTGCACACAAAATTCTTTAACAGTATACAAGTGTTTAATGTTGTGAACGTCTTTGAACTGAAAAACAATAGGACCAATGTATATATTCATTTTCAATTGATTCCAGGACACAGAGGCAACCGCTATAACCATTAATTTAGCATTTGTACACAGCAGAAGTGGAATGAGAAAATGGTGTCCACGTGGTCACCCAAGATAGCAGTGGAGACTGTTGAACCGAATATTAATTCCTATATTCTTCTATTATTCCTAAGTAATTCATATTCATTATTCTGTATTAGTAACACATAATAGTTTCTATCCGAGAGCCTTGTTGATGTTCTTAAAATATATTTCACCGTACCTAGCTTTAGTTACAGCTGGTGTATTATCGTGATAGTTCGTAACTTTATTTGCCTTTCTGTAAGATCAGTCATGCTGTAATAAAGCTATCTATAGCAGCAAGTTTTGTGTCATAAGTGTATGTTGTGTTGTCACTATGATTATAAATGCTTTGCCTCAGTAAAAAGTTTAATGATTCTTATAATTTTGTAATTTAGTGAAGTTGGAGCTTTAAACATCGAAAAGTGAATCTGTATTGACGTCTAAGACCGAGAGTTCTTTATTTAATCCTACTAGGATCTAGATGGATTAAACTGGATAGTTGAGACTGCATTTGAGGCTTTTTATATGCCATTTACCAAATACTACACATGTATTGCCAAACATTGGAGGCAAATCAAAAAGTACAAGCCTTTCAATATCATTGTTTCACCGGTTTTGGCATATGTGGATTCGAGCTACACAAATACTACATGTTAAGTAGATTACTGATGATTGGTTTTACAAGCCACTTTTGTCTACACAGTAGGCTAAATGGACCAAGCATCCTCCAAATGTAATGAAGCAAAGTCAAAGATGAAACACCCTTCAGACATGCGCACGATGAAATTTGAACTCGGGCAGTAGTGATCTACTGCACTACAGGTTAGACCACAGAGGCGCCCCAGTACTGTTCAGTAGAGAGTAGACCTCTAGGTTTGGGTTTAACTCCTGGCCTAAACGTTAAGGGTATTTAATTTATATGGAATTGGTATTTTTGGAGATGCTCATCTCATTTAGATATGGAGCAAGTACTCATTATTGCGAGATGACAACACTTTGCCAATGTTGAGGGTGTGTCAACTTTTACATAGTTGTTTATGGTATTATGAAGGGTGATCGGAGTATTTCACCAAAATTACTGAATAACAAATTTTGTCAGGACATGGATGTTCAATTCTAAAATTATTCATTAAAATGAGTTAAAGGAATAGTTCTCTCGCGTAATACTTATAAAGATAACTTAAAATCCCCCAATAATGATCACGACCCAATAAAGCTACAAGGAAATAATCCTAATTACTGAAGGATAGCCAATAATGATTCCTCGAATGCAGATTGCACGATTGACAAAAAAAACGTTCTGTGTTTTGACGTCCGGTGGCAAAAGGATCATGTAGCCATCTCAATAGATCAATTAAAGTTGAAGATGCTCTGGTTTAACCATCTTCATCACATTGCCTGCACCCGACCTACTACTGACTCGCACCATAATCAGTTTATTTATACAAAACAGCTCGTTAGACCACTCTTCATCACGAGGAATTACACTACAGTAAACTTCACATAATTCCAAGTCGGATAAAACAAATACACCACTTAAATCGAAGCGACTACTAGGTCCACCAGAGCCCCATTCATTCCCATAGTAACTAAATCGGTTTAATCGAATTTCTGTTTTATTCGAAGTTATTTCGGTGTCCTGTGGACTTAAAATGCATGTAAATTACACCCAATAATTTGAATTCAATTGTTCACGATACAAACTGAGTGAACTTCCAGTGCAAGCGTGTCAGTTGGTTGATTACTAGTAAAAGTAGTCAATTGTGATTGACCGTTAGTTACACTTATTTTATCTCTGTATTTGATTTTGGTGTTATACGTGTATATATCTTTGATGTAGGCATATATCTTTGATCGCTGTATTTGATCAAGAACAATCTACTCCATGTGACACAAAATGTGAGTGATATAGATTGCACTTATGAGCATCACACATCTGATTATGTTTCACGATTACACGAACATATTTGTCTGTGAAGGCTGTGTATAAATATCAGTGCTGATTCCATTGATATCATAAGTTGTCATGTCCAAGTGTAAACATTCATGTGTCTCTGTTGATATCAAGCTACAAGCACTGGACGAAGTGGACAAGAAAATTAAATCCAAGGCAGATTTTTTTCATGTAAATATATGACAAAATACTTTTAATATACAGTATCTTATGTCTCTAGAACAAATGCATAATATACAACTGGTATTATTTGGGCATCTCAAGTGGGCTAAAATAGGGTAACCTAGCAATAAAGATTTAACATTGCATTCTTCAGAATATTCTGTTAAAAAAGTACACAAATTACATAAATCGAAGTAATTACACATGTCCCTTCAAATAAACATGAGTTTACTATACTTAGGTTTTTAATATTGATAATGTAGCAAGTCAAAGATTTTCCTTTGCACTTTTATCAAAGTAACAACAAAAATTATACTTCCCCAGTATGCTCTATATGTATCTATGAAAGTTAAAGGCCATGAATCACTGCTCACACAAAGAAACTAAGCAAAAGCTATGTGCAGATTTATTATTCATCATCATTCCCAAAGAAGATGGCACATGTGATTTAAGAAATACATTTAGAACATCATCTTGTGTGGATACTGCCTGCTACCTAAACCAAACATAGCACTCAGATATGCCAAAAGCAGCTTTTTCTCTGGGCTTTTTCGGATGACATCCAGTAACTGGTTATCAACAACGACTTGATCCTCCTTGCGTTCCTCACTTACTGTATACTCCTGAAAGTAACAACAAAACCGTTTGTAATCATGTCACATTAATAATTCAAAAATAAAATTTAAGCAATATTAGTAAAACAGGATGTGAAACTACATTGGTGTTCAGAATGCTTTCCAGTTACACATTCTGATTAGAACACTTTTTGACTGCAGAAAACATAATTTTCAATTGGTGCCCTTTATAAAGTGAAAACACACCCAGGGTTGGTAAAAAGCTTCCACCACGCATTGTAATGGACCAGTTGCCAGTTACGTAGTTTTCTCAACTGCTAGGCTGCAATATCCGGTACGGTTGGCCAACGAGACTTTGAAAACAACATACAAATCCTACAATCTAGATCTAGTATGGAATATACAGGCATATATCTACCCTTTTCTCACTAGACTGACCCCACATATACATGATATAGGGAAAACATGAGTCTAAAAACCAGTTTTACTAGAAATCCGGGACAACCATGTTAAAATGAAATACATTTTCTATTAGCTTAAAGGGATAGTCCACCTTCATTTCAAATTTTCAGGACTATTACAGCTATGCTCACAAATATCATAAATGATACACATTAAATAATCCAGTTCAAACGGCTGATTAAGAGACTTTTAATAGCCTGTGGATGCCGCCAATTATGAAGTTAGACGGAGACTGGAAACTCCTGAATGCTGACGTCACTTCAACATATATGGCTGACCTAAAGTCTATAGAGCTCGTAGAATAGCATGAGCAAAGAATTACTGCAGAACAAGACAATTATCTTGTTAAAATTACATCATGAATGGCATACATCCAAATTATTTTGAGCTAGAAAGAACCTTAGAAGAGGAAGATTAAAAATGGCCGAGATATTAATGCTCAGGAATAACTATAATCCACATCAGTCTAGAGAGACCTCACACGACGCCTTCATTTTGTTTTGGTTTATTCATCTGTGAGCCTCTCAGGAAGGTTAACTCCACTCATATCAACCTTAGTTTTTGTGGCAATCACGTAGATCTGATTGATAATGGCGGCTCTGGAGTAATTTAGATCGTTTCCCTACATCTATGATATCATCAGATATATTTTGTGATTATTATTGTGGAATTTTTGGTTACTGTTCTAAGCATTACGCATTTAAGAAATATTTTCTGAGGGTAAACTGTCCCTTTAAATGGTATTCTATCCAAAAACAATAGTCAATCGCCAACAAGTTTTGATAATTAGGAGTAACTGGTGGATTATTACAAGGCATTTTCAGTGTTGTTGATCCGTCAGTCTGTCAAAGTGCTGGGGGGGGGGGGATGTCCGAGGCAGTTTAGCAAGGGATCATATAAAAATATATATTCAGACATAATTTGTGTTTGTACTGGTATGTTTCCCTGCTGGTTAAAACAAAGAGTAGGCAACTGAGCCATTACCCAGGAAAATGACTTCCAAGGTAAAAAGAGAATGTATTAAAATTTTTATTGAAAAAGAAGTTCCATGTATATTATGATTTGTGAATACGATTATCTTTAAATTTTAGCTGAAGTATTTTTTCCAGCCCTTAATATCAGAGCTGAAACCAGGGAGGAGCCCTCAAGTCTCTAATGAATCATCATTAAATGAACCACCGTGATTTATAGGCACATAATGCAGGAGGTGCAGATAATTCACGCATAGTCAAGAGTATCATAGGAATTATATTTAAATTAATTTGATAGGTATTTTATTAAAACTTCTTTTGGCCTAATATTGTTAATATTTGGCTATGAACAGGAAAGGGAGGAAATGAGCATTTTTGGCAACAGGTTTAGCTAAACAATAAATGGGTTCATCACATGTCTGTAATCAAGTTTTATGTGATTCTCTTTAAAATGGTCAAGCATAATAACAAATTCACTCAAATACGCACCTCTTTTTTTGTATCAAATATTTCGCCTTCATTTTGTTTTGGTTTCTTCAGCTTCTTGCGACGGAAATATTCATCGGTGAGCCTCTCAGGAAGGTTAACTCCATTCATATCAACCTTAGTTTTTGTGGCAATCACGTAGATCTGATTTATACGTCTCAGTGGGCACCCATTCACATTATATGGACCTAAAAGTATGCGTAACTTCTCTTTACTTGAAAATACCTTTTTTATATTAGTTACTAACCAAAGCAACAAAATATTTTGAAATCATTCATGAAAATCATACCTGTTACTAACAGTAAACCAGACCGTAGCTGTTTCAGAAAAATCACCCTCTGAAAAAAGAAACCAACTATGATTACTACATAAAAATACCCTTAATAAACTAATTTTTGAGACAAAGCCATTTTCTCAACGATAAGACTTTTATCACAAGAAATCAGTTTTAATTTTCTTACCAACACTAAGATTCAGGGTTCATCAGGTTAAATACATACTTGTATACAAAGGGCAACATCATTGAAAACATATTTAAGTATTAAATTCTTACAAAATTATTGAAAATAAGCCAACATAATTAACATCGTAATCATCATTTAATCCACACCCTCCCAATGCTTTGTACCACACATATAAACATACACACTACTAATGCTTATTAACCTTGCCCTTGTGTCTTCCAGCAAGAAGAATGAGCACAGTGCCGGGTGTGATGGATGCACGCAGCTTGTGTGTGTGATCTTTAAAGCACTTCATGTTCCTTCTACGCCTTTTGCGACGATCTTCAGTTGGATATGATCGTGGCTGGAAAAAAAACCCACCAAGATTAATGCATGACTATATATGTATTGTACTTCATGAACATTCAATTCATATTTTAAAAATACAGATAATGATTCACCTACCATTCGGCAAATGCGGACTTTTCTGGTTTGGCCATTTTTTTCACCACTAATTGACTTGACCAACATGCGAGTTGGAGCCTTCCTTCTCTTAGGCTGCAGAGGTCCTACAGCCTTCAGCTTACTGCTGCCATCCTTCTTATCTGCTTTACCCATCTAGTGGTATTAAACATTCTTATAAATTATTTTTTCATATCGAGGAACTGTTTAATAACAATGATTCAAAAATTTGTACATTCCACAAATGATACACATACTAATATTTTTAGTAAAAAAATTCAATATATAGTGAAACAGTCAAATTAATTACTAATCAATAAATGAGCCATTGTATTGTACGTGAACTAAAATCCAATCAAGAGTACTATGCCCCTTTCTAGTAATGTTCAAATAAAAAAGTATATGAAATTCAAACCTGACTGCTGCAATTATAATTATGCCACATACAATCAAATTAATTTTCACATGTTATTTTACAACCTTTAATATAGAATACTAAGTTGTGATGCCTGAAATTTCTCCAAATCACCACCAAATTTACTTTGTCAATGAAATAATTTTTATAAGCTTGGATTAATCATGGGAAGCCTTGTTTTCTAGAACTTCTAAAAAGTTTGTCTTTCTCGTATATGCACATTGTTTCTCTGTTTGTATGAACATATAAATTCTGAAATATCTCTTAGACACTTGGAACTTTAGGCTGAGTGGTCACTCCCTGGTAAAGATCCAAAAAAGACAGGTGATTCTAGTATATTTGAACTCATACCTGGTGATTTGTAGTGCATTGTGCCAACTGCCCAAACGCTTAATGCCCTCAGAAGTACACATATATTTTGAGTAGGAATGGTAGAAAGTACCAACACAATTTTTCAACGGTAGAAAAAAGTGATATATTTAAGTTATTAATTAAAAAGCTAATTATGTTTATATTATCTATGAATATATTTCTGTTTCTATTCTTTCTTATCACTTTAATATGCAAAATAAAACTGGGACCCCTCTGGGTAATTACTACTACAAATAATTTTTTTATCAAATTAATTAATGCTCATACCATTCAAAAAACTGTTTAGCCACAAGTCAAACAAATATTCTTCAATTCAGTTTCCCCAGGGAAAGTAGACTGGAAATGCACTTGCCCAACAAATGTTTTCACTTGCCCAACAAATTTTCACCCGATCAAAAAGTATAAATAATTTTTAAATCTGCTATATTTCGCCTGCTTACATATAAACATCTATTTTCAATAAAAATTGACAAATAAAGAAGTGTTTGAGAAGAAATGTTTATTCAGTGAAGCCCATTGCTGCTTTGCTGAGTTACCAGTAGCCATTTTCACACTCACTATATAAATAAAATTTTAATCAGCTTTTAATCGGTGACACCATTTAAATAGGTAACATATGTTGTCTTAAGCCAAGATTCCATATACAAGGTATGCTCCAACAAAAAATGGAAAATGTACGAGCATGATTCCATATGTGCAACTGCAATTGCTGAATACAACAAAATGGATGGCACCATGTAGCGAATCGGACAGGTGAATCTATATTTATATGACCTGGGTCATAAAATTTGGATTCAACCATCCGATCATGCACATACAGGATGGGAAATTTGTGTTTTATGCATATTTAGGACAATCTGAGACTACTAGAGTGGGAATAAAACTTGACTTTTGCAAGAGATATTTTTTTCAAATCACCAGTTTAACCCACATCCGATGATCAAAAACATTATTTTCAGGTCTCAAAAAACTTTCATCCCCGTTATACACAAAATCAATCCCATGCAAAGTATTTCCAATTAGGTAATTATAAAAAATTTACCATCTGCCCTATGCCTACCATGTACATACCATGACTGGGTAGAAATAGGTTTCCACCCTTCAGATACTACTATATAACCCAGGGTGTATGCACATATAAACTGAAAAATAATGGACCATTTTTTGGACTGATTCATTGATTTCTTTCATTTTGTGTATTCCAGTGTTGTGTCTTTTATTAAGTAGCTGTTCATATATCCTCCCTAACCACTCAAAGGGGAGCAGAAATACTCCAAAGGCTGTCACTGCCTTTTAAAATTAATTCTGTGGAGATGAAAACACCATTTAATGTGGTCAGCTAATCACAATAATGTGAGCCAAGAAATTAATCCCTGGAAAAGTTTTGACCTTTTGAAGGGATTGAACCTGTGATCCTTGGCAAATCCACCCTTTATAGGCACTTTAAACAAAATTTGGTAGTTTGATAAAGAAAATTATACAAACATAAAGATCTCAGTTTCTACAACATAGTTTGAATTATGTCAATAGGTAACATGTAAAGAAAGTTATACACATTTTAATCAGATAAATCTCATGAATTTATGTCACCATTTACTAGCATTGCTGTAATCGTGACTGTCATAATGATAACACCTGGGAGACTAATTCAAAAGTTAATGTCAATAACGTTTTCTGTCTTCAAGGACAAATCTTCTTAATCTCCTCACAAATGGACAAGGAATTTATTACTAAAATTACTGTGTGAAACTGAAAATTATTAAAAAATTGTTCTTTAGAAGAAAAAAACTGATAAACATGATATGACAGTGGCATTATTCTTGGCAGATGGTTATTTATGGGAGTAATGAGCATCCGAAAATATGCAAAAACTGAAAAACACATGACAGTGGCATTATTTTTGTTGGCAGATGGTTATTTATGGGAGTAATGAGCATCTGAAAATATGCCATACATACATTTCAACAGCAAATCATGACAAATGACCGTATTTCGACAAATAATTAAGCAGACGATAAAGTTGTTTATTTACAAAAATTACAACAGGTGATTACGTTAAAGAACGAAAAAACTGCAGTCACAATCGGTCATTGTTTTTTGTGACATATGATCAAAATGTTTATTTAAGTGCCTACCCTTTACTGCCTTTAGCACAAAACAACTACTAGTTATTTAGTATGAACTCGTGTGATCTAGTAACAAGTTTGTGCAAATGAACATGCAATCACATACGGTATTGTTTATATATTAATATAAAAATATTGTTACATCACACTAAATAGCTCAGAGACTGCACTTACAATACAAAAGAGTATGAACTGAAGACACTGTCAATGAAGTGACTTAAAAAGTCAATTAAAAGATGTTAACTAAATAGCTCAGAGACTGCACTTACAATACAAAAGAGTATGAACTGAAGACACTGTCAATGAAGTGACTTAAAAAGTCAATTAAAAGATGTTAACTTGACAGTTACTTGTATTGTTTTAGAGAATTCACTAACGTAGTCATGGAATGAAACAACAGACAGAGCAAGCATATCGAATTGAGAAAATCCCCAGATTAGTACAGAGAATTATAACAATTATCCACCCAAAAGACATGGAATAATAAATAAACCTGTTTTTGCAAAGGCCTGAGACCGCTTCAATGGACGAATTAATCAATCATTAAAAAACTTTCGGGAACAAAGAATATATTCACGGCGGATATAGTTGTAAAGACTTTAAAGATACTAATTTTAATATTCAAACTCCAAACAATGAGACAGATTAAAACCGATTCATTCAGCACATGAAAATTGGCCACAACTCACTTTGGGTGATAACCGGAAAGAGAACCTTCACAGAGCCTTTACAGGCTACATCCGTTTGTGTATGATAAAACGCATACAAACACAAACACATGAATACCCCGAAATGATCTGCAGTATAAATTCAATTAATCACCAGATTCCCTATAATTTCAGTTAATGCATTATTTTACTTAGTGAGCGAGTGTCAAGTCAAGTTGTTAATAATAATTACCACATGGCTAAATTAGTTAATATAATTTTCATTAAAAAAAACTTTCAAACTAGCATAATTAGATGTGGTGTATTGGTTAAAACATGTTATTTAATTAACATCCCATTTCTTCAATATATTTATCGAAAAGATATCCTTAGAATATTGTTCTTATTTAAAAGATGAATTAATAATTCCAGTGGACTTCATTTTGATTTTGGTTTACATTCCGTGGGTATATGGTAGTTGTTGTTGTAGTGTTGCACATTGAACGAGTAGACTAAAATTCTGATATAATTCGTGTTGTGGTGGGCACCTGCAATATTATTCAGGTTAAAACTTAACAAAAATATTAACAAGTACGTATATAAGATTAATTTAATCACTTTCCGTTTGTAGAATGAGTATTTATCACTCTGTTGTGTGTTGGAGGTCTATCACTTGAATTACAATAATCTCGGACTTCGGTATTTTCGGACTGGTAACCTCGGCCCCCTATTAATTTCAGGACTGGTAACCTCGGCCCCCTATAAATTAATGGATTATTTTGCAAATGAACTAGCAATCACATACGGTATTTTTTTATATTTTAATTTATAAACATATTGTTACATCACACTGGATAGCTTCTGGTCTTGGAAGCACCGGTACGATCGTAACGATGGCAAGCTATAGTTACAGTATAGATCTAGTACTAGTAATAGATCTAGTAGTATAAGTATACACGGATCTGGTACATCAAATCAATGATCAAGTGCTGCTTCAGAAGTTCAATGTTTGTGCCATGTCCGATGTCATCAAACTATGTCAGCAATAATTATCTGTTGTATAATAATATCCCCAGTAATGTTAGCTGTGAGAGATAATGTAATTTTGATGTAAGATCATGCATGGCCTTTTATAGCCTATGAAATGATCTTAATTGCATGTTTCACTGGCAATGTATACATAAATCAGAACACCACATAATTAAACATATTTCTTTTATTAGCATATAATGTTGTCACTATCCATATATCCCTAGTATATACCAACATATTAGGCAAGGTACAAGTACTTGAACTCATGAATAATTTAAGTTCTTCCCAAAATATGACTCCTTTACTTCATTATAAAAATATTGTAGCTATAACTGGACTATGAGTTTGCCTAACTCTACTATAGCAGTGTAGAATCTAGGAAACAAAGTCACAGAAGAAAAAAAAACACAGAAAAAAGTCACAAATATGGTGATATTTGTTCGTTAATGTTTTATTTATTTTAAGACTGTTGTTACATATCTGAGCATCAGAATCTTGTTCATTGGTGATAAAGGTCCGAGCACTCTATGTGTGTGCACCAACTTAGGTGTTTCCGGTGCTCGGAATCGTGTTTGTTGCCATTGGTGATAAAGAACCAAGCATTCAGCATCTAAACCATGCATCATCAATATTATTATCAATCTGAGCAATTTCATGATCATTTATAATTTTTATCTGCTCACATCAGTGTCAGAGACAGGAGCTTAGTTGTAATTACTGCTACTAGTGTTTAATAAAGATATTAGATTAAGTATATTAATAGACATTATAATCAGATTAAAAAGAAAATCTGACATTTATAAGAAGTGCATTATTTTATGGTTCCCGCAGCCAAGGAAATATTATTTTCTACAGGTATACTATTTATTAATTTAAAAATAATTCCCAGTGGGGTTTTTCCAAAGGCATTATTTTTTAGGTGAGATTTTCAGATTTTGTCAAATTCAAAGACATTTCCAGCAACCTTGGAGGCCTGTGAACTTTACACTTTGTGCTCACATCACTAATTAGAGCATCGGATTAAATAATCATGGCGGTTATCACGATTAAGTTTGGCTTCGAAAGACAACAGCAAAAACATACCTAATTAATTTGTTTTTTGTTCACATATTCATTATTAATGTTGAAAACAATATTTTTGTATTTCCCCCTAAATTATGCCAAATATTACCTTCCCTTTTAGTCTGACCCATGTATAAAACGCACTCGCTTTTGGCGACGATTTCGTGGTATCAAAAGTGCGGCCTATACACGAGTATATACTGTAATCTTCCCATCGGTTTCAGTGAAAGTGCTCCTCTGTTTCAGTGAATTTATCAGACCTTTTTCAGTGTATTCACCTATTACTAAGATCAACCAAAGAACCTTAATTATCTGTTACTGACCTAAGATGTGAGTTTTACACAACCATTACATTGTGGTTAAATTTCTTATGAAAATGCATGGGCATTCAAGTTAATGTTTGTACAGTCTTTTATAACTCATTTTAATAACTTTTATAATTCAATTGAAAACAAATTTCACCTTTGTTAGGAAACTATCTGAGGAAAGGCTGAATAGTCACATTAAAAGGTGATAAGACAAAACACCTCCTCATTGTTAATCATCACTAATTGCTCATACAAATTAATCAAATTCTAGTTCTGTGAACTGGTATCCATTAGAAATCATCCCGAATACTCAGGTTCTCCAGTCAGATACTATTGCAGGTGCCTGTGTTTAAGCTGAAGTCATATGGTGATTGTGCATTTAGTGTTGTGGAATAAATTGACAGCAGATATTAGAAATGCGTCATCTCTAGTAAAGGCACTATATTAAATATACATTATTATTAAGATACTCTTTGTGGAAGGGTGCCTCCTCTCTAACCTTGTCATTTTTTGCTACATAGTAAGATATTATTCATAAATATTCAGATGAAGCAAAATGTTGTAGTATCAGTGTCACATATAGAAAATCTTTCAACAATCTTTGTAAAAGTAAACTCCTGGGGTTAAATCTGTGCATACAATCACACACACACCAACAATCCTGTATTCTAAATGTTGTATTTTTCTGATTTCTGAAATGTCCTTATTTGCCTTTACAATATAATGTCTACTTGGTGTTACATCAAAGTAAAATTATGATGGTCTGCCTTTCTTAGTCATTTTTTTTAAATTTCATAATTGATATAAGTCATCAGTGGCAACATAAAATTGAACAATTATAAAAGAATTAATTAACAACCATTTGATAAAGTGATTAAAGCTATTATGACTCAATTTAATGAGTGTGCTACTTGGATTGGTCATTTGTAGCAATGTTTTGATTGTCACAGCAATCAAACTTATTTCTCTGTGTACATTAATGCAACAGAGGTATTCAGACCAGACATGGGGTCAATTCCATTTGGTCATTTCCACATTAAATCTTTCAATTCCAAATTTTCCAATTCCGTTTTTTACCTACTACTTTTTACCATGAGTAGGTACTCTGAGTACCTACTTGGAATACCTGTCCGAGTAGTTTATATTCCAAGCAGGATTGTCATGGAAGAAATATTTCTGGATTAAAAAATTAAACGATAAATTAATTTGTAGATTTAATTTTGTTTTGTAGGAAACTTCACTTCCAATTCAAAATTATCAATTCCATTTTTTTTAAATAATTGAATTGATCCCATCCCATGTCTGGTTCAGACAGACTCATCTTCCCTAGCAGTGGGACAAATTGATCATGGGTTGATTCATCTATCACCTATCCTTGATGTAGGTTAAGCACAATATAAGAAGTGATAAACAAAATAATAATACATGATTATAATAAACATTGGAGTGTCTAGTTATTTCCAGTTCTCAGCCAGAAAATCAAGTTTAATAAAGTGTTGATTTCTATGTTAGTTGGAAATGGAAAGAATGTATTCATCCTCACTCCCAATGGAAAAACCAAGAATGTTATATACCCTGCTGCCTTGCAATGATCTCAAATTGATTGTGATAGTTATATTTTATAGCTTTTATTGTTCATTCCAATAAATTGTTTAATCATTAAAATTAGCTTTTTAAAATTCTAAACCTTTATTATTCTAAGCCCATAGGCAGCTTTAAAGTCTGCATAGAGCACAGCTTTTTGGCTTATACTTAATAAAATAGACACAATTTAATATTCTGCCCATGGATTTATTCTCATGTAATTTTTTGTATATGATCCTAAGCAAATTTTTAAGAAAAACTTAACAACAGTCTAGCATTCACCTACATTAGTAGAGTTGCTTTTAAAAAGCACCCAAAGTTAGATTTTCGCAATTTTAATCGGCCTTACACCAAAATAGGAATTTAAGGTGGAAAATAAGGTTAAGTTATGCTTGTCCCACAGTTCTTTGAATGCCATATACATATTTTCTTGGGGTGCCCTCTTATATTTAAATGGACAGCAAGAATCCCATCTTTTGAATTTTTAGATATTGTCAATGAATGTGATCAAATTCAGTCAGAATTGATGGTATATGGTCCAAGTCTTGCTTGTAGAAAATGTGGAGCATCTGTCTTGATTAGGATAGCAAACGTGTAAACCACAGTTAATTATACAACACTTAGAAGCCCACCTCTTTCCACATGAGCAGACACAGATATTGCAATTTGTTTGCCTCACTATAAATGTTTTTTTTAAATTATAAACCTAGATTAGGTTAATTTAAATGGCAGAGTGTCCCTAGGGTGTAATTTTTTTAACATGTGTAATTTACAGGACTCATGAAATGTGACCTTTTAGCAGACTCATTATTAATAGTCCTTTACCAATCTGGGAAAATGGAGTTGCTGTCAATTTAAAACTAGGAAGATTTAGCTGAAACATTTCATGAAGAAAATTCTGGGAATGAAAGCATGGTAATTTCCTGAGAAATGGCTGACATTACTGAAGATGGCATTTGTAGTCATCTTTGGTGTCTGTGATCTTTCACGGATATCAGTTGTCTGTTTATTGCCTATGCTAAGAGAAATATTCTGTTATTAGTTGTTCTAGTATCATGATGATCTAAAGATAAATTATAAATATGTAGTTAATACTGATAGGTTAGGAACATATGACTTAAGATGGTATTAACTATAGGTTTCTGTAATAACCTCATTATATCCAACCATTATAGCCCCCCCCCCCCATTTTATCATTTATTGGTGGCATCCCACATTTTTAGTTTGTAGAGTTAGGCAGAATCTCCCCCATAATAGCTAAATCCTCCTAAAAGCAACTCTGTTTTTGTATGTAATCTTCTGTATCCTTCACAATCTTATGTAGCCTTCATAAACAATAAATACAATTCTTATACTTCTAATACATCCATTAAATGAAATAACTCTAATTGGTGATGATGTCAAAGAAACATTTCACCCTCAGATAACATGACTTAAATGTGTAATGCTTTCAAAAATAACCTAAAATACCTCAGTAACAATCATGAACTCTACCTCATATCATAGATGTAAGAAAATAATTATATTTACTTGAGGGTTGTCCTTATGGCTTCCTTGAATGCCAGATTTTATGGCTAGAAGGAGAAAAATCACATGTTCTGACATTAGCTGGCACAAGGATCTTGCAACCAACTCAAACTAGCTCCAAGTGAGAGATATTCTCGCTTAGCTAACCTTGCCTGCCAGCATGCTTGAACTATGAACTACTTAGCTAGCCTTTCCTCCCAGCATTGGTTCATTTACATAAATCTGACAGCTCAGTATTCACTTTATCTTACAAGAATCTTCATAAGGAATTTCACTGTATAATTTTATTTAGCCATTTCAGTAATGTACAAAGATGTTTGGACTAACTATTCTATAATAATAGGAAATATGCTTTTGTTTTGAAATTACAAGTGTGGCTGATCCCTGTTTACATTTTTATAACAGGGTCATGCAAACAGCTGGTATTAAGTCGCATCAAATTTCAGGAGCATCCAGTCTGTGTCTGGCTTCAAAATAGCAGTGCTAACAGACAAGTTATAGTTGGTTAACCAGCATTTTTAACTGGATTATTTAATGTGTGGTTCATGTTCATATTTTGACATCATTTATCATTTGTGTGAGCATATCTGTAGTAGTCCTGAAAATTTGAATTCAAAGATAATTGTTCCTTTAATGCAGCAACATTAAAATCAGCCGCAAACAAGCATTAAAAATCATTTTGAGGACAAATAGTAAAACCAGCAATGGGATATATACTGCCATTTCACTGAAACAGGTTTTGGTTGTTTAGAACTTGCCTTACTAAATGCCTTCAGACTTCATGGTGTGTCACGAATTGACTCTTTTTGCTCATGCCATAGATATCAAACCTGTTTCTTTTTCTTCTTTCTGGATTACATTATCCATTCCACTTCATCTAAATCAATTCAAATGTATATATGTGTTTTCAGTCTATGCTTAATTTTTCAAATTTCTCAAACATTATTATTAGATGAGATATACTACACAATGCCTGCTAAATGCCTGAGGCTAATAACGTATTAAATGCATTATTGTAAGTCATTTATTTTTGAGGATAACTAGCAATTGAATTATAGAACATCACAAAATAATTAACTTTTTTGTTTCAAATAAGAAAGTTTAATATACTTGAATTTGTCTTTTCCATATACCTAAAAGAATTATCTCGAAGCATCTAAAATCCATTTTTGGGGGGAGTTTGTGATGAAAACTCACAAAATCTTATTATTATTATTGATATAATATTAGATTATAATTGTAAATATAATATTCCTCATTATATTATTATTAATCATATACAATTAGGGAAATTGACAATGTATTTTTGTGGTACTAATTCTATTAATATACTGTAGGTTTGTGGTGTTGAAGGTAGTGCAGAATATGATGCCTGTGCAAGGTGAGTAAATCTTGTAATTTAGTTTAAACAAATATTGTACCTAAATCATGCCAGTAGGTCATTTGAATTTTGAAATACATGGTAGACTGAAGAACATTTTTAAAATGATAAATATAACGTTTCATGTTTATTTCATTGTTATGTAAAAAACACATAGACAAATGGAATGAATACTACCAAAAATGGCACCTGGATGCAAATAAAGCTGTAATTTTTATTGTATGAATAAGAATTACCTGTTATAATTATTCCAAGGAGATATGATATCTTGGATCTGAAAGATCAAGCTAAAATTATTACAAAGAAATATTTGTATTAGTTGAAATAATTATCTTTTAAATCTGTCTTGATCATTCTCTTTATGTCTCCATGGCTTAATTAGTAGCATTGTTGGCCACAGACG
Source organism: Paralvinella palmiformis (assembly GCA_025642065.1). NCBI lineage: Eukaryota > Metazoa > Annelida > Polychaeta > Terebellida > Alvinellidae > Paralvinella > Paralvinella palmiformis. The sequence goes on from JAODUP010000015.1 coordinate 1,275,514, forward strand.
TCTAGCACTTGGGTTCCAACACCTGTTAGGTTATGTTTGAAGGGTGTTTCATGTTTGATTTCACTACGTTACCTTTGGAAATTGCCATAAAACATCAACATTTCATATTTCTTGATACAGCCTTGATAAATTATATATCTAGCCCATCTTGTTACACACAGTCAATGATTTTAAAGATGTACTATGTGGTTAATAATATTTACAGTAATATTAATATTGTTTTTATATGCATTATCATCTGACAGTGATTTAAAAAAAAAATTTCAACAATGGGTTAACTGTTTGAATTCCATAAACTGAATCAAATACAGTTACAATTACCTGAAAGCATTTGTACAGATTTCACTGATCATGCTGAACATGGTGACTGATGGCTTCTTTTCAGTGGTTAGGATATTCAATTTGTAAACTACCACTTTGTAGTATTTTATTATAACATAATTATAAAGATTTTTCATAATGTTTTAGATATGGCTGCACAGCATAGTTCACAGCCTCCAACATCATGCGCAAATCCTAGTATGTCGGCTTTAGGGGAAAATATTAATTATAAAAAGAAATACAAAGCACTTAAAAGGAAGATGCAAATGCTTGTCTACGTAAGTATCAGAGCATTGTGTTTTTTATTTATTTTAATGAGGATATTTTATTTTAATTATTATTCACTAGACAGTCATCCTGAACGTGTGGATTGAAAACATGTTTAACTTTTCCCAGGAACAAGAATGTTTTATGGAAGAGTTGAAAAAAGCACAGAGAAGACTACTGAAAGTGTCAAGAGATCGAAGGTTACTATGTGAAGTTTTACTGATTAATAACATATGGTATTTTCCATTACTTGGCTAATAGTCATTTTACACCTGATAGAATTATGCCTATTAATTGTGTATTTGTATTAATGAGAGAACTGAAAACAAGAATTCTAATTATCTTCAAACAAGTCATTTGTTTTCAGTAATCATTCTCAGTGTTATTAATTTTTAATGTATAAAATAATATATTGTGTATAATAAAATACAGAAATCATGTAAGTATTTTTAATTGCCTTTTTTACAAATAATTATATGTAGCTTATTTCTAAACATAACTGTAAAATACCTAAAAATAAACAGGTACTAATCCTCTTATTTCTTATGGATGAAATACAATACTTTTTTTAAGTAAGCTATGATTATAGATGATACAGCTGAAGTTGTCTGTGTAGGAAAGCTTATTGTAAGAACTCAGTGCTAAAATTAACTCCTCGTGTTGCCATACATTATGAGATTAATATCAGCTGTATCTAATTTGCATTATATAGATGTTTGTCTAATGGGGCATAAATTTAATATGAACTTCATGAACTTTGTCAGTTTTTTACTCGACCGATTACTGAAGTATGAGAAGTTAGATGACACATCAGATGACTCAGATGTTACAGCATCTTCAGACAGTGAAGCTGAAGTCCATAAGGAACCAGTAATGAAAAGGTCTGTATCTACAGAGACTTCTTTACATAGTGCCTTCCACCTTCTCCCAGACACACACAGACACACACTATCATTATTAACACACTAAGCACCAATAGTTCACTCAGAATTTTTTATGATAAAGGTCTATCCTACTAATTTACATACAGCCAAATGGTGTATTTCTGTCTTATTTGGCCTATCATATCTGTTTATACGTAATTTTGTTTTCAATCTCTCTGTTACTGATAGTTACAAGTATAAATGTGAACCAGAATTATTGGTACCCCTATGGTGTGGGGCCTATGGGAAGACAGTTATTTAGCTACATAGGTCCCCCAATTTGCACAAATGAATAATTGTTAATGTATAAAATATAAATTGTAAAAATATGTAAGTGTAAATTGGAAAAAAATGAATTCATTGTGTATATGTATGTGTGTGTGTGTGTTTCTCTCTCTCTCTCTCTCTCTCTGTGTGTGTGTCTCGCTCGCTCTCTCTCTCTCTCTCTCTCTCTCTCTCTCTGTGTGTGTGTGTGTCATAATATTTCGTATCACTTTTTCATATCACAGTTTGGTGAACTCTATCAGTGTGTGTACATCAGCCAATTACAATGGATGTTACAATAGCACTAACAAAATAATATGAACAGATAAATGAGCAAATTTCCATTGAATTTATTTAAGTATATCACTTACAATCACATTAATTCCACAACATGTATAACTATATCAATGATATAGAATTACATGATACTCTAATATACATAACAATATGTAGAAAGCATACAGAGGACACTATTCATCTGGTTTTCACTCCTTGTCTGTTCCGAGGGTTAAAACTTATGCTGGCACTTTTCAGCTGTTGTCCCTATTGTTCGGAACTCACTCCCTGAACATGTTTAGTCATTAAATAGTATAGTTTCTTTCTGTCACCATTTGAAAACTTTTCAGACTAGTTCATGGCATTATAGAAGTTTGTTATTATTATTATTAAAATCACATAATAATAAATTATATACTATACATAACAATATAGACAACACATCCAATTACATGATAATATAACATGTATACCTAGAGTTTGATATTTGACTCATGTCTAATTTGCACATTTCCAATAATGGAGATTAGCCATTCCACTGAAGCAGATGCTCCTGTGATGTATTGATATTATGCTGTTCAGAATATGTAACTTAAGACTTAGAAGCATTTAATTTTGTTGTTGCTATATACTGTTATAAAAAATATATTATTTATAAAATGTATAATAGACCAGTCCAGATTAAATATGTTTTATGACTTCAAAGCATTGTGCCCAGTCAGCAAGTATCCATCCTCAAGGCAACAGCAACTCCGCACTGATAAATATTATATCACTGATTTTGGACACAGCAGAGCTGTTTTGTTAAAACAAATCTATGGGTATTTTGTGATTATGATGTTATCACGGAGTGCTATTAATTATACTTTTATTAAAAGAATTAATCATGTATCAGCTATGGTGTAGAATTAGTAGAAATGGGGTTCACTATTATGAAGTGGTGTTACAAGGTTTTTTTCACTTGCTGCTGATCACCTGTGTGTTCTTTCACATGGGAATGCACTAAATCACTTTATTAGGTCAGAATTATATTGTTACAATTATTCATAAGCCTGTGCATCTATGCTAACACGTATAATATTCATACACATTTTAGTAGATACATATGTGTAATTTCCATACCTCTTTACAACAACATTTATTCCAAAGGAAATGATGTTTTAAGTATATTTCACACATTTTGTTGAGTCCTTACTCCATAATAAAGCTGTCTAAAATATTCTACCCAACACTGTGGTTACAGATCAGATCACCAGGTGTCTTTGGGATAATTTTATCGGTCAACTAAAGTGAAATTGAACAATTTTTGCAATTACAGTGGCCAGTTACTATTATGACCCATGCCAAAAATTCAGTTATAGTTAAAGTTTGGGGCTTTTAAATATATTATTTCCAATTGTACTATATTTGTAATTAATGGTGCAGTTTGACCACAGCTCTGGTGTGTACATAAAATATAATAGACCATGTTGTTCTTCCCTATAGTAATTTTAGTAAGGAAAAGTTTGGAAACTATGTCATAAATGGTATAACCAAATGAACAAATTTAGGCGTTTTTTGGCAAATTATTAGAATTAAATTGATCTATTGACAAAAAACAATTTAAATTATTATTCCAAAGCAAAATATTAACTGACATGTAATTATACTATTTACAATACAGTTGTATAGATTTTACAGTGCTATGTAGTATTTAACTGATTTGTTTCTATTGCTGGTATAAAATGAAGAGCTAAGTATGGGAGGGTCAAGTACTTGTTACAAAAATGGCATTGAAAAGCATCAAGATTGATATTTACAGAATAAAATAATACTTTTCAGATATTGCTTCTCATGTTTAATAGTGCTATAATAATTTACTATGTCTACTATTATCTGTTCCAGAAAGAAGACACTTAATCAGAACCCATTAAGTTTGTCTGGAGCAGGTATTTCATTACTTCCTGGTAACCTCAATAAGCAACAAGCATCATGGCTGGTAAGAAGAAAACCACTAAATCCTAATTATTAAGTGATGATCTTCTTTTGTCTTTAGCCTTCAGATGATCGTAGGCATAGCAGAAGATCATAACTGGGATGAGCCATGTTTATTTGTTAGCAAAATAGTTAGTTGTAGTGTTATTCTCTCTGATTACTATTTAATCTATTTCAACTGTTTTTTATCTTGTGATTATAGATGCAGATGTCTGGAGCATCTGAGAAGACAGGCAGATCAGAATTGACCTCCAGAAGAAAGACATCGAAAGTGCCAAAGAAATCAAACAAAACAGGCATGTAACATGTAGTTTGCATTTATTTGGCTATATTTTGTTGTTGAGAGATGAGTTCTGGTTAGAATTATAGGAAGTGTTTTGTTGAATGATTGTTTGTGTATTAAAGTTAATACTAATTAGATATTGGAATTACAACTGTGGTTAATTTATTTTTGAACTGTTTATAATCAAGAAAGTACAAATGATTTAAGTATAGAATGTTCTGGAAAAACTTTGCTCAGACTATTTTTCTCATAACAGCAGCTGCCTCATCAAGTTCGAACACATCAGCAACTGGTCAGATGACTAGGGAGGAGCTAGAACGCCATTTGGAACTGAAGCAGAGCGCCAAACCGCAGTACATGAGCGTAGAGAAGACACCGTACAGCCTACCTGATGACATCTTTAGTAATGATAACTCCAATCAAGACGGGTAAGATCAGAGAGAATGGTGGTCTTAAAATTAAGCATATACTGTTACCTGGCTGTTATGCAGTTGATGATGGCACAGTGTAAACTGAACTATAATCACAGCTGTACTACTTTATTAAGTAAGATGATATTTGTATAAAGTTAATTAGATATGGGGGTTGTTTTGAACAGTATATAATACTGAAATACTTGTATTTGTTAGCCAGTGCACACTTGATCTCCTTAGAAAATCTTGCATTTTTCCTTGTAGCATACATACTAAACACTTAAAACTGAATGAACTTACTGTAAGAGCACTAATATTGATATTCAGTTTTAAATAATTGTATCCATATATAACAATGTTAAACAATTTATAAAGAATGTGCTTATTTATTTTACAGAGAACTATTAGATGTTAAGACTGAAGATGATTTGTCACACTGCCAGTTTGCTGAATCTCTGCCTTGATAAGTAAATGATAATCTTGTTGGTGTTAGAACAGTGATGGAGGTTTAACAAAAATAAATATGTCTGTTGTATTTTTTGGTACAGATTTTTGTTTATCTATTGTTTGTAAAAGTTGAAAGTTTTATTTTCTCTTGGTATACTGTTGATAAAGTAATGAATTTTGTCAATCATTTTGCTTTTTCAGATTGGTATATTATATATATATATATATATATATATATATATATATACATACACACACACACACACACACACTATATGAGATTATTTATTCAGTAAAGCCATTATTTAATTTTGAAATCACTGCCTTAAATGATTACATTCTCCCATTTCATGTTGTCCCAGTCATTAAAAGGAATGAAGCATGTGTATTCATAATTTCATTAAAAATAGCAAACATAGAAATGTGTTCATGTCAGATTAAAGTATATACGTTTTGAATCCCAAGTTAGTGCTGTAAGGCTTTTCATGAATGTTGAATAATTGCAGATAAATAAACATGTTTTATACTTTATGGTAATTTGTTTTAATGTTTACAGTTTATTTATATTCGCATGCAGTTTACATATTACAAAGTTTTGTTTGTGAATAGAATTATTCCAACCTCATAAGCCTGCTGAAGAACTATGTTGAACGATTATGTTTTATATACATAACATGTCACTGATTCCTGTGAGGAGTCAATAACTGTCCATTTAAAAAATATAAATAACAGCAAATTACCGTTTATATTGAAATATACCCCACGTAAATAGACTGTCGTTTATACTCTTGTTTTTGAATAATTAGTTAAAGCTGCATTTTGGTATAAAAATCTAAAACTTTGATCTCCATTTAATTTGTTTTTAATTTAATAGCATTGCTCCAAGCTATGCCTGAAATTCAGATTAGCTAAATATTAAAATCATGCTCCAATCCTACTATGTCCTTTCTTATTGAGCACCAAATAGCCTTCTTTATTTTCCCTGTTTCTTTTTTCTTACTTACATTTGCCCTCTCTGATACGTCATTTAACTTGTTTAATAAGTGCATGGTTGTTAAGGATAATGATATAGCATCATCAGCCACACTGTCCTACAATTTAAAAACAATTATGTAAACATTATTGTATACATGTATTGCTAGAAATTGAAAATATCTATATATTCATTCATTGCCAGTAATATTAGTAATCTGGAGTTTGACTTTTTATTACCAGTAATTAATACTTTATACCAAAGTAACCCTGAGTTTACTATCCCTTTGAAGTGTTTAATTGTGATATGGAGACTTGCACTGCATTTTAGAAAACATGATATACATATCATTTTTAATAATAGGGTAAATTACACCTTGTGAAATAAAAATCACAAACTTTAATCCATACTAGATAGTTCCAATGAGTGCAGATTAGCCTTCATCAGTTTACAGCATATTTGTGATAAATACCTGGTGATTAAGTAATGAAATTTAATAAATTAATGCTGAATACATATCTCCAAGGTATATAATATCTGTAAAAGGTATTTGCACAAATCAGAACCATTTACTGGGTTTCATTACATGTTGTGAGCTTGAAAGAATACTTTGAGAGATTAAAACAACTTGGGATTAATTATATGACACAACAGACCTTACGGTCAGGCACTGATAGCTGAGTCAAATTGGGATGATCTAAATTCTTAGATGTGTGCATAAAATAATACCACAAACATTAACCTTTTACACGTAGAGTATAACCCATATATATCAGCTAAGTTCAAACAACAACTATTCTTATAATAAATCTAGCCAGATTCCCACTTAATAATATAATAAGTAGACAATTTACGAGGATTTATAATTTATATGGTCAGAATGCTTTTTATAACTAGCCATGGGCGTGTCCGTGGTCTAGTGGTAATGTGTTGGATCACAGATCACTATCACTGTGTTCGAATCTCGGCATGGGCATATCTGTGGGTTGTTTTATCTTTTTGTAACTAGTCATGGGCGAAGAGTGATTTTGTAGTGAAAGATTTTGCCAACATAATTATATATAGAAATGTTTGTTTTTATATGTATATATATATATATATATATATATATTGAATACAGTATGTATATGAGATATGAGATATTGCTGATCCCATGCAATCATAATTTAAGTAAATTACCAGGTGTATGTGTAGCAGTGTAATTCTAACCCACTTTGACATTATAATTCTTACATTCAGAGACTCGCCAAGCTGTTTCTCATATGAAATGCGTTACCTCAACGATGGCACACCTTGACTTCGTCGTTTCTTGGACTATCTTTCTAAAAATAATTTAGTTAGATCTATAAGTAGAAGGGAAATATTTCCAGGGTGGCACAAGTGATCAATTACTAGTTTACCTCTTATGTATTCTCTGTATAATGGCTCCTACAACAAAGTTTCTGGAATTATTAGTCCTTAAGGGAACAGTTCTCCATCAGAAATTTGAATAAAATGTAGAATGCTCCTAAAAGTAATCAGAATTCTGATAATAATATTCACAAAAACAGAAGATATCAAAGCTATAATGAAATATTCCAGGTTAGTGGAGAGTCGCATGTACGACTTCCTGGAGTGTTATATTGTACGGAGTTGAGGAGAAATATCAGGTGCTTCGATGTCAAGGAGCACAAGGATCATGTAGCCTCCAGATCGAATCAAGTTATAGATGTTCTGGCTTATCCATCCACCTTAACCGTTCTTAACCTGTTCTAACTACTGCCAACTGACGCCACCATTGGTTTATTTACATGTATATGACAGCTATAGGTAGATGTTTCGTATTAAAGAGTACAAAACAATCTTCAAAAGGAATTTCACTATATAGATTTCTTTAAGCCATTTCAGTAACATTTGAAGTTACTTGGACCAAGTATACTGGAATATTTGTAAATACGTTTTCCCCCGAAATTATGCTTGGCTGAATTTTGTTTACGTTGTTATAAAAGGATCATACAAACAACTTCTACATAGTGACGTCAGATTTCAGGAGCATACAGCCAGTGTTTGATTTCAAAATCACCAGCAGTTTCAATAATATGTGGTTGATCTTGTTATATTTTGACATCATTTGTGTGAACATATTTAAATTAGTCCTGCAAATACTGAATAAAAGTACATCTTTCCTATAAAAACCGAAACATTAAATATATGTCCAAATTAAGGTGTTCCCTTTTGGTGTCAGTACCTCGGCCATAATTGTAGTACTGGTTCCGGTAATAAAGTCACAAGAAATAAGTCACAATATATTTAAGTACAATAAACAATTAAAGTAATAAAATCATAAATATTTTAAATCAGTCTTGTACATATGGACAACACTATTTATATATGCTGGCATTACATGTATATGAAAAGAAATCACACTTTATTCAATTGTAAAGACAGTAAGGTAATCAAACAAACATACTGAAGCCAGTAATTTCTGTGACTTATTTCTGTGACCTTATAACATGGAACCGTAATACCAATTACAAGTTACACCATGTTAACTTCTCCCACGAACACACACCAAAAAAATTGCAATATTAATGAAAATAACAAAACAAGTAATGTACGGTATCTGAAATAAAAATAATTGTGTAGTGGAAATTTTATTTAATTACTTACAATTACTTGAAAGACACTGCACAACTATTGATGGATGAAATTAACACACCATAAATATATTTAAAATAGTGGTATTCTATTTCACAACCTATTGCTCTAGATCTCTCATGCAGTTTGCTACCTTACTGATCACAAAAGGTTCAACCTAATCAAGAGGAGTAGATACTATTGAATAGTAACTAAGATATCTTATATACGACCTATTTATTGTTCACAAGGTACACACCCCTTGATCGATATTTGACTATAAAACGTTAAACCAAGCCACTTAACAAATCACCCAATTGATGATGTTTAATGAAAGCTAAACAATTGAACTAAATGCAACGACTTTCCCGTTGTAATACAAGGATTTTATTTAACATGAAAATTTAAGCTACTGTCAATGTTTTACCAACTTTATTTAAGAAGAAGAACTGCAATTGCTAATTTGCATATTTGAAATTTTATATATTTTAAGGTGTCCATGCTATTGTACCTTGTTTCTCTGCAAGGTTTCATATGATAGATCCCGTTAATATACCTCATATATGGAGTACAAGGGTTCTCGTCGACTTCGTTTCATAGTTCGTACATAATTTATAGGATGGATGGATGTTGATTAACGACACATCTGCACAATTTAGGCCATTCAGTGTCCTAGAAGCATAATTTATAAGCAGTGAACCTAATATCTGCTTGGCAGCCTATGTCTGGCCTTTCTCTACCTATGATCCACACCCCTCAAAGAATGTGAACTGATTATGGGTCAAACATCATCAAGTCAAATATTTAATAGCCAGCTGAAGATATATCTGTTCATGGAATATTACGAATACCTATTATTAATATTACTATTATATAATTATTATTATAACTATGATCATCATCGGCGTCGTCGTCATTATCATTATTAGTATGGATCTATTAATTAGTAGAGTATAATTTTTAAGCCATGAATTAATTAAATTGCGTTTTGTTTGCGTCTTTAGAGTTCTGGATTTCCCTTTTTCCCTTTAACAAAGCCATGTACTACATTTGCAAAACCACTAAAACCACTATTATCTTCTTCACCATAGCAGACATAGCTGTGATGCAGTACGCCATTTGAGGCTGCTACATATACATACATATGAGTGCAATACGCTATGACGTAATCAGTTTTTGTTATACTGTTTGTTCGGGACATTATTATTATCTGTAATTCTTACTAAAACCAATAAATAACAACCATAATTTACTAACTCTAGACAGATTTACGTGTCTTTTATTCATCAGTAATCTGAGGACGTCTACAGGATCTGATCCGGATTAAGCGCTATTCTATTCGGGCCTTTGATCTTAGAAAACGGATAAATAGGCATGTTTCATTCATTCCGGAGATCCAGAATGTTAGTTGCGTCATTCACTACAGCTGTATAGTCGCGGCATAATGATAATTATTCGGAGGTATCTAGTAAATACAACAACACACAATAAACAGGCAGCGAAAATAGCCATATCTACGTGAACATTAGCGTCGGAGATTTGTTCATCCATGCAGACAACTTATTAACCACAATTCTCTACTTCTTAGACACCGTAGATTGATCTATCGGTAACAAATAAACGGTTCTAAACAGACTTTTTTTGTGTTTAGACACACAAAGAAGAATTAAAAGATGATTTATTCAATCAAATTCAGAGTTTTCATAATTCATTTAAAGTTAACATGAACTGTTGATTTACAGTGTTGTATGCCAGCAAAACATATCACAATCAGATCCAGATATCGCACAGCGCTATTCGTTTTGCAGTGTCCCTGACTATTTTTGTATGATCATTCATCTGGATCCGGGAAAAACATGCGCGTTGAATTACTGTTAGAATACCAGACAAATTGGTTTCTATTGAAGTAACGAACTTGCTAGCGTAAAAATATATACATATAAAATAAGTCAGAAATAAATACAAACCATGACCTGCAATGCTGTTTGACAAATGTAGCAAGAGAAATCACCCCCTCCTCGGCTCTTAACAACGTGAAACCATATATGATACACTATGTGTTGTTTTGTGTAAATAATAATGCACTCTTGTACTTTTAATTTGTGAGAGAATACACACGTCTTTATAGTGTGTAATTTCCTATTTACATTATAATGATTAGCACGCAGTTCCTCGTGCAACCAATGAATCCTGCTGGATCCGAATTACAAAGCTGAATGTTACTCCGTTACGTATTCATGCTATCTGTCAACGTCTAACTGCAAGAGCCACTGACATTAATGCTTCTACATCCGTAGACGAAACTGATACTCTGGGACATGCTTTAACAACTTGGCCAAAATCAACGAAAACCTTATCAATACTGTTACCTTATCTAGTTGCTTATTATCAACAAGAAACGCTTATCATCTACTGAATAGCACAATGCTTATAAGGTTCAACGTTTATATGCAATACTCGGTGAAGCGTAGCTCGATAATTGGAGAAATGCCGCCGTAAACTGTAGGTAAATGACCGTATAAAGAAAGCACCACTCAGATATGGTCATTCCTTCGGAAGCTGCTGCCTAGACCGTGCCACGATCGACGAAAACTTCCCCGGCCAGACCAGGATCGCCGGAGTGGACGATTTCTGTCGAAGTCAGCATCCCTGCCATCCAGAAGATTGACCGTCGACGAGACCTTTGGCGTACCGGAGAGGGTCTGTTTCTGATGGTTTGGAGTCGGGTTGGGGATTGGATTCTCTGGATTGATGATTAATTCGCCTTCCTCGTTGTCGGCCGTGCCGGGCGTATCCGATGAAACGGTTATCTGGAGTTCGCCGTGATCCTTGGCGGCCTTCCGCAGGCCCATGATGCCCTCCTCGGGGATGTTGTTTAAGGCCAGGTTGACGTAGCGCAGAGACTTAGTCTTCCACACATGTGACGACAGCTTCGAGGCGCCCTTCTCCCCAATACGGTTCTCGGATAGCATCAGCTGTGTCACCTGCTTTAGTCTTTCCATATTCAGAGAAATCACTTCGGCACCTTCATCGCCAATCTGATTCCGTCTCAGGTCCAAGCTTCGGAGATACGGGACGCTGGGAAGCGCCTCGCCGATCAGCTTTGCGCCCTTGTCGGTGATGTTGTTCTCGCTAAGATCGAGCCATTCCAACGTCGGTATATACTTAAAGCAGCGTACCATACGGCGTACGCCCGCGTCGCCAACTTTATTCTCGGATAGGCGCAGATAACGCAAGGGCATGCACATGAAGAACTCCCCAAGCAATGCCACTCCAGGGTTGCCCAACTCGCAGCGGCCCAGGTCTAGGTGAGTGAGCAAGGTGGCCTTAACCAAAAATCGCAGTAAGCCCTTCATTCCCTGCGATCCGAGCGGGTTTCGGCTGAGATTAAGCACTTGAAGATTATTATCTGATACATCGTTGACCGGATCGGCGAGCATGCCGATGTTCTTCGGGCCAAGACCGAACTGTGACATATGCACGCCGTAGACATTGCCACTAGATCTAACCAGATAGCCGACGGCACTGACTGCATACGGTAGGCGGGGTGGAGCCAAATATTCGTCCGAATATCGAATCGTTTGATTGAGCGTGAAGTCTTCTAACAGATCGGCCATAGTCCCTGCATTCTGGGATTCATATACCGCCTCAACGCACATATTAGTTATTTCAAAGGGAGACATTGTGGCCAAAAGCTTTGCCACTTCGACGAGCTCCTTTAAAACGGCCTGAAAAATATCCTTCGTTTGTTGGCTGCCTGCCATCACGCCAAACGTCATTCGCCATATGTCGCCAGTCGCTGGCAGCTTTCGCATGCTATCCCTCATGGTAGACGAAATTAGGTGGAATCCCTCTCTTCCCGCTTTGACTTTACGCTGGCACTCATTCGCGAGAAACAATGCGACTAGATAATCGCGAATGCACAGCTCATGAAAGACATAACAGATTCCCTTCAAGGGATCGTCTTCGCGCTCCAAGATGCCGAATGTTCTGAACTCCAGATCCAGCTTTGGAGACTTCTCCTTCTCGGTCTGCTTCTTTTTCTTGTCGTCGTTGTCCGGTTCTTCCATGGCAGGAAGGATCTTCATTATCATGTTCTCCGTAAGTTTCAGTTCCCTGATGGCGTTAATGTAGGCAAGTTTGGCAAGGTTATTCTGAATGTCGCTGATGTTGAACCGGAAGTGTCGCTTGCCGTAACGTCCTCGGTTCTTACTGAGGTAGCGGACGACGGAAAAGCTGAGATAATCAGAGAAGAAGTCGGTCATCGTATAAGGGATCGTATTGTGCGAACCATGGGCCAGTTCATAGTCGATGAATTCCTGCAGTGAAGTGGCATCATATGAGCCAGGTTCCTCTCCCCGGGAGAACAGTATGGAAACCACGGGATGGTGACCTGCTAGGTCGGCCACGGACATTGTCGGACTCATTCCGGATCAATCCTGGAAAATATAATGACATATAGCGAAATTAACAGACCAATTTATAAAAAAAAACTATCATCAATACTAGCCTGTTAAAATGAAGCATACATCATCCTGAAACTATAATATATATATATATATATATATATATATGTGTGTGTGTGTGTGTGTGTGTCAAACAAAATGCACGATATAACAGACGTGATATTTTCCAATATGCAGTGATCAAAATTAAATGAATGTCGGCTTATAAAAAGAGTACAGCTGGTTTCCTTACAGACAAATACAATTAGGACACATATTAATCCAGGCTGAGAATTTGTAATCTGTTAGATAATTCAATAAACTATTCAATAGAAGTTTAAACAAATGTCTTGGCAATAAATCAAATAGCTGTTTTTGGTCGTTTCAGTTCAAAAGAAAGGGTTATTTATAAAGCGACGTCTTAAGTAAATGCTCACTGACTACATATTGTTTCATTTAGTGCAATTCATTTAGATGCTAATTTCCCATAATGTAAATAGGACGTTTTATTGGTGTAGGTTCAGCAAATATAGGCCCTCTAAATGTTAAAACACCACCGTGCTCGTTTTTTTCAGTTAGAACGTAGAACACCACAATGTATAAAAAGATGTTGGATAAAAAAATCCCCGATCAGTTGCTAGGAAGAGAATAATTAGATTACGTCGATAATGAAAAAGACCATACAATATTAGCTTATATAGATCATCGTAGACTTCAGCTCTTTGTTGGAAAGGGTCTTTTGTGATTTGACATAGTCTACGTGGAATGAAAAATATTTAATTGTGTGTGTGTGTGTGTGTGTGTGTGTGTGTGTGTGTGTGTGTGTGTGTGTGTTTAGCCGTGTGGAATAAGGCCCTGGCGCAGATAATCTCGAGGTGTGAATTTAAACTCTGGCCGATTCGTCAGGAGACTGATCCAGAGTGGCGACTTTTCATTCTGAGACATGTGTAATGCCTCACCAGTCCTGTGTGTGTGTGTGTGTGTGTGTGTGTGTTCAGTGGCGTAATATCTTAGTTCTTTGAGATTATCGATTACATAACTAATGATGGGCTAATTGTGCTTTCATCAATCTTTTATCTTGTTTTGTTAGCTGAAGACCGTAAAAAGTATCTGGAACCAGCAAGACGTAAGACATATAATACCGAGACATTTATTATCCTGCTCTACTTACTTTTTATAAACATGTATTATATACTACTCCCACAAATGAACAGCTGAACTATTTTAGCCAGGCGTTCTACATTTGTTATCTGCCGGAACGATAGCAGAACAATATGAAGAACGTAAACAATGATAACTGCAAATAATAAGTAGAGATGTTAAGAAACTGACATCTTGCTGCGGGCCTGGTATACACTGGCCCAGATAGTACTACATTAAAAAATTGTTATCGCCCTTCTAGAAGCTGTTATTATACCAATTCCGATAAAATGTAACGGCTGAAGAATGTTCAGAAAGAGATATCAAGTTTTATGCTATATTAGGTACCCGTATTTAAAACAGAAATAGACTATGAACAGAATGTTTTTATTCCCAGTTGATGACCTATATAATTATACTGCTAAGAAGAACAAAAACAGTTATATCTTGCGCACATAATCTTAGCAGATATAATACTACTGGGAAAAGATAGAGAAATTCTGGATAACGTAAAGGCACACTTGGTATTTAAATGAATTTAAAACACCTCGACATGCTTACTGTCTAGCATATCAAACATACTCCACCAACATTTTCCAATACGGAGGCATTTTATGCTCCCTCCCTGAGATCCCTGTCGGGTCGCACAAACAAGTAGGGAGAAACTACGGTGAGGATGAACGAACAGTTATGTACGCCCACCACTCACTCAGAAGAGCCAATTATGTCAGCGATGGTGTCTAGGCAAATATCCGGTAATAGCGCGTTCCTTGTCCGAAATGGCTGGCTACGACGTGGTACGCTAAACAGGACGCACATTCAGTACCATACATTAACCAATGGCATTCAGCATGATTTCAGTAGCTAGATATTACTTGGGTAAATGCTATCAGACCAGACACAGTTAAATATTCCGCCTCTGTGTTACCGAATTGGAGAAAAACGAACCATCAAGAAACTCTGGTAAGAAAACAACATCTGGTCATCTTACGCAATGCATATAGTATTTATTATCTGGCCCTAGTGTTCACATTATCTTATTGGGGCCACCAGACTTCAGCTAGAGTACTTTCCATTATTATTATTATTATTATTATTATTATTATTATTCTATCTCATATTCCCCATTCTAACTGCACGCAATAATGTAGTATATACATGGCTATCTGTTGTATGTGTATATCTAAGATTTGACTAAGATATGAAAACAGCGAATCATGTAACGGCAGTAGAAGTAATAACACTGCACCAACTACTACAGTAATAGTAGTACCACTTTTTGTTGCTGTTATTTTTGTAGATGGAACAGTAGCAACAACAACAACAGTAGCAGTAGTTCTTATTGTGGCTGTTTTTTTGTAGGCATAACAAATTCAGTAGCAGCAGGAGAAATTTAGCACAACAGTGTTAGTTGTATCAAAAGAAATAATAACAGTAGCGGTAGCATAGATTTGTGTGCATTATGCGGATAGGGCTACTGATTAAAACATGTTTCATCCTCGTCCATGGATCTTGAATGAGGGGGGACGTATTCCCCGACAATCCAGGCGCACTGGAGAAGTAGCACCTCCCAAAATTTCAAGATAGAGATAGTGGCATTCATAACCTTCAAAGCAAACTCGATACTTAAATCTTTATATGGTTTTTGAAGAAATAAAATCAGTCTCATTCGTTAATCAATTTAATCTTTGATCAAGGTGGTTTTAACTTATATTCAAAGATCGTTATCATCAACAAGATTTGCATTAGTTCTTCGATTCTGTGTAAATAATTTCCTCATTTAATTGATTTAATTCTAGTTATCAAAAAATTAAGTTTAACAGACAAGACACCAGCATCAGTAGCCTGACCTTGTCTGTATCCGCGGGCGCTTAGATTTCACCAGTTTGGGCCAAGTAAGTCGTAAACAAGGCCCCGCGCCAATAAAAACATAACATCGGCGGACAGAGTGATGAGAGCTTTTAGCAGAACTCAACAGCGGACTAGCCCCTAACTGTTATAAAAAGTTTACACTCTAATCCATAGGCGTACCACTGTCGATCAAAAGATGGCCTAGATGGCGGCGGCCTCACCGCCTTAAAACACCATCTTATCGGTCTTAGTGATAGTAGATTTAACAAATTTCTAGTCGTGCTCGACGCAACTGCATTGCGCACGTACCGAATTCAGTATCTTGTTTGTACGAAGGCGTACAATCTGACGTCGCGATCTACTTTAACGTTAAAGACTCGGTACTATAATTCCACGGCGTCAGCGGTAGCGCTCAACCTAAACACAACCTCGATAATATTCGATGCTATAATTAGTATCTCTATCAGATGGTACGATCAATCGATTACGATCGAGTGCTGATATATACAAATGATAACCGTATGATAAAGTTCCTTCCAAATGACTGGTCGTTATGCGTTGATGCCATTTTTACAAAGTTATGCATTAAAAAAGGAAATATTTCTACTAACCTATCAGAATTAACCCTGTTTATGTCAACCAATTTCGCGTCGTGCACAGGCGAGCAAGTATATATTAAATACTCCAGTTCCAGCTGTTACGCAAATAGCATTGCAGCTCACAACAAGTAACTATCGATATTTGTACCAAGCCGCTAGTTTTCACTGGCATACAATATTTGCGATTTACTGCGGGCACCCGATTTGAAATCGCATTTAAATATCACATTTAATCCTTAACATATTCTGTTAACATTGGTTACTAAACATTTTTAAACACACACACACACAGGTGAAAAAAGAATGTGTGTGTTTAAAAATGTGTGTGTGTGTGTGTGTGTGTGTGTGTGTGTGTGTGTGTGTGTGTGTGTGTGTGTGTGTGTGTGTGTGAAACCGTCGCAAGAGAATATTAAAACTGCTGTTAGTTTAGAAACATAAATGCAAAAACCTCAAATCTGCTTACCGTGTGAATCGGTCCCCGAATAATATTGTAACTTCCAGGGAGAGACAGCCTAGGTGGCAATGCTAGCCTCACTTCGGCGAACAGCAAAATATTGGACACATCTAGCAACAGAGAACAGCGCCTATAGTTTGAACCTAGAAGATCCAGAACAACAAGCGAACACCAAGCTCAGTAGAGAGCACCGGGTTCTTGGAGCAGAGCCATAAAGCACGGACAGAAACGCACAATTCGGCACAGGGCGTCCATCCAGATGAAGAACATCCCAGCGTTTATTTTTATCATTGTTTTCTACACATAGGATTTGTTTACGTGCCTCTCTGTGCCGGCGGAAGTTTAGGTTATTAATCGCGGGCTGTTGTACTTTGTGACGTCACCACGGTCTGTTCTGGTTTACGTGGTTTGTTTTCATTCTTGTTGTTACTTAGTTCGAAGGGGAATGGGTGTTGCCTCATCAGGATATCTGCATTAGCCCAGTGGGCGTGATTCGAGCTTCGAAACTAAAATACTTCAAATAAAACACAGTCCTCAGATCAGATAGTGAACGATATCGCGATTAGAAATTAACAGTGTGTACTATCACAATCAACCAAGGATTGACGTTTGGAACATAATCTCTCGACGTTTTATTGCAGCCAGTGATTGAAATATGTTCAACACGTGTCTGGCAAGCCATCAAAACATCAACATAATGCACTACAGATCTAAGGCAAACAAGGATAAATCTGGTTAAAATTATCCATCAATTCATTCTCACCCACATCCTGACTAAATCCGGAATTTTCTACTAACGAAACACTACTTTAGCATATTTGCTGTATATATGATTCAACATGAAAACCAGTAAAGGATGATGCCCAGCTTTAGCAGCTTCTTTGATATAACGCCCTGAGCACGACATAGGCGACTCACCAACAAATGTCAACAAACCAAAAGGCCACTAAAAAAGCTAAACATGTGTTAATTTAATGTTATTTCAGCTGCAGTTTTTACGAGAAAAAATCACACACGCGCGCTTATGTTGTTCACAATTTGAAAATCTGACCCAGGGATTATCATAGTTAAAGTCACTTAATTACAAAGTATTACACAATTAGCACAGTAACAGCCGAAATATAAAGCCACGTTTATAAAAATGAATCATGCACCTTTTCACTTTTTTGTACAGCGTACATGTAACTTGATGGCTATTCTAGAATTACCATCATGTATCAACTGACAGGTTGGTCAAGCTTAATTCCTAATGTTAAATGTAATATCAGTATTGGTTAATAAATAATTATCACCAGTTTCTATGTATTAGGTGTTCATAAATTTTGTTTATCTGGATAATCATATTTTTGTGGTTGAGTGAATAAATTATCACAGTTGTGTGTTCAATACAGTTCACGGAATCATTTATGACAATGATTTTGCTTTCTGTTTCGACGTATCCCATCTAAAAATTTTGTGGAATAAAATAATTCTTAGCAACATTACTAATAAATTTAGGAACGGGTTTACATCACTATCATTATATCACAGAGTGTATGTTTAATCTTATAGGAATCTGTAATCATAGCATCAACTATTATTAACTTATGTAATCACCTTCTTCATCCCCAAATAAATCGACTCATTTATGCCTAAGTAAATTGATTTTCATGTATACAGTGCATACGTTGCATACTAAGGCAGAACACTATACTCTCTTTTTAAACCAGCATTATAACATGAGCAGCAATTTAAGATCCCTTGCACTAATTTGTTTATCTAAGATATTATTCTTGATAAATTTTACTGCACCGGATAATAATTTATAAGCAGCAAGCGTATCTGTTATTGTGGACAGAATACTAGTAAAACCGAAAGCTGATAATACCAGAAACTGGGTGGTCAGAAACTCAGCAATAGTTAAATTAGTGTCCTCCTCCACCAGGTAGTATTCGACACGTGCCAGTTTTCTAACAGTTAGCTTTGAAATGTGAAGTATTGTTGTTATGCGACCACTTTGGGGGCACACTGTAGACTAAATGGGCCAGGCAACCTATGAGGGATTGTGAAAAATAAAATACCCTTCATACATACTAGGTTGAGGTTTAAACATGGAGGATAGAGGTATCTGACCAGCCACTCTACTACTTGTGTCATGAAGACGTTCTAGCAGTGAGTTTTGACATACTTATAATAATGATATCCTTTCTGTTAGGTCTCTCTTTATCCATTACCTATCGCTACCCGTTACACCCTCGTCATCGCCATTCAACATCACGTCAAAGTACATTCTTCTCAATCTTCTGCTAGTGTTGGTATTAGGGGGGCGGGGGTATAATGTAAATTAAGAGGACTACTAAGACCTACGTTACATATTATCTAAATGGTGACCGATGAACATATTGAGCGTAATTGTTGATGAGTATTTTAAAGTTTTCTTATATCGCCCGTATTTTCCTGTATGCTAATATAAGTAGACTGGGTGATATTAATTTTTTCGTGTAGTATGTCCTTCATAAATGGCACTAATTTGGTGGCATATAAATTTGTGTTATATAATCTCAACAATATATTTAGTACAATGAAAAGGTGATTTTCCATCACACATTACTTGTATACTATTTGTTTTTCGTCTGTTCGGTTGTACTGTGTAACTGTATTTTTCTGACCTAGTTTGAACTGATAATTCTCAAGAACTTGCATTTAAGTGGATGGAGTCAGAAAGGTGAGTTAGCACATTAGGTTATATTGAGTTCAAAGCTTTCTAAGTAAATTGCAATAAATACATATTATACGCGTAATATTAGTCAATATAATTTCTATAATAAGCAGAAGACATTTTACTACAGAATACGTATACATATAGTCAAATAACTAGAATACCATATGCTCTAAAATGAATATGTAACTAAAAAGCAACATCTCTTATATAAATAATAGATACATACCACTTTCTACTTTGATTTTTAACATACTGCAATTAATAAATAACATGTATACCATGTCCAGGGCCGGATTAAGACCTATAGATGCCATAAGCAGTTAAAAGATTTTTGTGCCCTCATATCATATATATGTAATTAAAAATATAAACAATAATAAAACATAAAATAGCAAACTTGTTTGTTTCTAAAAGATTTTGCTGCATTCCCTTATAAGGCCCAGATATGCTAGCAGCGTTGTCGTAAGAGTGACCCTACATTATGAAACATTTATCTTACAAACTTCACGTAAGTACTGCAACACCTAATTCGCCATTTCCCCACCGGTATGACTTTCATTTCCAGAAAGGTAAAAAGCGTCCAATAGTCTGTCCATCATTTAAGTACCTAAGTACAATACCTAACTGATAGATATATGACAGATCTGGTGTTGATTCATCTGACAAAATAAAATAATCAGCGGATATTACTTCGCCAACAATAAGCGCGTGAACCAGTTGAAAGAGTTCCCCACATTTGGTTTTGGACAGGTAAGAAGGATTTCCTTTGCAAGAATTTCCATATTTCGAAATGTGACCTAATAAAAATGGATCGAACTGACTTAATATCTTAAACAACCCTAAACAATTCCCATTTTTCAGTGATCCAAATCTTTCTTCTGTTCCTGGCAAACCCTAGCCACGTTCAACTAACATACGAATAATAACTATGACACGCCTCAAGACATGTTATCAGTAATCACACTCTTCCTGAATTTGTTTTTCCAACAGTTGCCCCAACCCTAAGCTTTGTCTGCGAGTTAAGCATGCTAGTATAGAGTCTCGGTGAGTACTGCTTTTTACATGTTGATCAATTTCGCGTCTTCAAAGCCTTCTGTTGTAACAAAACGTGAGAAATGTTTGAAGTAAACAGTTTACAAACAAAACAATAAACTGATTCTGTTGATGGTGAATACAATAACCTCTCTCTCTCTCTTATTTCTCACCATTGGCTTTAGTCCCAACAAAATGTTTCTGCGAACAGTATTTTACTGGTTGCCCACTACTGAAATGCCGGTAAGATTTGTTAAATAGCTCATTGTGGTGTTATAACTCTTAATCGGTATATAATGTTGGGATGAATGATGTTTTACGGTCACTTTTGTGTACATTGTAGGCTAAATGGGCCTAGCGACCTCCAAAGATAATGAAGCGGATTCAAAGATGAAACAACCTTCAGATATGCCCACGTCGAGAGTCGAACACGGCTGGTAGTAATCTGTGATCCAACACACTACCGCTAGACCACGGATGCGCCGGTATATCATGTTGTGGAACTTGTGTGAAGAAATCAGTCAAGTTTAAAGTCCTGGACAATTCTATCACTATGACACCAAGAACACTTCTAAATTATATTTCCAATCATATAAACCACTTAGTAGTAGCACTCAAGTAGTAGTACTCAATTCTGACATCTGCGGGATTCTACCGTATCTACGTGTGCGACTCTGGACTAGACTCTATATATACGGACGCTGGACCTACATCCTTTGTTTTTTTGTTTGTATAAGAACGATCACCAAGCACATATAACCTTACTTATCAACTAAACAATAAAATTCAACTTTATGAAACAAATCTTCTTACTTTTATCTCTAAATATACTTCTGAAGAAGAAGAAACGAGAACACGTGATCAACAGATCAAGGCGTAGTAGAATTGGCGCGATTTACCAAGTAAAACATATTTCATGTTACAAAATATCACGCGTTGCAACGCAGAAGATCTATTTTTCATTACTTCGTTCGGAATGGTTAGAAAATTCCCCTGAAAGATTTTCTTTCAGGTCAATGGGTCAGAAGGGCAAAGATTCTGCAGGTACCATACAACCTCTTGAGAATGTTGTATTAAAGCAAGACAACATTCAAAACGCATAATGTTGTGTTGAAAGACCGAATAAATATGTGTAGCTTAGGGTAGTAAAGCTGATATTTGTTTTAGTTTGTGGTATTTAAAGTATCAAATCTGCCTATCTTGTTGTGAGGTGTTTTAATTAATTATTACTATATTTAACTGACTTGATATTCGTCGAATTGTCTTTACCGTTTATATTTGGCTCCCATATATATATATATATATATATATATATATATATATATATATAAGCCTTACGTTATTATGTTATAGATCTAGGAGTTTTATTATTTATTTATTTTATTCATTATATATTATGATTTATTCAGTATAAATATTATGTATCTAACGAATTCCTTTTCAGCATTGTACTAGTTTATAATCCTCTGTAAGGATAATAATGCCGAAATGGCAGTTAATTTACGTTGCTGGCAACATCAAATTAGGGAGACGCATATGGTCTGTAATTTATAGCTTCCCCACGGGAATATTCGGTGGAGAAAACCTTGCCATTTTCCAGCTGGTTGGATGAAAAGCTCCTCGTACTATATTGCAACAACCGGGATTCGATCCTCCGACCTCCCGCAAAGGATGACCAGAACCATGGTTAAATAGTCCCACACTCAGTCCATGAAGCCAAACAGGAAGTTATTTACTCTATTTACCAAGGATAACTCTTTTTTAAATGAGCTAAACTTATTTCCTCTTTACTGCTGCATCTATTAAACATTCAAAAATAAATTGTTTAGCCAAATTTTTTATCTTGAACCTTTAAGCTTGTTTTATACAAGTACTAACAATAGGTGAAAGCAGAAAAAAATATTGGAAATGTGTTACAACCAGAACAAAGAAACAAGTTATAGTTTATTTAATATTTAGTTACATAAATATTCTATCTAGCCTATATCAATTACGTAACATTAGCATAGAATTTAACAACACATAAATCTTTTACATAAAACTAGTAGAAAATATACCAATTAAAGGATTTGCTTAAATTACACGACAGCAACAGAAAACATAACAATATAGTAAGGGTACTTTATTAAGTATACATTATTATTATTATTATTATTATTATTATTATTATTATTATTATTATTATTATTATTATTATTATTCAAGTATTATGCATGCTACATTTGTTTGATTCATTTACACTATTTTCAAGTATTACATAATCTATAAATAGATGAAATCATAATTCACATGCCCTACTATGGTAGTCAATGCAGTTCATTACCAGAGTTGCCCACCGGGCGTCCCAACCCTAAAAGGTATGTGCCAAAGCAAAACTGGTATTTTGTGAAACATTACATCATTAAACCAATAACATCCAGAGACTTCACTAGGCACGGTTCATATCTGAACTAGGTTCAAACATAATCGTCAGACCTGTACGTGTTATAAATCTTCACTGTTGAGGCTTGACATACCTCCATATTATCTGCCATTGACCAATATTACATATATGCAGCACGAAGCTATAAGAACCAGCCCAGATAATAATTTCCTTTAATAAAGTAATACACACTATGTTACTATTCTAAAATTACTTATTAACAAATGATATAATATTCATTTGCCTACTTACCGTATTTATGAAAAACGTACGGTAAAATGTCACTATAACTTCACAGACTAGTTTTCATAGCAACAGAGAATGTATATAAATTTACGTTCTCTGATAACAGTTACCATGTAAATTTTACAAGTTGAAAGACAATGCCAGAAATCTGAATTTAAATTATATGTTGCTCTTGTAATGCAGTGATAAATAAAGAATTAAATTTATTAATTGATATAGATATAGGGTTTTAAATAAGTGAATCCATCCTTTAAGTGAACTTTATGTCCTCAACCTTGTTTAGCTTAACTTTTTTGGGGGCAAAAAAGGCCAAAAAGCTTTTAAATTAATTTTATAAAAGATAAAATTTTTTTTTTCACATTTTGACACTAGAGGATCAAAAAAATAAAAATCTTGGGGAATCCATTTTACTCACGTGTGTGTGTTGTGTTGTGAGACATTACATATGCCTCAGCATGAAATGTCGCTTCTCTGTCCTCAGTCAGCCTGATGAATCGCCCAGAATTTGAATTAACATCCGAAGTTAATGTGTGTTTTGTGGTATCTCTCTCTCTCTCTCTCTCTCTCTCTCTGTGTGTGTGTGTGTGTGTGTGGGCGTGTGCGTGTGTGTGTATTAGTTTCTCAATTAAAACACGTGAATTTTCCTAACACAGTACCACTTACGTCCATTCATATTAATACATGCCCAAACAAAGACAAATTGAATTGTAATTTATTTGTAATCACAAAATGATCATAACAATTAACCGATCAGTGGGTATTCCAACGCTCTCTAACTAATGACCATTAACGAAAAACTTGAAAACAACTTTTTGGTGTCTCCTTTTAAATATATGGCTTAATATATATATATATATATATATATATATATATATATGCATGTTCGTATGTAGAGGTGAATTCTAGCTCGTTATTTTCTTAAATAGAGGGGGGGTGGAACCTGCAAATTTTAAGTGTCTTGGGTGGCCCTTGGCGGCATCGACTGACAATACGAAATCACGATCGATGACTGTTGTTTCCAGTTTTAATATATTATTTATCTTTTCTCCATTATTATATATCATACTGTTTATAACGCGAAGGGAGGGGGGGGGGAGTGTAAACTGTATTTAATACAATTCCGGTGTATATGTTGACTACATATTCTGGTTGCAATTTCTAACGTTATAATCGTTTTGCATCAAGCCTAGATGTTTGGTTGTAGAGTTTCTGGCTACGGGCCTGGATTCCAGTGTACTGTGACTGATCAAATAAAAGACTTATATCAATATTATCAATACTTCTTATGATTTTATGCACCTGGATCATATCATTACATCTCATACAGTGCGTGGGTGATTATCCTTTTATGCGTCGGATTTGCTCAGAATAATAATGTAGATTTATTAAAGTGCCCTTACAAGCAGGAGCCATTCAAGGCCGCTGTACATTGAAACCTCAAATAAGATGCATGTAAAAGCCCAGTAAGATGTTTTGAGTATTACAGGGAATATATCGTAGACTGGGTATTATATTTATATTTAGACTCTGGATCTTCTCTATCTCTTGGTAGCCCGTTTCAACGCATGATTATCATGTTACATTGCCAGGTGTAGTCTAACCATCACTGCGAAACGTTTGGGATTCTGTAACTTCATCCAAGCACCTGACAGTCACTTAATGAGATTCAGCATCCTGGATCATTTGCTAACTGTATTGTTTTTTAGGAATGGAATTTTAGTTCCATGTTAACAATCACACTAAAGTCTTCCTCTACTTTGTCCGCCATTGGTGTAATATGGATTATTTGGCAATCAAACTTTGGCCAAGATTTATAATTCTACATTTGAAACCGGATTGAAACCAAGCTGCGATGCTTCAGACCTATTAATCAGTTGGTCGAGGTCCTTCTGGATCAGGTAATGGTCGATATTGGTGTCGTAAGTGAATATCTTTCCCATGCCCTGTACCACATCTGAGAGAACGTTTATGAAGATAATAAGTATAATTGGCCATAAAACGCTACCTTGTTCGATTCTAACACTCTCTGAGAATTTGCTGTTAGCCTTTGCACACTACCAGACTGGAAATGTTTGAGAAGATTTCCATCTACTCTGTATGTTTTTATATTAAGGACGTTCCTTGTAAATGAGGTAGAGTCTGGTAGACTGTAATCTAGCCATTCCCTATTATCCAGCTAAGTTCTACTAGCAAACTGTCATTGGTTGGCAATTGACTAATTTCATGGAAATGATGTAAAAGAGGGTACAGTTGAAATCAATAGCTCAAGTGAATACAGTCCCCATGGAAAATTGTTATAAAACATAAACTGTATAGATTAATATTTTATATAATATAAAATACACTTTGCAGAAATTGTGAAAAATACAACAAACTTGTCGCGATATTGTTATGCACACAATCGAAGATCAGTTATCATCAGTGAAAGCAATATATTAGAAATACATACAAAATAATTATTGACATCGTTAAATAATAATAATAATAATAATAATAATAATAATAATGTTTCTCAACTAGATGTAGACCTCTTCGGATAAAATTCTAAGAATAATTAGCTATAAATGTATCACAATATAATTTATTCACGTAGCACGCCTTCTGTATCCAATTGTTTTCTGGAGTAAAACACACATCTTCGGAGCTTTTACTCGCCAGAGAGCGCGTTATCTTGTCAACGCTTCCGTCGTTCCACTTTGCGCCATACTAACTGCGGATGAATGGTAGCCGGGGCTGAACATGTGAGGCTGTTTTTCGACAACTTTCTTGACGCCTTTCTTCGAGATGACCATTGCCTGATGTACCTGCTGCAGCCATGGCTTCTCCCGGAATGTGTTTGCCACGGACATACACTTGATGGCGTAGTCACGCGATTTCAGACCGCGATATTTCTCATACAAGGAAAGCGTACCTTTCATCAGCTCTTCGCTGCTGGAGCGGACAAACGGTCGGGGACTGTTCTCGACGCTGGACAACGGTAATGCAAAATTTCCATCCGTCTGACCCTTGGTGAAAATGATCGACTTGAGCGAGCGCACTTTATGCTTCTTGTCGTCCTCCTCCCCCGCCGTCTCGTTCTCGGGATACGCCATTTTCGATTTCGAACTTTCGGGAACCGAATGCGATGAACTGGATGTCTTGCCCAAACCCGGGGTCTTCACGTACACACCTTGATTTCCCGACATCTTGTTGCTGGTACTGAGACTCTGGTGCGACAGGCTGACCGCTCTCATCTTCTGGCCCATCTTTTTGTTGATGGGTGGCAACCGAATATGACTATCAATTTTACCTTCGGAGCTGCTTCTCGGCCGGAATCTCCTCTTTGGTTCTGGACTGTCGTTGGTTTCGATATCTATGTCTTCGATTAATTCGTTCGATTCCGGTTTCGTTTCGGTAGTGACCCTACTAACAGGTTTTCCGTGTTTAGTTGTCTTTAAAGTTTTCGTGTTGTTGCCAAATGCCAAATTTCTGAAGTAGCTATTCGGAGAAGGTGTGTTTCGGCGTCGGCGCTCGTCCCCACGCACGTCGAATAGAATTCGTTTCCTCTTGGCCTCCTCCTCTTCCTCCATTTTAATCAGCGGCGTCGCTTTTGAAGTCAGCTTGCTTTTCGTAAATCCATCCAAGTGTATGCCATGATCTACTAAAGCTCCGGTGGGCATGTAGCGCTTGGGATTCTTAATAGAAGATTTCCACTGGCCGTGGATCATCAGAACTTTCTCCTTCGCTTGATCCGACCAACGCTTCATTTTCACGTATATGGTCAGCGGGATCGACATTTTCTTCGTATAGCCTATTTTTGTCCATTGCTTCGTCAGTAAGAACGATGCGCAGGCCTTCTGCTTGTTGCGAAGCGCCACACTCAGCGGGGTGAGCCCCTTGCCATCTCTCGCCAAAATGTTACAAATGTTCTGGTGTATGAACGACCGTAGGACGCCCAGCTGGCCTGTCTCAGCTGCCTCGTGCACCGGCGTCTTAAGCGAATCTATGTGCTTAATGGCCTCCTTACACCATTGCCGGGTGGGGTGTTCACCGATTGGTTCGTCAGCCCTAGTGCCCTGTCTGACCAGGGACCCAGCCAGATCAATGTGCCCAAAATGGGCGGCGATGTAGAGCGCCACCTTCATCTGGTACCTGGCAACCACATCTTCGTTGGACAGATACGACATGACGTGGCTGGTAAATCCAAGCATCGACAAGTTCAAGAAGTCATTCCAGCCATCCCACGTCTGGAGTTTCACCGTATCTCCCGGATAAATGTCGTACTCGTCCAGCGTGTGGATGTCAAACATCTCCAGACCCTCATCCAGGCTATTAACTAACCGGAACGATCCGACTGGTAGCCCCGACTTTCGGCTGACTATAGCGCGGAATTCTGCCACCGTCGTCTTGATGGTGTTCATCTTTTCAAAGAGAAAGATCGTCTCCCCGTTGAAGGATTGATACACCAGCATCGACGGCTTGATATCATCTTTTAGCACTGCCTTGATGGTGGAGCCGGTTATTATTCCAAGATCGTTAATATTCCACGAATTGTCCAGATCGGAGCCAGCATAGATTAAAGATAAGATCTTTCTATCCTGTATCTCGGCACTGCTCGGGCCTTCGTCGGGGCCGATGTTGAATATGTCTCTGACGATTTCCTTCACGTCGTGCACCGTCATGGCGGGTACGACATCGATTATCACACGCGTGCCCTCGTGGGATATGGATATCTTTATGGCGTCGTCCGGCGTCGTCCGGATCCTTCTGGAACGGTAGCTGTCCATGTTACTGTCATTTCGCGAAGATGTTAACGGTGTCGAAGAAGTGTCATACGCCTTCATGATGCTGCTGTCGTATGATCCGCAACCATTAAATTCCTCCCCGAACTGCAAATCATTATCAGAAAACGTAGGTAGCGTCGACTATTGTTTGGTTGCTTCATCCGTTGTCATCTCGTAAACAGTCAACCTCATTAATTATGTACTGTTTACTGGATGCCTCCTTCTCAGTTCTACCTGTTATAACACGTCATTGCCACTGTTTTGTACTTCACATGGCCTTCTGCGTCACGTGATGAATCCTTGTTGATATATGTATATCAATCTACAAAATTAAAAGAAGCTAGTGTAAAGCGAGGAAACTTGAAATAATTCATTCACAATTCCTTCCATGATCACAAGCATAAATATACACATACGTACACACGTAATGAAAAGGACTCGTGAGACATGTTACACATTGTCTCCCTGCAACATTCCCCAGATGATTGTTCCAGGGTTTGTATTCACGATTCGTGATTTTCATATGCCAGCGCCTTATCACACATCGCTAACCCTCCACACACACACACACACGCACACACACACACACACTATAATACAATATACATTAATATAATACATCTATACACAAATAGATTATCTGCTATTACTGCTATTGTCGCAGGAATTATAATTATTACAACATTTTATTATATGTATTAATATATATATATATATATATATATATATATATATATATACACACACTTTTTTCTATTCATGTAGTGGTTATTTAGTCACAATTCTATAAGATTTATAAACATGATGAAAACCAGCGCTCACACCAGTTTCTTAACACGCTGAGGATATATAAAAGGCTTAGATTTTCACTTAGGTTAGATAACTTCGACGCCAGACTAATCGGACGTCTACCGATATATATGGTTCATATAGGTAGGATTTATTTAGTTGTTCGAACCCAGAATAAAGCTGAGGTTAGCATCCGAAATGTTTTATATACAGGTTTCTTTTGGACCACAGAAAATTACTGTTGAATGTAAATTGTGGTGTCAAAATAGTTTATGATATGTATGTAGCAAGTCACCATTGAACCACACGCACGTGTTGTTTGCTCCGAGCTGTGGTATCAAATGGTATGTGTTTTACGTGCTTCCGCTTTTTGTATGTAGCCTGCATGTAGCCGCTTTCCTGTGGGCGTGACATATTTGTCGCGTACGAAAAGCGAATTAGCTGGTTCCCACAGGCTGATGAGTAGACCAGACACATGCTTAGGTATACGCACACATTTATCAATATGTGGAGGTATGGTACATTTTATTTTTAGATTAATGTATGTATAGTTGTATTTGTATTTAGATTTATGGAGGTAGGTCTCGAATGATGTTTAGATATGTCGATGATATGTGCCTGTTGCCTCTTTATATGTACCCTAAAACACATACGCACACACTATGAGAGATAAATATAATATTTTTAATTACTAGTTTTTAAATCACAAGCAAATATCTGCAAAATATCTGCTACGCAACATCATCTGCAAAGATATGCTTAAGGAAGCTAGAAGCTATTAAAACCCCGCCTTTTATTATTTGGACTACCATGGTAAAGCCAGCATTCACATAGTGACTGTGTGGATGTAGTCCCCCTTCTCTTATATTCACCGCTACCACCAAAGCCACCCCATAGTCATAGTGCTGCTAACGGCCTGGATCAACGTTCGTGTATTGAGCTAAATTCAACAAAACGCAACATTTTTGTGGAAAGTTCTATTAATACATGCAGTAAGAGTATACATTGTGTAAAATTATACATAATCTTAATTCATCAATTGTTTAACCAACATACATTATGAAAACCTACACATTTTGTATTCTTGGCATATTATTGACATATTGTTTTCTTTATTACAAAATCTTAAAGAGAGTAACTAATCTAAACTAACTACAAGAAATTATGCTCAATGCGAGGTAGGGAAAGGTTTTATCACGTTAACCCTTACATGTAGTGTTATCAATATACTGGAACCAAAATGATCCAGAACTTTGCTTCATTATACATATACCAGATACACACATTGGGGCACCCCGCGTGAGCCTCTAACCAATTAAACTGGTCTGGATATAGTGGGCCCCCAACCACAACACTGTGACACCACCCACCACACAGCATACACGTAAACCAAATAACATTATGATTGCTATTTAGTCATTTATAACGTTATAAGCTTGATTCACTTCTATATAATTATAGTTATGTGGTTTTCATAGTATGATCATGGTGATGATGTAACAGAGATTTGTTTACATTGTTTATATGACTCTCGTTCTAAATTAATATTTTGTTGATGCGAAATTATGTGATACATATTTGGTTTGCATTGTTTATATGACGCCTAGTCCAATTTAATATTTTATTGATGCGTTTGGCGTCTTTAAATCAGTCATTTTTAGAATGCATTTATTTATTTATTTCGTTTCGTGATCTATGAAATCTATGATCATGAAACAGGGCTCTAGCACACGAAAGTGGGAGCACTTTTTCCCAGCATGGTCCCTTTTATTTAATGATATCGTGTACTTATATGTGATTATCATTGTACGGATGTCGCTTTTAGGTAATTTTGAGTACAACCACATATAGGTTTCCTTACTTAATTATTGCATGCTATCGAAGTAAAAAAGTTATTATTTTACTTTATACTGATTAATTGTCTTTATCGCTGTATACACCCTTCTGCCTTAAGAGCGTGTCTTTAAAGGAGAGATCAAGCTACTAAATGTCATTTGTGTGATGGTGTGTCATTAAGCCCGACTGACTGATTCATTGACGGACGGACTGACTCACCGAATGACTGACTGATTGACTGAATGACTCACTTACATGATATATGCATTGTAATAACTCAATCTCTGTTATGGTATGATTCAGATAATGGCATATATCCATATCAGCATATTTGCGGTATTTTCCTCATTTGTATAACAGAAGAAAGCAATGACTGTATTTTATCTTGCAGAATATGATACCAAACAGGCATATTGATGACGTTATGATTGAAGACGTGCGTCATTGAGTAATATCATTATTTCTGCCTGCGCGCGCGCACACACACACACACACACACACATTAAACTTGAGAATAATCTGTAATTTTCTAATAGACATCTATTTAGTAGATTGAATCAGCTCATGAAAATAAATAATTTTAAGGACCTCGTATATTTACTATAGTAAATAGTTCAACCCACGTCGAAGACCGCGATAATTCTTTTGATGGTATGGGAAATATAATTATTGTTATATAGATATCTATAACTGTCTTGTTTATAGATGCCTTAGGATTTCATAGTGATAATCGTATCCCGTATCGTAGCGGTACAGTGTCAGTAAAATCGCGGAACAAAATTCTCGTTTCTTATGATTAGATCTATCATAATCTAGACTAGAGCCACTCACTAACCGTCTAACGGACTTGCGGAATAACTCAGTCAGTACCACTACCAGTAGTGAATAGATCTATTACTAGTATTAGATCTAACCAAAACAAATTCCTTAACTAGTCTAGATTCTAGTCTACCTATTTTTAGACTATAACTAGTACATATTTCTAATAACACATTAGATTATCATTATATAGTAGATATACTAAAGAGAATATAGTCTATATTATAGATCTATTTGATAAAGTAAAGTCATGCACGACATTTGATTTGTGACAGACACAAATATGTATTCATTAATTGTCATGATTGTGGCATACAATGATGGCAGTGGTTACGCATATGTGAGCTGTACGTTTAGACCTGTAGTCTAAACGTACGTGAGCCATTATGCGCATGTGTATGTTTTTATTTCCAGTTATGCGAGTTGTAGTTTTAATGGCATTGGTCCAGTGACCTGAAAGAAAACGCTTCAGGTCAATCCATACTTGAATTGCCATATCCGTAGTACTGGGGTTTAAAAATATGTGAGCAGCGTTTCCTGTGTGATAAGAACTAACTTGGCCATTATCATTTAAAAAAAGAGATGTGTGCGCATGCTCACACAAAAACAAATGCGCGAGCATCCTCACATATATTTAGACCCCAAGTCTAAAAGTAATGCTCACGTATGTGTAGACAGTTCCTACAATGATACATGCATTAGACTAGTCTATGTTCAGTTAATTATGTTACAGATACATTTTTTAAGTCAATGTTATTAAAAATTGGTTCCCATGACTTGTTTTCATGGAACGTTCCCATGATGCCAAATTTGTTTCATATGAAATCTGAAATCCAAAAGCCTGTTAGTGTTATAGGAAAGATGAGATCTGCTCATTGGATTTACTCACAAGATGTTTCATATTATCCTTTGATGTCTTCTAATTATACTACATAACGCACACACACACAAGTATTTCTTGCATGGAAAAACAAATTTTGACTATTTGATGGAAAAATTAATTTAGTTGTGAGCCTTTGAGCACCTATATTGTGATATATTTAATATTTTCTTTAAGGGTGGCACATTTGACAAGTTAACATGCACCTCATTTACATGTTGCCTGATCAGGAGATGTTGTATCCCAACTTAAGCTAAGATTTTCATTTTAATCACTGCTTCAAGTTTTATCTGCATGTCAGCCAACACATCTTATATACAAGTATGTCTTAATATGCAAGTACGTCTTAATACAAGTACAAGTATGTCAGTTTGTGTGTGTGTATATATATATATATATATATATATATACATACATACTATTCTATAGATTAATGTGTATGTGTAATTCCCTACATAAACTACTGAATTGACATAAACATCTATATAGTTAAATCACTAGATGCTATGTAAAATATACTACATCTAGTAATATATCTAGATCTAGTGTGTTCATTACATATTGTTGACCTTTATAAATTATGGCAAACCACAACACAACCATAAATCTGGTTAGGGTTAAGTTTGGTTAAGGTTTCAATGTTAAAAATCAAATGTGGTTATGGTTAGGTTTATTATTCATAATTCTGGAAGCTGTGATGGTACATTGTACTATAGTAAAACTGGTATAACCAGTCTCATTTATGTGATAAATGAACAACCATTATAATTTTGAATCCAGATGCTCTGAATCAGTGTGCCAGTAATTCATAATCATTTTAGAGCACTCAGATAGTGAAATTGTTAAAATCCTCCTAAAGCTGTGAACTTGAAGGTTCATGTTCAGATCATGACTGTATTTGTGGGACTTTTACCTAAATTACCCTCTGGTCATATATATATATATATGTGTGTGTGCCAGGTATGACCAACATCAGAACTAAAGAAATTAATCATGCAGGGTTGTCTTCTAACTGTCTCAGATGTTTGATTTATGTTGTGGTCAAATTGGTTAAAAATTACAGCAGATATTCAGAACATCTACTGTAATTCTAAATATCATATTCCCTAAGTACAGATATCCAAAGAGACAGTTTAAAATGAAGAGAATGGTTAACTTTATATTATTCATGTTGATGTTTCAGGTTTTGGCTATTTGTTATTGAAATCTTATCCAGGTTACTTTATTCACTTATCATTTGATTGTGTAATATAGTGTCTCATGTTGTGTGACAAGACAGAGTTAGCCATTGATTTATTGACTGTACATAAATATTATATACAAAGCATGAAGATTATTGCAGATACTTTTTACTAATAAAATTTACCATTTGTTAGGGATGATATTATAAGCTTCACATTGGGAGGCATCAGTGATGCTAATAATATCAGTGTTAGTGCTTTGATATGCTTACATAGACTAACTACTAACCTACTTATAATCAGAGTAGTGTAATTCCATGCATTTAGAACATAGGTTACCCACATACTGCTGTAACATACTAAATATAAATACATTTCAGCTTAAAAAACACAGTCCATAATATGTTTCATTTGATCAGTTTTTTACCCACTAGAAAGAAATAGATCAAATAAGTATTACTGTCATTTCTACTGTTGAAATTAGATAAGCTGTTAAAATTAATCTCGCTTTAGTTAATTTGTATCTAAAAAGTGAAAATGTGATTGCTGTCACTGCTGATAAGAAGTTGCATTAATTGTTCTCGTGTGATGAATGCATTTGCTGTTATTTTCATTAACAAAATTAAAGAAATCATAAAACTTGAGTAGTGCTGTAAATACTAACTGATTCTGAAAAAGAGTTTTTGTTTCTTTGACTAACATAAACATATCCAATCTTTATATACGAGGGTTAACGAATGATTAGCTTGATATTTCATCGATGAAAAGTTTTAGTAATTTTTATTTCTAATAAAAAAGAAATGTGGCAACAGCATGTGGTGTGAATTTTTCATGTCCATATCTGAATATTTATTAAAAAAAAGATTGTGCTGAATTCTGTCATAGGAGTTCATAACCATGGATAATTATTGAACATCATGATAACAGTCTAGATTCAGAAAATGTTTTGTCACTCCATTAGTTATTCTTTCCAAATAATTAGCAGTTTTTGTGGACTTCACATTGAATCTATTATTATTTTAAATGTTTATTTACATCACATACGTAAATGTTTATTATATTATTTCAGTGAGAAAGTTGATAGACACCATACCATGGCAGAAGCCTCTACTGAGCGGGGACCAGTGGTTATACAAAGTGATAGTTATAACAAAGCTGAGGATGTTTTGAAGGAACACTGTGAAGAAATGTGGAAAGAAGTTAAACAGCTGCAGGCTAAACTTGTAAAGATTAGGCATCAGGATCATTCTCCTGTCACTTCAAATGCCTCACCTGTTCTGGATATTTATTTAGCTAGACAAAAAAGGCTAATTGCACAGATTGCTGTTATGAAAGGTAAGAATCCCAGCAAGCTACCCGATAATGAAGTGATACAATTTGAGTGCGTCAAGGAGGAATTAGAAAAGTCTGTTGGTGGACTTCAGGATACTTTAGCCTTAGTCAGGTCTGAACAGAAGGAGGTAGACAGTGAGATCGAGAAAGAAGAACATTTCAAAGTTGAGGTTGAGCAAGTCAAGACTGTGCTACAAGAAAAGCTAAACGAAGCTCTGAGACAACAGCAGGCTGGTGACAACGCTATTTTGATAAGAGAGATGCAGCGAAAGGAATTGGCATTGAAAAAACACTGTAAGAAGATAATGAGACACATGGCAGAATTTGTTCAGAAACACTTTCCAGAACCAAATGAGAGCCAATTGGCAAAATGGAGGAAACAGCACACACCAACAGCTGATGATTCCAGCTTAAATAATGTTGAGGTCTTGCCCCTAATAAGGATCTTACAGGATTTGTTAAACCAGTGCATTGACAGTCCACACAATGCCTATATTGATATTGACAATAGATTTTGGCCACCTTATGTAGAACTTTTAGTTCGTACTGGCATTGCATTGCGTAATCCACATAATACACAACAAATAAGACTTACACCATTTCATTTATGATCACGAATAGCTCATTTCTCACGTGTGTTATAACCGGAGAATTGTGAACACATTTCAATATAATATCTATTTTATGTATTGCCATCAAATTGTTAGAAAGAGCATGTTCTTTTTGACACAATTAGGAATGATATTGATATAGTTTGAAGACAATGACTTAAATATTATCAGAGCTGATTCCTTCATTACCAGTAATACTAATACTAACAGAGGCCATTTTTAGTAAACCTTTATATATTTCTCTTTCTTTTATTGGAAATATAAATTAATTTAAACATGACTTGTTTTTAATTATTATTCCATTACTAGCTTTCCTGAGTTGTTACTGATTTAAAAAATGGATGAATTAAAACCAATTTTCAATGAAAGCATTATAGCTATTTAATACAGTGTGAGAACTATTCTCTTCTTCATGTACTACTACAGATTCCCACTAATTAGTAAAGCCACAAATCAGCTAAGCTATAAGATATTCTAAAACACACACACTCTCTCTCTATATATATGTATATATATTGCAGTTAATCTGTATAATCGGGTAATATGTATATTACCTGAAATTTTCAGGTAATGTATATTACGGTAAGTCTCAGTTAGCAATATACATATTACCTGAAAATTTAAGGTAATATCCATATTACCTGATTATACAGATTAGCTGTAACATATATAGACACATTTAACACTACTATCTAGAGATAACAGAGACTAACATTTCCCACCAGGACACCCTTCATACCTTGACCTAAATAATTAATACAAACACAACCTTCCATGATAATTATCTTTTTCAGTAGTTAATTCTTTGATACAGATATATATATACATTTGTTTAGCTTATGTTATTTTTAGACCTACTGGTAACAAGAATAAAGTTTTGTCTTGACTAGTCATTATATCTTAAAAAGGGAATTTTATGAAGTTCTGCTCTTGTTAGTATAAAAAGGTATGCTTATTTATAGTTTTGTGTATGCTAGTTGGTAAGACATACCGGAGGATGATTTCATTAAACTGGACAGGTGCATTGGCACTTGTTCAGAAGACTACTCGACTTTAAAATAAAATGGTTTCTTCCTGGCTACCTTTTTTTTGCAGACTATCAGATCCTTATTTCATCTAGATTAAAAAATTGTTTAATTGTGTGTTGTTGCTTTTAAGGAGCACAACATAATTACATATCAAGCATATGTGCAAATGTTGTACCACTGCATTATACATGTACTGCTTGCATGTATGTGTAAATAGCAGTGAGTGTTGATGGTGTCTCTAGCCAACTATAGCAATAGTTTGACATTGACGCAATACATATTAAATGATCATATAATATAATAACTCACTTAAACTGAATCTTTCTGTGTAGTAATGGTGAAAAATAAATATTGAACTGTACCATACAGCCTCAGGTATAAAGGTAGGTTCACTGATAAACAAGCAGTTTTGGATCTTGAGGGTAATCTTGTACACAGAGTAAGACTTGGGACCAGCTTTTCCTTACCACGTCGCCATTTATATGGATGACAGTACATACACCTTGTGAATGATAAACATATAATTGTGTATTCTACTCTAGGTACATTATAGTATATTTATACACTAGGCAAATCCCAACTGAACACTCCATTGGTCATAACTGGATGATGTGGTTATAAGGCTAATTAAGGTTTTACCAACATGTTTACACATTTCCAGTTTAACTTTTATAAATAGAGATCTTGGTGAGAGTCAGTGTAAGATATCTGTTCATGTTAATTATGGTTATTCTCCTCCAGTGGTAAGTGAAAAAGATGGTATACGGACAAAAGCCCACCAGGATTAAATCCCCATGCCTTATGGGGAAAATGGACAAAATATCCTGGAAAGGTAAAAAAATTGAAGTGTGAGATAAAAAAAATGTATGCTGTGGTATTAATACAAAATCCAATTTTGGAAATTAGATAATCTATTTAAAAGTTATATTAATTGAGATTATGTTTAGGGGGTTTTGTCTGCAGGTTGTTTTTTTTTCAATATGTTGCGTAGACCTTACCTGGCTATACTTGCACCACAAATGATGCATTTCATTACTAAATATCTATTTCTCAAATATTGAAACAATTCCAATTCTGTTTACATGTAAGTTAATGGATTTAAATGGAATATTGTTTTAATGCCCTTGTGAAAATTGGATGTTTATCTATACCTGAAATCAGTTCAGCTGTGACCTTGTCAAAGCAACCAACCACCACTAGTTATACGTAACTAGACATTTTGGTGGTTTAATTAGCCAGGCTTGATCTTAATTTTTTATGGCAGTGGTATTACAGCATTAGATAGTTTAAATCACCTGGTTGTATGATGTGATTGTAACAAATGATGCAGGCAATGGAATAAAGGCACTATCAAATGCTGACCAGGTGACATGAGGGATTAAGCTGGGAGTAATCTTGAGTTAATGTTTCATCGATACTGTTTCCACTAATCTCGGTTATCTCTATAAATACCTGTGCATTCATGACAAATGAATTACTTGCTCCTTAAATTTGCTCTGTGGTGAATATTTATCTCAGAAATATTTTATGTGATCATACATATCACATCACCAGATAAATAAATCTACTAGAAATATCCAGTGTTTATTTAGTAGTTATAACTTATATCAGTATTATACATGTAACTGAGTGTATATTGATGAAGAATCACATTCATGTTTGTGTGATATACATTGTATTTATGATTGTAATCACTTACAGTGAGGTGCATCCACATTCATGAATCCTGATTGCCAGTTAATATTTGAAAGTAATAGCTATTTTTGATAAATGGCTATTTATTTTTAGTGGCCGTTATCTAGATCAAAAGGTGACCAAAATAGCTTGTGTGTTCACGATGCGAATAATTGGTAATGTTGCTAAGAGAAAAGTATCAGGTTTTTGTGAAACAAATGTGTATAGACTGCATTTCTAACCTGGATATTTAATCATTTAAATTTAATTAATATTGTCTTAACTTAATGTATGCTGAAATATGTTTAAAAATATCCAGTTTTTTAAATGTATTTAAACAACATCAGTGTTACTATGCCTTTGTTAATTTTAGTCAAAGGCACACACACACACATATATATATATATATATATATAAGAAGATGGTCTAAATCTGACAACATAAAATTTAATATAAAGCTACTTGAGTTAATATTCTAAAACACAGTTTGTTATCAGTGCTATAATACTAACAATAAAATCTGATCAAATCTTTTCAAGAGGAATTTCTGATTGAATTTAGCAAATAATGTTCAATAAAATATGGGTAATGATGAAAAAGATCAACTACATTTACTTGAATCCACATGAAGAAGCCACTACACACACTCCAGATACTGGCTGAGTACCGAAGATCTTATTTACACTATCGGGGGAGACAACTGCTAGTACAAAGATCATTTCATATCACCATAAACATTTTTTTATAATAAGCACCCATCAATTATGTTGGTTAAATCTTTATACGTACCCGCTTATTAGCTTTGGCCATCTGCCATGATGGAGATCAGTTGCGACGAGTGATTTATTATTTATGCGGGACAAGAAAGAAGAAAAACAGTTTTCTAAAATACTGTCCTTATTTACAGTCCGTGAGTATTATTGAAATATGAATAGTATTCAACCAGCCTAGCTTCTTTCCCGTTATTACGATGGCCATTGGTTTACTCAAACGGTTGGAGGTTTATTATGGGGCGTCTTAATTTGTTTACGTTTACTCGGCAAGATGTTTGGTGATTGTGAAGAGCAATCAATTTACTACAAACGACGATCACCTTTCAAAGGCGACACAAAGCTTCGCGCCAAACGAGCAACTTATCCAATTACCTGTTATACCATTGACAAAAGATGGTGTACGCGTTCGTCTAAATGGCGTGTTTATTATTTTTAAGTCCGCTCATCGATTGTATTTATTTATCATTCTCACATTGACGAACGAGAAGCTTCGCCAAGAAACAAGCAACTGAATGATCCAAAAGTTGATAAAAATGGGACAGTGATGATCAGTTCGCTTGAGGTTTGTTCGCTTGCGATTTGGGGATCTCTGTGTGTGTGTATGTGGGGGGGGGGGGATATTTATACTTTGATTAGTAACGAATCATATTCCTGTTATTTCACGCTTTAACTTGTATAAGACCTCGATATGTGAATCCTCCAATTTTCTTTCTCTGACCTGTTCTGCAACTCAAGATTATCAGCAACTTCAAAGTACTGTCATTACACACCAAGATAACAACATTGTCTTCGGAGGAGACAAAAATTCGATGCCAAAGATGATTTGGAGGGGAAAAAAACAGAAGACGAAACATTCGTCATATTCTCGGCAACCCGCATCTAATACGACGTGACACACACTCAGTATGTGTAATCCATGGAATAGAGACCTGTCAAAGAACACCAAGCATGCAAACACAAGAACAACTGGCTAATTACAGATGGATACAACTGGAAAGGATGGTTCCATACTCCAAGAGAGACGACGGACAATGATGAAGATCCGTTAGAAAGAACATCGTCTGCCTTAAATCAAGCCCGTAATTTGAGTACGACCAGTCTGAGTGACCGCCCCCCGTATATTAGTGTAATTAGATATATGTGTAGCTTTCTGTGTTCCCGAACTGGTTGGTTTTCCAGGATACCATGCATCATCCTATATCTGGACAGCCCTGACCTTAACACAAATATACGCAACTGATGAACTACCATTTATATATACATTCCGTAGATTGATAACTCAGTTCGGATATATAAAACCCGAAAGTGTTTACTTTAAATGGTACCCGAATTGCCATTTAATTGCAAGAAATTGTTTTGAGAGTACATCCAGGTCATGTAATAAAAATCTATTCACTTTGGGTCGAATTTTTTTTGGACTGTTAAAGCCGTTAATCAATATCGATAATTAATTATCTGTCTACAAGATATAACTCGCCATGGTATTAAGACATGGATAATTATCTGAGTTTGGACATCTACAAGATGGTATCCTTGTATCCAACGCATTAAACAAATATATAATCTACATACAAACATTGATTTATCACAATAGTCGAATATAGGTGCTTCCTTTAGTTACGAAGTGCTGGTAATCGTATACATGTCTCTCGGTCGTATGGGTAAGGGCTTACTCCCTCATTCCCATAGCCTAATATGCTCATAATTCCAGGTGCCAATGTTCAATCACTGGATGTATATCTGACATTATGGTCCGATGTAGGACGGAATAGCTGAAATAAATATATCCAAATGTTTCTGGTATTCAGTTGTAGTTTTGGAGCGTAAAATATTTCCAGCACATGACAACACAATTAAGTTAGATACAGGTAAAAATCCCTACCATCGTTATGTCATACATTTAGCTAACAATTGCTTCATATAAACTAATACCGAAAAACCTTGCCGTTGGAAGCTTCTTAAATGCGGTGATCGTACTAGTTATATATATATATATATATATTGGTGTCTTGCTGGGATACATTTAGTGGCCTCATTTATGATGTCGGTGACTCACCCTGACAACAGATAACCAGTTTTGTGTTTCTGGGTCTGGAAGAGTCTTGTACGAAATTGAGATTTATATATCTGTCAGAATGAAGGTATTTCTGAACACAGAGCTGAGTCCGTTGATTAAATATGAATATTTTGTAGAAGTTTCTATCGTTCCTGTTTGCTTGGTCAGGT
This sequence comes from Paralvinella palmiformis, assembly GCA_025642065.1. Taxonomy (NCBI): domain Eukaryota; kingdom Metazoa; phylum Annelida; class Polychaeta; order Terebellida; family Alvinellidae; genus Paralvinella; species Paralvinella palmiformis. Next base: position 1,317,073 of record JAODUP010000015.1, read on the forward strand.
TAACCCCATACGTTGCCATCGTTCATATGAACATTTATTGTGCCTATTTCGATTAATCTTGTGTATTTAGATTTATTATATCCACTTATCATAGGTGGTGTATTACCATAATATTTACCAATATGGTGTAACAACAGCTTACTGAGTAATGTTTCAATGTGAAATTCGGGCCACAATATTATTAACATGAATAGTTGTCATCAGGACGCAACTATAGACACACACACACACACACACACAGAGAGAGAGAGAAAGAGAGAGAGAGAGAGAGAGAAAGAAAACACTTCCTCTGTGCCGCGTACAATTATTCAGTGTTTAGATCTAAAAGTTACAAAACACACTGCAGGGTAATGAGATTCGATCTCACGACTTGCAGCTAGATCTGCAATGCAATATGCTATCAACTGCGCCACAGATTGTCAATTAGAGTATCAACTGAGAAGCGTGAAATGTCATTTTACGGCCACTGTTAAACATACGAGAGACAAAATTAACTGCCTACGCGATCTCCAAGGTCAATGAGTTGAAATGAAAGATGAAACACCCTTCGGATGCGTCGCTAGGCCGTCATTTGAACCTCGATGCCAGACAACGTGGTCTATATAATGAGCAACCCGCTCGGCCACATATAGAGACGCCCTCAAACATCAACTGAGAAAATATTGTTTGGAAAATTGTTCCACAAAAGATTCATATCATATTAATAAAAGGCGACATTATACACCCCTCAGTACTGGGTATGAAACGAACGCGGTGCGTGGTGTTAATGTTTCCACTAACCTGCATAGGTAAGCGATATGTCCATTTATCACTGATGATTGATAAACGCTTGCCCGTCACATTATTTTTACGTTAACTAATGCCAATATAATACAATAGATCCGACTGAATGCCAAATAGAATCCTTTACGACCGACCAGCTCACAATATTTTCGTTCAGTGTTTCAGGTGCCGTCGTGGTTGCCAAACTGTGCACAGCACACTTTTGCTGCACGTACGTCCTGTTTACATAGCTGAGTTTATCTCGTTAACTGTAAGTGATCGAACACACTGACGCCCGGCGACAAATCAGAAATGTTGCCACCACTCCAGACACTGTGACTATATAACACTATATAAAGTCACTTACTCCGTGTTAAGATCGATAGATCTCATTGATCGTTATGCTTAGGTCGGACTGATTTAATGACTAGTGTAAACCTATTATGTCGTTAGCTGTACTCGGAGTTTGCCGTTTTTTTTAGGTCAGCTATCAAATTCATAAATCTGGATTACATCTGGAATATTGTTTGCGGTTGAGTTATACTTTACTTGGGTTAATAAACATATTTGAGTATATATTTTATACATGAATGAATCTATCTATGTATCCAAGGAAGCAAGCACTAGTCTAGTTATGAAAGTATGTGTATACTTTATACACTCGCGCGTGTGCGTGCATGGGTGAGTGCGAGTGTCCAAGATCTTATAATTCTAAAGGCATGGATATAATTGTTTTCCTGATTTGTATTAATCTCATTGAATTGTGACGGAATGATCTCAAAATGAAATATACGTATCAGTACATATCAGATAAAGTGTACATAAATACAGATATCAAGTTAATTTACATAAGTAGATATTATAACCATGCGTATACATACACAAGCCAGATACCACAATCTAACAAATACGACTATACTTTGTATCATCTGGCAATTTAGTTGTCGATTCAATGAACCTTCTTCCGTGATTGGCCATCTATGATAATCTGCAATAAATCTAGCCACTTCAGCTCATCAGTGTATATCTTTTTGTATGTTGTCTTAAATTCCATGCTAATAACAGACCCACATTTGCCACGAGGGATACATTCTGCGCTGCAATTAACTGATAAATTAGACAGAACAACGTGCTGATAAACAGCAAAGTATTACATTTCTTACCTCCCCAACGCCATGCAAAATATGGGTAGCAGTTTTTACTGAGTAATCGGCAATAACGTTCAGTTCAGATGGGTGACGGCGATAGAAACATTTAGATAAGTGGGGGCATGTTTATTAATGTGTGCTGTTCAAAGGTACTCGATAGTCTAATTTGGTTCTCGCCAGTGATCGATTAAGTCGCATTAGTTAGTTACGTAAAGTCTGGCCATTATTTGCCATATGCTGTTATCCTGAGGCTTCGACAATTACACACGGCGGTGGGTGTGCCAACGAAGCATGTAATACAAATGGGCCCGTAATCATTCCAGTTTTGCCCAGGTCAAATGTCTTATATCGGCTCAGTTCAGATCTACATGTGGCTTTGATACAAACCGTCGGGGATTTTAAATCCCTATGCAGACGTTAGAAACTGTCGAGACAACCACAAAATTGCTGCAAAAACCCGAGTCTGGTACGATGACGGTACGAACTGCACAATCTAGCTTGCCCCTAAACCAATGAACTTTTAAATCTTTAATATGATCTGCTATTTTGAATTACTTTGCTTCAGTTGGTATTAAGTGAGGAAGATCTCTAACAATCTGTATAGTGATGCAAATTATGAAAGAACAGTAGGAACAGAAATGAAAGTTCAAGGAACTCTAAACAGTAATATAACTCGAATTAATTACCTTGAAACGGATGTAGTCAGAGATTAATCCTGTGTATTACGTCCACTAAAGGCAGAGTCAATGTTTCTTGTAACTAGGCACTGCTCATATCGCCTGCTAAGAATGACTCGGCCAAAGTTTTCAGCCAGCTCTTAAAGCCCCTGTTTGCCCACTTCGAGACGTCCAAGTTAGTATAAATGGCTGTCAATATTTGATAAACAAATTGAACCTTTGATCATACGTACGATGTTGACATACTTCAAACGTCAACCCCGGACGACAGCAGTCGTGGCCTAGCTATTCCATTTCTGAACGCCGAAATCACACATATCAGTCAGTATTCGGCACACACGGAGTTAACGGGATCGTTCTCCTATGGCCAGAGGTCGAACGCTGCTTTGTTCCGAGTTACATTCAATACGTGTACGTTACAATCACTAACCGGTCAACTGGCATTGGATTTCACTCGGAGAGGAGCACCAAGAGCATGATCCGTGATTGGGCTAACAAATAAACATCGATCGAGCAGGTCTATTGGTCAGTTGACCTTGTTCGTGATCGATATAGCTCGATAGAGGAGAGGCGAAAGTGTACTCGGCGGTGTCGGTTCTCTGACTCCGGCAACTTTGCTTTAAATTCGTTAATTCGCGTTTAATCCACTTGAAGCAGAACCAAACGGAGCCGGCTCGTTTTTATATGTGCTGTCTGACATTTATTAATATGTACATGTTTGTATAGGCATTAGGCTTTAATTTATTAAACATACACATATCCATAACTTGGTTTTGAATGATAGTTGATTTATTTGGTTTGACTGTGGCACGTGTTGATGAATGTGCATAAGGTACCTCTTCCGCACAAAATACCCCACACGCATTACACGATAGCCGACCAAACGAATAGGATCGTGTACCGACTGTCTATATTTTATTTTATATGACATGTTGGGTTCGCCAATAGAATCCTGGGATAAAGTTATATAATCGTGATCTCCTTAATGATCCTAGCCAGACGAAACCATAGACTCTGTGTCCAATTGCTGTAAGGAATGTATCGGTGACGTTAAAAAAGGATATTTTAATGGATATATGCACTGTTAAATAATAGTGCATACTTATTTGGTTGCTATACACACTATCTAGGTGCAAGCTAGTGTGGTTTAATGACGCTTTAAATAATGACATCGAAAGGTTACATCCCATATGTCGGGTAGGGTGTAATTGTTTTGCATTAAGTGGGAATCGGAAATACCCTTCCCTCACAAATCAATCCATCAATAACTCCAGGTCATTCACCATTCAAGTTAATGAACCAACATAAGAATATATACCATAATCTTGAGTGGATAATGTGGCGTTGCTCTGGTAGCTGATTGTTCCGAAAAACTCCGATCCAGAAAGAAGAAATCGACATACGAGTATTGGACACCGTCAATTACACACAACCTACCATGCATTGTCCCAAATGGCATTCAAAAACTTGTTTCAATCTACCTAATGCTATAGTGGTTATTACGTTTACGCACACAAACATATATATATATATATATAACACTAAAGGCTGTATACAGCTAGGGCGTACGTATTAATCTTTAGGCTTTTAGTTGCTTCGAACTCTCCCTGATACTTCAATCTTTCACCCCACTACAGCTGACAGCACTAGACCGCAATACATACCCCTATATCCATTTTGCGGGTTCCATGACGAATTTCACTTGCATGTTTTTCCCAATAAATAAACATTAAAATAATTATATATATATATATATATATATATATATATATATTTGCATATGTAATGTACACGTATAGCTACGACGTAGAGTGCAAAGTGCCTTCAATCATTGCAGCCCTAGGGCGCTGTTAACAGCAACAAAAATTGACAGCTTCCTTATCCCTGCTGCAGCCTAATCAACCTTATGGACAAGGTAGCTCTGTGTGTCGTTACTGAATTTATTTGCGTATCACACTGCTGATCAACATTTATTAACTAAAAGTATAGCATATCTGTTTTCAAGTATACTTTTACCTGTTTCTGAGAGCTGGTGTCAGTTCACATTGAAACTTGCATTCCCAAACGAACACTGGATGTAATCTAATCAATGGTATTATATCGATCATGTATAGGTACATGGGACTCCGTAACTGTAACTCTGTTGCTGTTTCATGCACGTGGTAAGCTAAATAGATCGAAGGCCTTCGAGGGTAATGAGGCGAAGTGAAAGATGAAACACCCTTCAAACATGTCCAAGCCGGGGTTTGAATCCAAATGTTAGATGTTTGTGACCAACCGCACTACCCTTTGTGAATTGTATAGAACTATGGAGCTGCCATCTCGATGACTTAATAGGGAGACATATGTTAGACTCCAATGTGATGTAAACTAATCTGGCATATGATATATTTTCCGACTGCCTCAATAATTATACCAATATATCACGTTGGTAAAAATAACCTTATCCATTCATCTAGTTATGTATATCATGCAAAATAAAATTGAACAAATTAGCAATTATTATTTTCAATCAAGTGATATGTACGGGTCTAGCTGCTAACTGGTGCCTAAAATAACTCTTCTGGTGCGCTACGTAATTAATTACATCGCAGGCAGATGATGTTCAAATGGACGCTTTAGAAGTATACGATACGAAGTTTATTAATTAGACGTTGACCAGATGGATTATGTATAATAAGACATTATTGGATTGTCTGTATAATATTAAAATTGCATTGCAGAGTATATATAGTTGCCTTGGTCGAATGCTTCAGTGAGTCTTTGAATTCTTGCATCCAGGTTACTGTACTTCTTTCTGGGTTATTTCCTTTATAGTGTAATAAACATATATGAGCATAATAAATAATAAACAGATAACATAGTACTGGTAATAAACGATGCCGGGGTAAATTAAAAGAGTATTACGAGTCACATTTCAATGAAAGTTTCATATAGATCGACCATATCATATGTGCGGTCATAGGTCAAAGTTGCTTGTTAGTGTCCGTCTGAAACATTATGTATGCATGTTCTCAGTTTTATAATAAGAATAGGTACAATCTTTAATTTTTTTGTGTGTAATATCTCTATTGTTCTCACCTAAGTAAGAAATGTCTATTTAGCAGCATCTGTTCGTCTAGTGCTTATTAGAGCATCGTCTATATGGTATGGCATCCTATGATTTACCGGCATAACATTTACTTTATTGTGAATAATGTTATTGGTTTCACATATGCGAATTATTGAAGGCTGTTTATCATACATCTTGTAAAAGTATTAAAATACAGGTAGTCATACGACCTTGATCGTAAGTTGATCTGGTCATAAGTCGGCCTATGTTATAATTACCTTACGCATATTATACTGTTTAATGATATTATTGTCATCTTTAAGTCTTACGGCCGGTTGTCGTAAACTCAAACGGGTCGTAAGTCGACGACTACCTATACTATATTACTTCTTGCGATCAATGACACTGAATGTCACAAAAATTAAATCATATAACGGAAACAAGTTTTGTTTTAAAGAAGACAACTGCACACACAAAACTCTTACTTGTAAGCTGGAAACATTATTTATCTTAAATAACATATCACAGTAGGAAAATAATATTTAGTAGATATAGTACAATATTATTCTATCGTTGCACTATACACATAACCGTGACTAATCTAAGAGATCCGAGAATATTGAATTAACAGAAATTATGTAGATGTATATAGGCCTATTAGTATAGATAACAAAATGTATCTCCTAATGGATAAAACCAACCAGTGAAAGTGTATTCGTTCAGACAATCGAATGTTTTCATCTCATGTAGATAAAAAGTCTTCCAATTTATTTATCAATTTTGCTGTTAGAAAATTCTATGCATATTACATACCTACTCAAAACAACAACTGGAAACACACTATAAGATATCATTAAAAATTCTGAAACAACATTCCAATTAGACCATGAATCACCTAAAATATCTCACTACATAAATATCTACATATAAATAGTTCACACACACACACACACACACACACACACAAATTTAAAAAAACATGGTATGTCATGCTTTCTGGTCTGTTTATTTTACAAACTATACAGGTACATATCAACATATATTGTTTACATATATCACATAATGCAGTACAAATATAAACAGTATTTTTGGCAACAATTCCATCTTCACGTAATGCGATGCATATTCTGGATTCTGGGCATGAAAGTCACAAAACCTATTTGTTGTCAGTTGCTTCCTGAGCAGCACAGTGAATCCAGCTAGCACAATTAATCACTAGAACAATTAGGTATTGTGAACAATTGGTAGAATTCCTTCATCACAACTTCTATCAAGACTCTAACAATGTTTGTAAAATAGCAAGGTTGTGATTAGCAGAAAGGTTTTATCCACCTAACAACAGAAATCAGACTGAACAGGTAATGTCAGGGCGTAATAGTTAGAGATTCTAATATAAACATGATTTGGGGGAAAAGCCTGGCAACTACGGAGTAAGTGCACACTATTTTATGAACATTTAACTGCCAGGTGTCAATAATAGTAACAACAGTACATTTTACAATATATCACATTTCTGTAAACAACCCATAAAAATTATTCAATATTTACCAGCAATTATTTCTCCCATAATTTATTTTCAATTGTTCTTAACAAACATGTAACCAATGTTCAGTCACATTTATAACAACCAATGGCTTCTCCAAATTTTACTTTCTGTCCAGCTTTTATTTTAAAATGAAATGACTTTGGTGCCTCAAAAATCAGGACTATAGTAGAGCCAAGATTGAACTCTCCTAATGATTCTCCTTTTGTCAATGGAACACCAACTGAATTAGATTTAGAAAAATCTTCATCATAGTAAGATCTTCCTGACTTCTGCGCACGGATGTTTGTTTTTAAAGCCTACAAGGTGATAAAAAAATTCAGTAAAATATTATCTGACCTTTATAGATATGATTTAATACAATAACATTACATATTTATTTTATTCAGAGTTCATTAGCTCTTTCTCTCTCTCTTTCTGTGTGTGTGTATGTATTTTTTTGACACTATTTAAAAAGAAATTTACAGATTACAAATACAGTGGAAACATGACTATCCACCCTTGAATTTATTCAGCGATGTTAGTTTTGCTCAAATTATACTAAACAATATGAACCATCTTCCTGGGTTACTTTCTTACTTGCTTGATAATAATGTTACATTTTTGGTATAATGTGATTTGTTTATGTTTTGTAGACAATTTGACTGAATTACTGTGTTTAATAAAGAAAAATCAGCTAAAAATAAAGAATGGTAATTTAGTCTTTTGTCCTACATTTTGGAATAAGCAGGTTAAAAACAATTCTGCTTTAACTCATACCTACTAGTAATACAGTGCTCTTGGCATTGGATGATATCACAAGTTAAAAAGCAAGATTACAAAGAAAGAAGTATTCTTGTGACATATACTGTATATATACTCGGGTATAAGTCACACTTTTATACTCTGAAAAATGACATCAAAATAGGGTGCAACTTATACATGGGTGAGACTAAAAGGGAAGGTATATTTGGCATAATTTAGGGTAGAATACAAAATATTATTTTCCATGCATCAGCTGGATGGTGTACATGTTTCATGCGCGTAATAAAATGATATTTAACACTCATCTCACTGACAAAGAGAAACAACGTACAGCCTGCGCACAGATATTGCTGTCATCTCGGGGGGGGAGGGTGAAATCAATTCTACAGCCAGTTGATGTGTCTGCCAATCTTGCTAATTTTAGTGCATCTTATATGCGTGTTTGACTTCAGGGGGCTTATTGGTGCTAGAAATAGGTGTGTCTTATACCCCGAGTATATATGGTAATACAGTATTTCCTATGTAACTAAAACAAAGTTCCTTTTTAAAGTCTTCTTTATATATCTTCATATTAACATTCTGATTTATAACATAATATTCTTGAAACAGGGATGACTGGTTCTTTTTAAATGATATATACAACCAGAGATGAATAATTCTTTTATATCCGAGGCAAATGCAAATGAGTGTAAATGGTCAATAATTATATATATAGCTGTTATTTCTACCAGTGATAATAGCCAATCAATACTTACATTATCACAGTAGACCTTGATAGAGCCAACATTTGTAGCACCAACTGCAGCAAAGGCAAAGAATCCCTGTTCCCACTGACCAAAGTAAATAGCACGTTCATTTAAATTAAACAGACCCTTAATCCACCGAGCTAATCCAGGCTGGACACTTAACAGCTCACCTAAAATGTTGAGACAAATATCAGAAATAAAAAGTCAGCACAACAAATAAATGATATTTAGTATAATGAAACTTGAACATATTTGCATTTATATTATATTACAAAATGTGTAACAAAATTAAATCCAAATAAAAGCTAAATAATTATAAACATATATATATATATATATATATATATATATATTTATATATGCATCTTGCCATTTTTCAGTGAATACCACTTTCAGAATTAAGATGTAGTAAAACATTTATTCCTATGGTTTCATTTTTTATGTTAAAACTGATTGCTAAATATGACTCTGTGGTTAGTGGGTAAAATTATTCAGTAAGACAGCAGACCAAAGAAACTTACTTTATCTTTAAAAATAAAAAGACAGTTTATATGAATTACAGATATTTTAATTTAATACCTAGAAAATATTACAACGGCTAAATCACCTGGGAAGTGTCTCCGATATAATATCCTCCATTCAACTGGTGAATGAAATCCATGATAGTCACCTGGAGCTAAATATATCACACAATGATATAGTTCTGTATCTGGTCTAGATTTTACACTTTCATGATATGCTTTAAGTGATTGATCACTCCGAGTCATATTATTGTTTTGGTCCTTCCATGAGTTTGGACCCAAGAATGCCTGAAGGCTATATGTAATACCTTTCACCTGTTCCACAAGCCCTTGGTCAACTTGACCAAAATGCAAAACTTTACCATCAGCAGGACATGTCTGAAAATATACAGAAACATATAATTAAAACTTGAATATACAAATGAATCTTGGAAAAAAACTACCAATATCCAACCCTCACAACTCTTTAAATTTTTCATACCTACCATACAAACATTTGTAGAAGCATGTATCCTGGCTGGGGGGTAATATTCGTTTTGAAACTTGTATATTGCCCAACATAGTATCATTGCTTAGATAATAATTATATGCTTACAATTACTAGTTTTATGGTTTTCCAAAGTTTTGTGATGACTTCTTGATTTTGTTTTTAAATTGAGCAATTAAATAAATGATTCACAGCAAATGTCACTATGTAACATTTGATTATTTGTATGAATATTAGGTATATCAAGGGTGCGGTTCTTGTGTTTATTCAATTCAAGTTGACATTAACTCTATAAACATACCAAACTTGAGAATCTAGGACTAGTCATTTTTGGGGTGTTCGTAAAATATTTGTTGGGCTAGTAAGAAATGTTTTGTTGGGCTAGTGGATTTAAATTTTACTAGACCAGTGGCTAGTGAGATGTAGAAATATTTTTCTGGCCCTGAATAAGGACATTATGAAACATTTAGATTACTATTTAAAGATAATTTTGGATGTTGTCACAAATCTTACTGGTATGTTTATTTGTAGAAAGAATACTCATATGATTTTGACATTTATAAAATTAAATAATATCTATTCCATATGCTTCTTAAGACTGTGGTTAAATAAAGAGTACAACACATTTTGTAAGACACTAACAACAATAAGCACACACAAGAATAAACCAGCTGCGTAGATTATACATAAAACATGCAGCAAATTATAAAATGGAATTATTATAAATGTATAGCCAAAATTCATCTATTTTAATTGCATCAAAAGAGCTTCCGTTATTAAAGTGTTAACAGAAAATTTAAACCTGCTGAAACAGATTCCACTTTTAACAGAAAAACCAGACATATGGATGCACACAGACACACCAAGATAAGGCAACAAATCTTCAGTTAATCTGTGGTTTTAACAAAGTAATTCACACAAAAGCAACTCAATTAAAAAAGTAAAAACATAACCAGAAAAGTGTAAACTAGTCTACACTTTTTTATATCATTCACACTTTCTCCCAAAAGAATTATATTGTAATATAACTATTAACTACCATTGGAAAATCATTATATATTGCAGTTATATAGTTGAAAGACCAAAACTGTTATTTGGATTATATTGTGCACATTATAAAACAAGTATAATATTTATGAATCAATCGTATAAAATGGACAAAACAAATTAACATGGTTTAACTTTTGTTAGTCATCCAAAATAACACAAGATACAGCCTTGCAACCATGTATTTACCACAGAATGTTCCTTATCAATGGGACGACAGTCAGGTTTCAGACGCCTTTTGAAGAACTCTCCAAGATTTTTGTAATGACTCAGGTCACTGATGGCAACCTCTTCCAAATTGCAATCAAACATCTTAACGTACAACTTGTAAACTGGTGATCTAAGCCACACTGGTAACTCAAAATTGTTAACATAGCCCCATAATCTCGACATTACCTTTAGTGGCAGAGCAGTATATATCTTTACCTAAAAAAGTGAAAAAATACACTAGTACATCATTTCATTCAATTTAAATGCAATATGATCTTGGTCAACAAAATGTAGACTGTAATATGAAAAAGTTCCGTAAAAAGGCCCATTACTAAATTAAATACTGAAGTATAATTATATTGTAATTATCAAACATGGGGTTAATTCCATTTTGTCAATTTCAATTAATTCCATTTGGTCAAATCAAATTTATCAATTCCAAATTTATCAATTCCAATTTAATGGACTCTTTTTTTACCTACTACTTTTTACCAGGAGTAGGTACTCCAAGTACCTACTTGGAATATCTACTATGAGTACTTTATATTCCAAGTAGGATTGCCATGGAAGAAATATTTCTGAATTAAAAAATGAAATGGTAAATTAATTCGTGGATTTTATTTTTTTATAAGTAACTTCAATTCCAATTCAAAATTTATCATGTCCAATTTTTTTAAATAATCAATTCCAATTCCAGAATCTCTCTTGGATGAAAAATCAGTACAACCCTCCATGTAATCGTGTTTGTTATGGCTCCACATAATTAAACTCAACCATAAAAACTGTATAATACTAAGACTTAAAACAGATGTAAATATCTTAAAACTTTGATTAGATGGCTGAGAAAATATACAAATCTATGAGGACCTGCCAGTCTTTTGCCAAAATATCCTCAGGATGTTCTGCAGATTGCATAAACCTCTGTTCTCTTTCCTTGATATGACCATACTGTTGATATCCAACATAAGCAAAGCCTACTCCGACAGGAATAGGTACCCACTTAAGTGACTGTACATAGTTCACAAACGGATTGGCACTTGAATCTATAATAAAGAAAAGATTATCCAGTAAAGACAAATGTGTTTCAGAAACTAGTAATCAAAGCAGTGAATAATTATTACAGAACATATATGATATATGGTGAAAGACAGTTTAGATATACAATGAAACAGCGGTTAAACAGGGCCTACATGTTATTTTGAATTAACAGATGTTTTAATTAAACCAAAATATGAGCTTTATTGTATATGGCATATGAGACAGAATTTGCTAAATGTCACAATGATGTAACAAGACACGTCTTTTTTTTAAACACTGAATCCTGATTCATATTTCTACATAAGATCCAGAATAAGCATATCGTTAACTTTTTCCACTAATTTTTCACTAATTATTAATAAAATTAATTAATTTTATTGTAACATGGAATGTCCACATTACATTGTTGATGTATCCGAACCATCCACGTTACACCACTAATGTGACAAAATTGTCCTGGTTACATCAAGCATGTAATGTAAATAGAATTCTTTCAATACCTGCAAATTTGTACCAAACTTATTTGGGTGAAATGTATTGTTGGAATAGGGTGAAAAAAACTTCGTATCAGGACTCGTCCATGTTACGTGAGTTTGATAAAAACATTTACAAAACTTTCAATTGCAACTCATATTTCAGTCTATATAAGTTCCATAACGTCTAAATGACAGATTTGTTATTTTAAATGAATATTTGCATGCTTTGTAAACTGTGAAATATTTATGGTGTAACAACAACAAAAATTCCAATAAAAATTCAAACAATGTTCCTCTTCATTTTGTCTGAAAATGGCCAAGAGTAATGCATCATGGGTATGGTTTTCAGTCTTAATTTTCGATACAATATCATCACCTTTTTTTTGTCATATTTAACATTTTTGTTCATGGTTGGTATCACGTAACATTAATTATCCGTTTAGCATGGATTATTTCTCCAAAACATTTCACCCAGTAAAAATTGGCGAGGATTAACGAAAATTGTGTCACATGATCGTATCAAAGAAAATTACGAATTATCGGAAGTTTCGTCACTAATGAGGAACAGGAAGGCATCGAATAACAATAAAGATTGTCCATAATTAATTGCAAACAGAAGGAAAACCTTTATTGTAGCTTTATAAGAAATTGAAAATACATATAAATTGAGATATCATAATAAGATTCAACTGGTCAATGCATATGTTCTGATAAATTATTATGACGTAACAGGAAAAAAGACATGAAAAATCACAGAATTTTAGTTGACATTTCCCATATAAACTATTGATTTTGTACAATAATTTAATATATACTTCACTAAATTGTGTGAAATATTGACAAAAATACAAGTTAACTTAAATATGAGCAACATATTCAGAGTAAATACCATTATAACATACAAAAAATATAGCAGATACTCTCAAAACGTAACATTGTGATATTTAGCAAATTCCGTCTCATAAAAAGACCTGGCTTGAAAAAAAATGTAGAAGAAAGATATGGTCACAAATACTTAGACTTTAAATAATATTTCATATGCTACTCTATAATCTATATTTTATTGTTGTTTTGGCAAATAAATACTAATGTTTGATACAATAAAACAATATATGGCTGACATCTGTGTCATATATTCCCAGCATAACAATATCTACAAATCATTTAGTAGGTAATATATTTTATAATAACCACACATAACACAAACATGTTGTTGTTTATTCAGTAAGATACCCCAGTATAATGATAGAATAGGATACTATTTTTTTATTATACTGTCAAATGATCAGTGAGAAGTATGATTCTTCACTGTTGTCAGTCACAAATTACTAGACGCTACTAATATATAATGGCATAAACAGCTGAAAACTGACCATTCAGTTTTAACTCTTTACTGTGAATTTCAGACAAATCAAATCAAATTTCAGGTAGTAATTTATTTACCACAACTTCATAAGTGTGAATGCATGTACATGTTTATAAATACAATTGAAATTCTGTAATGACTAATGAAGTTAACCTACAAGCTTTCCTTGAAAACATTCTTCTGTTAAACAACTGTGTTGACTTTACAGAGTTCATGTAATAAGCCAACACCAGAGAAGAAAATCTGAATCTAACCATCATGCACCACCTGAAAATGAATGTATCTTTACAGAATTATTTTTAACATGTTATAATTTATATTCAAACAAAATAAATACGCTACAATATTATTGGATATACATCTATCTCTTATGATTATCTTATACAAATTAGCATTTGATTTATTCAGAAACGTTATATGATTTATAGAGAGGTTAATTTTGTTTATAACAAATCACCACTAGGTCTATGACTATCAGCCTGATCAGACATCACATATGATGATCGTTATGATAATGAACTTTAAGTTTTATAATTGATCATGATCTTCATGATAATGATCATCTAAACATGTGATAATTTAGAATCTATCGATATCACACTTTTCCATTACCTGTGTAAATAATTCTACCCTTTTTAAGGTGTGTGAGGATCGACATATAAATAAGAAGGTGAACTTACTTATAAACTACAAAAGGATATATGCAGCTGATGACTTCGTAAACACAAACAGCAAAGGCACGTGCGTGTTTTGATAAATACGGACAGTACCTTGTATTGATCACATTTATGATGCAATTTCTTGGTCCGTCTAGATGGTCTTGATCACTTAATAAAGCAAAATGATGGTTTGTAAGAAAAGAACACTAATGCTTTCCTTATTTTATAAATTGCTTAATACATGTGAAATGAATTTATGGTACTGAATTCTTATTAGACTATATATGTTGGTCAAATATACTGATCAAAACATAACATTCATATTACATCTAAATAGCTAAATTTGTTGCATATCTTAGTGACTTGTTACAAAACGCTCTAAATATAGAATGAGACTGTCATATTATGATCATCTGGATTATATAATTGGCGATAAATCTAGCACATTTAACGGTTGTAATAGTAAATAGTTCAAGCAATTGATCCACTATCTAATGTACACATTTTTAAATGCCACATTAAACCTTCACCTTGGAGAGAAATATGGCTGCGAAAACATTGCAAAGTGTTGTTCGGGGATTTCGTTTGTTTACTTCCATAAGACCCCAGTATAAAATACAAATATGTTGTATGTCTTCTAGGTAAATATCCAGTCTTTATTATTAAATCGCTAACAACATAATATAAATGTACTGCAATGATGTCGCGATATAACGTAATAATTATGAAGTTATTTCATAGTTTTAAAGGACAAATCAAATGTGAAATGAAATAGATCTAGATGAGTAGATCTATTCTAGATGACACTTCTCATATACCGTAAGATAATATATAATTTGAATAATTAACCAAAGATGAAAATGATATTTCATCTGTATACTGACACTGTTAGTGTAACAATATATCTATACTTACTAGACCTAGTCTATAATTATACTTATAGTCTAGATTAGTGGCATCCAATGCCAATGGAATACCACCACTGGACCAGCTTAATATATACCTTGGATGCCATCGATTGTGGCCCATGTCGAATGCAGACCACTATGTTTACATGTATGTCAGTTTGCGGCTCTGATTAATCACGCCAAACAAGGATGCTTTGGAGCCATGACAATGAAATAGTCTATTCCAGGGTTGGCTTTCTCCCCAGCAGAAAGGTATTTCTCCTCTGCCATGGGGAGAAACTGGGGAGAAATACCTTTCATTTGTACAGGGATACAATTAAATTATTAATCTGTTTAATAATGTTTAAGAAAAACAAGAAAGTGCTTCCAAACAAAATCTCGCTGTCTCCTTCCCTTGAATGTGTTGAATGTTATGTGGTAAAGTGCAAAACAAAACTACAAACCTACAAGATAAAGCAATTTGTACAGCCACAATATTCAGCATTTGCAAAGTATAGATATGCATGTCATATTAATTTATTGATCTGTTTAACAAAATAGTTTTAAGAAAAATAACAAACATTTATGATTTAATTAGTTTAGTATATCACATTTGGCACATAGCATTAGCACTATGATTTTGTGTATGAAAATTATGGTATTAGAACAAGTTTACATGTACATAATCTTGTGGTCTACCTCCCTTGAACATGTTGAAATAACACCCCAAAATTTCAAGATAAAGCAATTTGTCCAGCCACAATATTAAACTTTAACAAAGTGTAAATTTGTATGTCATATGTACACCTCAAGAGAATATATGTAAATGATGACATTATCAATAGGCATGCAAATTTATACTACTGATGATCAACCAACATATCTGCTCAAGAATAACTAATTAATCTGCTGAGATTGATAACCCCCATCAGTGTCACCTTAATCTAGTTAATATGAAGTATATCTATCATGTTATAATTAGGCAGTGCAGATACTTCCATATGCTATGGTGTAATAACAATCATACAACACTCACCCACTGCTGCATATATAATATGCAGCAGTGGGTGAGTGTTATTACACAGCAGCATCTCTTCACAATGATACATACATGTAGTTATTACTACAGACTACATGATGTTGTCAGTAGTATTCAAGCATGGCTAGACACATCATCACCCTCCTCATAGTTAATTGTGTATTTGAAAGTGTTATGTTGCCTTGAATAATAAAGCAGTCATTATAAAATCAAATTTATTCAGCATTATAATGTATATCACTGCACAGATAACAGAAATAAATAATCTCAATCTTTTATCCTACAATCTTAAACATGATGAATTATTGACATACACTTTAAATAAGTATGTGGCATGTGGACAAGATTTATAATTAAATAACTTATGCTTATATGTATATTGGTTTCGAACTGTTAAAGTCTCTATTAATTGGGTATTTTCATGGCAATTTACCCCAAACCTGCCAACCCTGATCTATTCTGTTTTAACTTCGAATTCTAATAAACTTGTATGAATATCTTAGAATGATATGAATTGTTTTTGTTGTTCGGGGAGAATCCCCAGGTTGTCGCTTATTCGGCACAGCCTCTATGTTGGAGTGGTTGAGAAAGCTCCTCCCCCACCACTCACAGGGGAGCGGTACGGAAAGGTGGAGCCGAAATACCCTGAGGGTGGACACTGCCAGAGTGTTTTACGTCCTCAGGGGGCCTTTATTTTAAATGATTCAGGAGAGACGGCAGTGCCAATTAATGTGGTCAACCACCCACAATGTTGTGAGCCGAGAAATTAATCTCTGGAAAAGTTTTGACCTCTTGCAGGGTTCGAACCTGTGACCTTTGGCACTAAGTGCTGGGTGCTTAACTGCTAGGCCACCGAAGCTCACATATGAATTGAAACAGATGATGTCTGGGTTTAAATACAGTCTTGTGGTACCTTAATTAGACCAGCTCTGATTAGTGGATTAGTCAACAGCAATAGAAACACAAAACTGCTAGTTTTGAAATGAATTATTCCATATTTGACTAGAGTAAACATCCTCCTATCCAACAATTAACACATTATTCAAACTTAGACCAGCGGTTAGGTTTTTGCTTTGAAAATACCCTTTCTGTGATTATTCAATTGCAATGGAAAGCCAAAACTGCTAGTTTTTCTCTAGTGCTGAATTTAATTATTCTGTGGTTCATCCACAGCAAAACTGTTACATTTAATGTGTTTTAAATATATTTTTTATTTCCAAACATTGAGTACAGAAGTTGAAATAAAACAAACAACAAAATAGGGATCAACATTAACAAAGATGAAATAATGACATTAAAAGCACAAAAAGACTTAGAACACACTTTCAATTCAATTTATTTAATAATACAAGACAGAAGTCTTAAGAGTCTTGATTAACAGTGTAAATGTGAAATGATCATTGGTTTTTACATATTATAAAAGTACGAAATAGGTGGTCCGTATTATACACCGGCTGTAATCAACATGGACCGCATTTGACATGGGCTTCAATCCACGTAATTCTATACCTTGATGCCAGATCTACAGAGTAGTGATGGTACATGCCACACACCCAAAATTGGACACTATTAACTCAATGTTGAAATATCTATGGCATGATACAACATCCTTATCAATATTTTTCAGACCAAAACCACAACTGTACAGACTTTAATGTTTATCCTATATTATGTATCAGGTGCCAAATAAAATATTTGATTTTGACTTATTCCGCTTGGAGTTTGTGTGATTTCATTCTATATGAGTATATCAACTAATTTCACTTGTTTAGTTGTTACACTGGAGGCAGAGGCTAATGTTTGCTCTTCATTCATGACAGGGAGTTTCAGCAAATGGACAGGGTGGGTGACTAGCCAATAAATGAATAAGTATCTATATAGGCCGTGACTACTCTACTTGAGCTGTATGTTTAATCCCGTAGTCTAAATGTACGTAAGTCATTATGGGCATGGGTACATTTTGATTTCCGGTTATGCAAGTTATAGTTATAATGGAAATAGTCTAACTGTATCTTTAGTACTGGGGTCTAAACGTACATGAGGTTTTTTTTGCACATGCATGTTGATATACATAAGTTCTTCAACTACAAGACGTACTGCTGTGTCTTAGAATTTAAACCTAAAAGTATTGGAATTTTGTAACCCTTTAATTGATTAAAGCTGTACAGTTGTGAAATGACACTTCGATTATGGCAGTGGCTATGCATACTTTAAACTTAAAAGTATTAGAATTTTGTAGCTGTTTAATTGATTAAAGCTGTATAGTAGTGAAATGTCAGAATAGTTTTATTAACCAAATCAACAAACGTAAATGATAAGATTGACACTAACTCTGCCATTATCATTTCAAAAATAGATGCATGGGCATCCTCACACAAAAATCAGATGCACATGTACATTTAGACTACGGGTCTAAATGTATGGCTCACATATGTGTAGACACTTCAATCTGTATACTCGTGCATAAGTCGGCATATCATACCCGGCAGATAAGTTGAGGTAAATTTTTGACCCTGTAATTATTTCCTCATGCATATGCTCACCATATAAGTCAAGATCAAGCATTGATTTAAAATCCCTCAAAATTTGAATCATTGTCGTCATTCGCATTTCAAATTCATGGTGTCTGCAAGTGCATTGTAAATATATCAATATCTTCACCAGCAGCAATATATATATATATACATTACGGAATGTGGTGCAAAATTCTGCTGTAATTCTAGATTTTTTCATGAAACTCAAACAGGTACATAGCTACCAAGTTTAATTAAATTCTAGAAGGAAGGGGCAACACCAGGGCCAGATAAATATTTCTACATCTCACTAGTCTCTGGGCTAATAAAATTTGCATTAAGTTTCAGAATGTTTTGTGGTAGCAAGAGTCTGGTCTTGCTTATATTCGGACAAGCTTAAAAGCCAGACAGACTTTAAAGCTTGAAATTAATTGCTTGTCATCCAACTAGAACATAGAATGAAGTTGTTTTATACAAATTCATTTTCGTTGGTGGAAGATGTAATCATCTTTATGTTAAACAGCTGC
Source organism: Paralvinella palmiformis (assembly GCA_025642065.1). NCBI lineage: Eukaryota > Metazoa > Annelida > Polychaeta > Terebellida > Alvinellidae > Paralvinella > Paralvinella palmiformis. The sequence goes on from JAODUP010000015.1 coordinate 1,336,515, forward strand.
TGTAGAAGTGATGGGTGCCACCAACATGGTGGACACCACTGACATGGATGTTGTCAATGTAGTGGTCATCACTGGGATCATAGCCCCAACCAATCTCACATTCACCACTATTTAAGTCTCTTTTGTCAGAATGGTTTGTGAACACACAGACACAAATTTGCTTTTATTTATATCGATATGTCCCATAGAATGCTAGCTGGAATAGGAATTGAATCATATCCTAAATGTGAAAAAATCCATTAAAAGATAATCTAAAATGTTTCCACACTTAAATAATTATAATTGTTTTGTCAGTGTAATGGGTTTGGCACTGAATTATAATAATAAATTAAGGAGATCTGTGGTGTTGGTTTAGATAAAAAATATAGTCAATGTTTTGGCTTACATACAGACTTGCCGAAGTAGGTGTTCTGGAGGATCCGAAGTTACAAGGAAAATATGACACTGGACAGGTATGATATCTGGATAACTTTAATAAGAACCTAGTATAAAGATTGGCCCATTTATTAATTCAGAGTTTGTCTATCAGCTAGACATTTGCTATGTGGTTTAGTATTTTAATCTATTTCTGGGAAGTTTCCTTGATTAAAATTTCTGCTCCAGCAGCTAGTTTTATAAACAATTCAGTGTTAGAAATTATTTAGAATATTAGATACAACTGTGTTAGTATGAAGTACACTCTATGTAAAACTCATTACTAATTTGTCTTTTGATATTTTTATATAAAAAAAGAAATCCATATTAGTTGTTTTACTGTGATTGAATTCTTTGTTTCAGCTTTTTCTTCATAGGATATTTGGCTACAGAGGAGTAGTGCTTTTTCCTTGGGTTGGTAAAATTTATGACAGAGATGAAGAAACGTCGCCCAGAGAAGACAAGTAACCATAACTTATTGTCTGATTTATAAAATTATATTTGGATATAAAATTTTCTATGCTGTATTAATAACATTAAACATGTTAATTGTTATTGAACATTCCCATTTGGTAGGAAGACAGTTATAGTATCATGGTTAATCTCAAATTTTTAGTCTGTCTCGTGTCATTTCATATTTGGAGTAATATTTGTACTACGTCACTGTGCTTCAGTTGATTGAAATTTAGTTAGACAAAATAAACCTAGCTAGTTTACTGTATGTTTTAGAGCCACTGGACCAGATGGTATTTTTACAAGCAGTAAAGAGATTAAAGCTAGAGCACACACCTACTACCAAGTACTAGTTGATGGCAGAGATATTCCTCACATCGTATGTAATATTATAATATTGTTTTTTTTTGGGGGGGGGAGATGATATGGTGTAAATGTCTTATTATAGAATCCCTTATTGGGATGTTGATGAATTCTGTGATCAGATGGCTTTCCACAGAATTCCTGAAGTACTTGTTTATGAAAACTATCAGTACCATACTCATGCAAATAAGGGCCTCTGCTCGAACAGGGGCATGGTTGAACAGGGGCCAGGGGTAAATATGATTTGAAATATATAAGTGCCCCCGTTTGATTCAGCACCCCCTCTCGAAGAAAAATAAAGATACACATATATGAATACTCTAGTGTAGATTCATTTATCATCGTGCACATTCAATTCATACATCAGCAGCATACCTGCCATTGATGTTCATGTCAGTAAATTCTATGACATGTCTTGTTATTATTATCTTTTAATAAAAACGCAAATTTCGTACCATACGTTGACATGTTTTTGGATGGATGACCACTATTTTCAGTATGATAATCGTTTATTTCAGACACCAACTTGTCTTAAAAACAATAAGGGCATGCTTGAATAGCCACCGGGGGAAAACAATTATCAAAAACAATAGCCGCTGGGGGGAAACAATCATCAAAAACAATAGCCGCCGGGGGGAACCAATCATCAAAAACAATAGCTGCCGGGGGGAAACAATCATCAAAAACTTATTCGCGCGAGTACGGAAATTTGAAACCTTAGAGTATGTTAAATACTCTTGATTGCATACTTTACTTTCATTTATAGCTTAAAATTCTGTATTCATCATAATATTCATTTTACTATTTGTCATGATGTCTGGGCGCCTCCGTGGCCTAACGGTAGCATGCTGGACCACAGATCACTACCACCCGTGTTCGAATCCCGGTGTGGGCATATCTGAAGGTTGTTTCGTCTTTCACTTCATGTTATTACCTTTGGAAGTTTCTCGGTCCATTTAGCCTACCTTGTGCACAAAAATGGCTGTAAAACATCAATCATCATCATCATCATGATGTCTATTCTGACTTGAGGGTGTTTTTTTTGTTAAGTACTGATGTTAGATAAAAACAGGGCAATGATTGTTTAGACAAATCACTTTAACCAACAACAGCAACTAATATGCTAATTAAACACATCTGTATTAAATTAACGTTTGGGTCATAAATAGATGCCCTCCAGTAGCATCCTAAATACACAGCACTACAATAGTACATTATTTGGGACACTTTAATCTGGAAATCTCCAGTTTATGGTTTCTTTTTAAACAAGGTATCTATGTTTCTGGGATTTTGCCTAGTTATGACAAGTTTTGAGGCTAAACAAACAATTCACTTATTTAATCTACGATAGACTGTGTTGCAAAAGTTAAAAATCCGATGAAGTACATCTATACTTCGGTCTGCAGATTTGCTTTTGAACTAGTTTTGTAAATGTTATTTGATACTAGAGTTTCCTATGTTTGCTGAATATTGGATTATAACTTTGAACATCTGTTAGACAGAATATGAATTTTTAGAATATATAAACTCCATCAAATGTAGATTAAATATTTTATAAACATTATTTGTTTTACTATAACTGTACTATATTTGTTATATTGCTAATTCTGTTGTCAAAATAATGAACCTTTGGGGTTTGATTATCCAATCAGGTCATTTCCTTTTGTATATTGATACAAGAGTAATTATAATAATTTCTAACATATTACACCTAAATCTAGATATTACAGTTATGCCTAGAAATGTGTTATTAGAATGAGAGTATTAAAATGATGTATTTAATGCATGACATGATTCTTTGTAATCATGAACTTACAGTGTAATTAATTTAAATATGAGAAATAATACTATAAAAGCCAACTTAAAACATTTGTTAATTTTAAGAGATTTTATCTAACAATGGGCAAGTGCATTTTTATGACAAGTCATTACAGACAGAAATCAAAGATAAATGTGTGTATTTAATGACAATTTAATTGTCTTGTTATTTTTAATAGCGAGTTGGTGCCGAGACTGTAACATTTCTTAGTAATCAAGGAAACACTGGCACTTTATATAGCATACCAGGTATGTTAATGTGTTCTATATTTGTTGGCTATTTGGTTTTTGTGTACATTTGTAGAATAATTGCAAGCATACACATACATATTATGGATATACATGCTAGGCAATGTTCTACTATTTTCAGGTTTGGATTATGTAAGTCATGAAGATGTACTTCCATATCGGACTACAGAGAAGCAGCCAATACACAATCATCTTTTTGATAAATTTCTGGTTACTGATACAGAAACAGGTAAATCAACTTTTATTCTGGAATCTGGCATCTGTTGTTATTGTCTTATCATGATGGGATTTACATAAGAGATAAGAATGTTTGATTTTTTTCAAGGTAACTATACTGCTCGTGATTCTCTGAGAGACTGGCAAGATAAAAACCATCCATGGCTAGAATTGACAGATGTACACAGAGAAACAACAGAGAATATGCGTGTTACAGTTATGCCATTTTACATTGGATCAAGAGTTAGCATAACTTCTAAATTAGCCTTTAAATCTCTAACAATTGTTAATGAACAACAGAATACAAAAATTGTCATTCAGAATATCTTAGTGTCTGCATGTGTACACACACACACACTCAAATACACAATAAACTATACATACTTATTCCTTTACAGGTTGTGCAACAACAGCATGTGTACTGGGTAAGTATGAAGTAATTCATTATGGATCTTTCAGCAAAATATTGTTGGTCATAAGAAGTAATAATCAGATAATACAAAAGATTTTATGTTAAGACACTAGATATTTATATAATGAGTGTTTTTGCTTTATATCAGTGGCGCTATTGCATCCGTTTGGAGAATCTCGGTGATGACACAGTACAATTAAGAGAACGACACTGGAGAATCTTCAGCTTGTCCGGTACACTGGAAACAGTTAGAGGAAGAGGAATTATTGGAAAGGTTAGATATCTAAATAAAAGTATGAGTACAATATGATTATTATATCACTTTTATGAGTGATTGGAGTACGAAGGCTTAGATAACACTCAGGTTCTGTAGGCTATCATTGGTCCGACTCATCATGCAAGTCAGAATTAGTAGTAGTTATCAAGATAGCAGTTATTTTTAAAACAGAAGCAAACTGACAAGTATTTCATTGTTTGACACTTTTTACAAAACTGGACTCATTACTACTGATTTGTTGAACATTTTAAATTTGCTGTGAATATCTAAAGCAAATATAAATATGTTGTTTATTTAATCAGTGCATCCTTTACCATATGTCCCACGTGTGACCAGTACCAAGGCCACAGAAACTACTTCTTTATTTACTTAGTGGATATCTCTATTTTCATGTTCAGTTTCTTGTTGTCTCTAGGTTATTTCTCATCTCCATATATTTAATACAATGAATGTATATAATACTTAAACACTCACATTTATTTAACTATGTGGAGTTTTGTGCAAGTACAATATTTAATCATATATATATATATGTGCATACCTACTTCTCTTTTTAGGAGCCTGTGTTTTCCAAAGCACAGCCTGCATTTCAGTACACAAGTCATATATCCCTGCAAGCACCAAGTGGTCATATGTGGTAAGGGTTCTATAATGTGATTCATTACTTTCATTATTTTGGCTAAGTTAATTTTTATATTGTCAAGTAACTGGTCAGATAAATTTGAAAAAATCCACATCTTATTTCAGGGGAACATTTAAAATGGAGAGGGAGGATTCAAGCACATTTGAGTGTCGAATCCCACCATTTTCTTTAGAAAGCAAGCAAGAAGATGGGGAATCCCCACATGGCTTCATCATATGATTATGTCTTTCAACGGCTGTCTGAAAATTCAACATTATTTTTACCTGGAAGTAATAAGTTTTCTTGTTATTTAATTACAGCTTTATGTGGGGTTAATTTGTGTATTGTGTGATGCTGGAGTATACTGCAAATTATATTATGTGAGCTACTGCTGTACTGCATAATCACAATATCATTGTTCAATTATTACAATACCTTACGTATATGATAACTGTGAACAAGCATGTTACAAATATACTGGCTTCATTATGTACAACATACTGTAATTCATTGTGTACATCTCAGAATGTTTTGATGCTGCATTGTGTTCACTTTGAAATAATATGAGGTCTTATTATAATGCAGTCAATTCTATATATAACTGGGTACTAGTACAAAGTCAAGTGTCTTTCATGTGAAATTAGACCCGATAAACATTATTTAACACATGGAATATATATCGGGAACAAATAAATTTAAAATGTGCAGTTTATCTGTGTATGTGATTGAGAGACGGAAACAGTGAACCAACAATATTATGCAGGTTTTCAAACCAAAAACTGTTCTTCGCACGTAAATTTCAGGCTCAATCCATCACCATTAGTTGATCACAGATTCCAAAACTTTCTTCTTTTGTCTCCGGATGCTTATTCATCGTTCATGCTAGAAAAATCATGAATAAAAGCAGATAGTTTCATCGAACATATTGAAGCTGTTCTAAAACGTATAAAATTATCATCAAGTAAAAATGTCATTATTCACCAGGTCATTTGTTACTTCATTTGTAGTCACAGACTTCAATTATTAATCTACTTGTTCTATGTACAGAGTTGGTTCATGTATGATCTTGTAAATAAAGATTGATAATAATATGTAATATAATTAGTGTTAATTTTGTTTTGTTGTATTTGAGTTCTCTGTGACAATAAAATGATAGCACCAAGGGTAAGATAGCTTGCTTTAAACCTACCACTGTCTGATATGTTGGTATTTGCGTCTTTCTATAGCTATGGATAGTATGGTTATTTTTTCTCCCAATATCAACCACACCTGTTAGTCCTGTGGTGCTGTTAGTAGCGCACAGCACTACAGAACCTCAGGATATGGGTCCTAATCTCGATTCTGCTGGTGTTTGTGGCCATACATCAGATGTATAACTAAAGCCAAGTATAAATGAACCAGTCATATGCCCCATATCCAAGATTAATGTGCAACTTTTCATGCTGTTGGGAGTTCAGGATTGACCAGTTAACTCCGGATTTCAAATAAATACTGGTAATGGATGTAAACATTCATCTACTTTGTTTGTTTCACAAACACTTTAAACCTGATACCAGAAAATACACTGTCCATGTTTTCTCCCCTTTTAATTCAGCCACCCAAGTTTAAACTGGTTCAGTACTGAAGAGAGTCTAGGAAGGATCTACCTTCCAAAGTTGTAAGTTGAAAAAACAGTCTCGATTGGCAAGCAGATGGAAAATTTACCACACTTTTCTATGAGCCTCAAATAGGAAATCACTATTTCTGTGCTAGCTATTTGGTGTTTCACTTTTGTGGTTTTTATCTAACAATAAATAATTTAGTGAATTACTTGGAATAAATTATTAAACAAATTACTGACTTTTCTGTAACAAATATTTTTATAAATGGCAAGTTTGTTACACTCTACAAAATATTCTAACAATTTATATATTGTACATTTTACGAAAAACTGGGTTTCAAATTATGCTGGTAAGGTGTGTTTAATAACACCTGATTATAAGAATTATTTTTTATCAATGATCCGTATTTTACAAATTATTTTTTAAATGCTAATGTTACCTGTCACCCAATCAATGAAGAATGTGTAGACATTCTTTTCACTTGTATAACAATAATGGTGGTCATTAGGTGCATGTACTGTAACCATCCATTAAGGGGGAGGGGGTGTAGTATTTGTTGTGCTTTCTTTTTCATAAGAAAGCATGGTAATGTGTGTGTTACATTTGTCGGTGGTTGTCTGGATAAAAAATGTAGCTTTCAGACTTACAACTGGGTAACAAAGATATCGGATCTACCCAACATAATAGGCATATATCACTTTTTTCATCCACTTCAATACACCCCTCACACTTGATCATGGAAAATCAAACTTCAGATTATTGGAAACAAAAATCTAAAATTGAACAAAGTGTGGCTTGTTGTTATGGTTAATTGATGAATTAAGTATTAAGAGGATGTAGGCTTATAAATTTTTTTATAAGTGAGAAAATATTGGATAGACCATTTTTTTGTGCAGAAGAGAAACAGTATGAAAAACAGAGCATTCCACAGAATGTGTGTGTGTTCCAACGGTGCAGTAGGTAATATGATGTGCTAGAGACCTCCAGATAGAAAATACTTCAATCTGATAATTTTATTTTTCTATGGAGCACCATCTCAGCCAGTAATCCCCCTAGGGGCATGTTGTATGTAGTTTTATACAACCTAGTTTATATAGTCTAGTTTGTAAAATTGCCTGTGTTAAAAAGAGCAAGAAATTATAATTTAGATAATCACTTGTTTTCCATTTATTGAAGTGCAACCGCCTCGGCCAATATTATTTTCTTATACAATAAGAAATAAGAACAATGTTGTATCACAGAAACAAACACCTAGCCCTTGATCATCATTAATGTCGCAGGTAATAGTCGATGGCTGTTGAAAATGCTGCAAATCCTATAGCACCAATAACTCCAGCCTTAAGACCAGCTGAAAGTACAAACTTTTTACATAAGTCTATATTTTTTATTTACATATAATAGTCATAAATAGTAGTGAAAATATTGATAATATATATATATATATCTGACAAAAATAAAAACCTTGCACCAGTTGGATGATTAACATTGTTAAAAAAAATTTAAACTACTAACATAAATTACTCATTGAATTCTATGATTAAATTAATCTATTTCTGAACAGTTTAAAAACTAAATTATTTTACATTTTTATGTTAATTAACAGACAAATTTTAACATGTGATCATAGATACACTTGATTGAGAACATGTAGTGATAATACATTAACCACATATTGAATGTTCACCTCTAATTCCAAGAACGGCTCCAACAATACCTCCTGATAAAGTCCCATTAATTAGTTCTGTCTTTCCACGATACTGTTGTAATGTAATCAAAAATATCATTCTTAAAGATGTAGTGAGTACATGATAGACATTTGCCAATATATGAATAAACGAGTTATTGAACCAGGACAGGTTAAGCATATGAGCACTTTTATGATAATTATACGAATAAATTAATTATCTTTTTTTCACAATAAAGAAAATGTATTTAAGTGTAAAACATTATTTATAAATATTTCCCCAAACATTGCACAACCAGGTCACTTGAAGTTAATGTCAAAATTAAAAGATTTAATGAAGCAATTGCTAATAATAGTAAGAACTATGTTATTTACCAGATTCAATAAATTATTCTTTGATACTGTACATGATAATCAGGGTTGGAAGGTTTTTGACACTGGTGGTTTTAAGTTTAACTATGGTTTTATATGGCTGTCAAAAATTGCTTTTTAATATGACAATAACATAAATGTGTCAAAAATAACCCCCTAGTATTTGTGACAAAATATTTCTCATGTTACAAATTGTCTAAAAACTCAGTTGTTAATTGATAGGTGCATGATTTATTTCATGTATTGATCATACTAATCATATAAATTTTAGGCACAATGAAAGTACAATATTTAACAAATATTTACGATTTAACTTATGACCACTTAGTTAAGTTAGTATATGCTTTACCAACAGACCAATTTAACCAGTCATTTATCTCCCATGAATTTGACTGGGATCATGGGGGGGGGGGAACAATAAGGTGTGAACAGTGAAACCACATAATTCTATATACAGTCAGAATCCATTAATCTGGACATCGTTTATCCAACAAATCCACCAGCTGACACATTATTGCCTGTGACGGATTTAGCTCCATTATAAATGGCTTCTTAATCCAACAAAATCGCGTTCCGACTTCAATTCGTCAACAGAATGTGACATTTCAATGTAAAATGACCTCGATAATCCGACAACACGAAAATACTGTCAAATATTTCCACTGGTTCAGTCATGCAAGACACACCAACATGTTGTCAGTAATGGTCCAATTAGCTTAAATATAGAGGTATATCTTTATGATTTAAAAATGTGTGACAGAGACTACCGGTATGTCAAGGACTCGATATTCTGAAACTCATTTATTAATGGATTCTGACTGTATATTAGAATGCAGTTTCTGGAGAGTCAAACTGATGTGAGAGATGAAGCAACACAATTCTATACACATTCTATTTGGGGTGTAATTTCTGGAGACTCAATTTGATGTGACAGGTGAAGCCATAAAATATATATTCTGTATTCATGTAGAGGATAGCCAGAACTGACTTCAAATTAACTGCAGGTATTATAGTGGAGGGGTTATATGATGACTTGATTATGTCACATGACCTCTGGGTTGATTTCTTTCATTGGCTGAAGTTTTATGAATCTAGGACGTTTGGTCAAATTTTGGTATTTGTTATTTTATTAATAAAACTTCTAGTTAGCAGATGAATAGAGTAACCTGCCCAATGGTATGGAAGAGACATACAGTAAAATATACAATCAGGTTCTCAAAACATATACAATTTAAACCATTAAAAGGGACATAGAAGTTAGTTAATATATGTCACTATATAATATATGTAACTGTCAGAAGCTACCAGATATGCAGAAATAAACTTCAGCTAAATACAGAAGCCACATCAAAGCATAACATTTGATCATTTTATAGTGCATACATACCTACAAATAAAACATGAAATGACCTAGTCAGAAGCCATAATTTAATTGCTACTAAGGTGGTCAGCTGCTACTGTATAAAAATCAAGTAACTTCCCACTATAATTTCATAACCTTCTTTGCTTCTTAACCATGGAAATCATCAACACTAACAGAAGTGGTAAAAAGCTATGTCTAGATGGCTTTATGTATACAAGCAAATCTGAAGGCAAATCCAAGAATGGGATGAAATGGAGATGGGTCAGATGAATTGCAGGTTCTTGTAATGCTATTTTACAAACAACCAGAGACTTTGAAAATGCTATTCTGCAAAAGCACCACAACCACGTTGCTGACCACAAGGCTGTCGAGGTTGAGAAATACAGGCACTTCCAATGACGAACCAAACCAGAAACTAGCATTTACTGCAGCTCCAGATGAGGTGAAAGCCAGACTATCAGATGCAGACACTATCAAAAGACTACTGCATCGCACCAGAGCATCACACTGACCCAAAGACCCACAAATGCTACAAGCATTAGTTATTCACAACCAAGGTGCTCAAACAGCCGGCGATAATTCTATCAATTTCCTTCATTATGACAATAGACCTGAAGCAGATGAACACATCATAGTGTTTGCAATCAGAGAACATCTCCGCCGCCTGTCATCTTGTGAGACTTGGTGTATGGAAGGTACTTTCTCTGTGGTACGTCACTTATTCTCTCAACTGTTATACAGGGATTAGTCAACAATGTCTTCCAACCACTAGCATATGCTCTCCTTCAAAGAAAAACCCAGACAATCTATGAAACATTATTATGTACGTGTTCTTGAGGCAGCAGAATGTGATCCATCCATGATTATTATATACTTTGAACGTAGTGTTGAACTTCCTATTGTGAACATGTTCATGTACAATTCTGTTTCTATCATTTAACACAATCTATATGGCATAAAAGTCAAGCCTTAGGACTCGCTAACATGTATGAAACCAGTGATGATATTCGTTTTGTGGTCAAATAAATGCACATTTGCATTTCTTCCAGTTGATGAAGTTACTGATTGCATGATTCACCATAAAGAACAGTTCCAGAACTGAAGCAGAATATTTTAACTCAACATACGTTTCTGGTCAGATTCGTCCACGGTGTCACCATGATAGACCCAATTTCAGCCGAACTCCACCAACATTCCTACCTTATCGATGGAACATGCATGAAATAACCATGGCTGACCAACCTCAAACCAACAACATATGCATAGGCTGGAATAACAAATTTCACACCTTTCTTGGTCCAGATCAGGTGACCATATGGAAACTGACTGAAACTTGCATCACCGGGGTACTCATTCAAGATGAACATGATACAAGACCGAAAAGAAAAACAAGAAAGATTTACACAGAACTCCAAAAAAGACTTTGTAACCTAGGTGAAGATAGACTCGCAGGAAGAAAATCTATCCCCGAATTTCTTCATGGAATTTCTCACAATCTTCGAGCTGGTAAACTCAACATTTAAGTGTGATTGTTAAATAAATGTCATAAATGTACATTTTGAGATAATAAACATTAAGTGTACATTTTGAGATAATAAACACAAGATATTATATTTGTTCGCTTTTTTACATTTGGCAAAAATGTCCTATCTTAAAAAATCACTGGCCAAAACAATGTCTGCCATCCAAGTTTTATACATGGTGACAGTTCTTCCTGGATAACATCACTCGGATGAATCCAATCATTTAGTTGAAGGTCACTGATAAGTGTGGTGTGTCACCAAGCTTTGTACAATATGCTGTTCAACTGCTCTCTGTCCCAGCAAGTTGGTGTTTTTCTACTGAGGCTTGAGGTGTTGATGACCTTGAATACTGACATTGTGATGAACATAATGTGACATGTGTCCATGATAGGATACTAATTACATAAAAATGAATCAATGATTACATAAACATGATTTATATTAGATCATCTGGCTATTATTTAATAATTCATGTTGTTTGTGTGTAAAGTAAAAGATGTGTTAAAAAATAAAGCCTTAGTTTTTTACATACCAGCCCACACTACATCTTAAAACAGAATTTTCATCATGTCAAAGAGGTTTTGACACTGTCCTGTCAAAACAGATTTTTGACCATCAAAAACAGCCCTAATGAATTTTTGAGATATACAAACTCTAGAAAGACTAAAAACTGAAACAAGAAAAACATAAAACAAAAGAATTTTTATCCATAATTGGCTGAACTGACCACTTAAAAGCTATAATATAGAGTATTTACAATTATAGTAAAGCTGAAAATACAATATCTAAATTAATTGTAGATGTCTTAATGACCATTCTGCAATTCTCTTAGAACTCAGTATGTTCTTGTAAAATAATATTTACATAAGATCAAGTGGATTTGTCAAGTACGACTGTATATACTTATGTATAAGGTGATCTCATAAGTCATATATAAGACAAGAACAGTTTTAGTTTATCAGTCAAAATAGTGGGAAAAGCTACTTAACTTGAATATAACTTATTAATATAAGACAAGGCAGAACTATAAGCTGTGAGCTGGATTTTTTATAGCCTAAGCAGTGTTCTATGCCAGTTGAATGAACTGATTTTGTCCTCCAATATTCTGTAAGTGGAACTGACAATCAATTCCAAAATTCAATTGACCCCATGTTTGACCAATTATGGAACAGGAGTTGATACTTGAAGTTGAAGATAGAAAAAAAGCAAAATGGGAAAACACTATTTGGGGTAAAAGCTTAGCAAAACATAATGTTAATACTTATTTTTAGTAAAGGAGAAGTTAAACTGTAAATTATTTTTGTAGACATTCCAATTCCAAAATTAGAGCTGATCATCAATTCCAAGATTGAACTGACTCCACATCTGAGTAATATCACTGTAGATTATGGATAGGATCTAAGAATGAAATAGTCTCAAGTGAGCTGGTTGTGGCAATTCATCAACTAATACTAAAGTTTTTAGTCATAATCAAAGAAAAACTTCTTAGATTGGCAGCACTTTATTTTAGCAAAAACAATTAATGACAGATTAAAGATTAACTTAGGTTATAACTGGATAAACAATGAAGAAAAAGATGATTAGAAACAGATAATGGAACACGATCCTATGATTATAACTGGCTTGCTACTTACTGATTCAATTGCACATTCTGTGCCAGCAAACATTGCTCCAACCAGTGCAAAGTTTTTCCCATAAGAAACTGTCCTATATTTCATTTCCTTCCACACAAGTTTCACTGTAGGTGTTTCCGTACCAGTGATGTTTGGATCAATACCAGCGGTAAACAAACCAAATGCAGCACCGAGAGCACCACCTAAAAACAAATGAATTATATATATATTTGTATTATAGTACAGTAAAACAATATCAATTTGATATGGTGCAATGGATTTCCATACTACATGGTACCATGTAAATGTTGCTGTTTCACAGCCACTTTTGTGTACATGATGTGCTAAATGGGTAGAATTACAATGCCTTCCAAATGTAATGAAGCAATGTGAAAGATGAAACACCCTTCAGATATAGCTCAGTTAGGGGTTCATACCTCAATGATAGAGGTATGAGGCCAGCTATGCTGCCAATTGGGTCACAGAGACATCCATCTTTGAGTTGACGAAGTGTAAACTTAGGCCCGAGTCATATTCAAACACACAACCAGGAGGTTTGCAGCACACACAGTATTCTAAGTACTATGCCATTGAAATGTCTATCATTTACAAGGAGCTATATATGCTTCCGAATGTTCTCAGCTGAGAAACTAACCAGGAATTGGTCCATATCTGGACCTGATGTTACACTTATGTATGTTTAATATCATCAACAGTTTTTACATGCAGCGTTAACTTACAATGTGTGGCACTGTTCACTGTAAACAAATGGCACTTAACAATCACAAGTTCAACTGTGACATGATCTAGCAATATTTATTTGATAGGGGGAGGAGTTATTATATCAAAACAAATCAAGCATTTAAATGGCTGACAGCAGATGTCACACACCTTATTCCAGGTTTTTTGAACTGTCAAAAACTTAGAATCTATAACATCATTTATAATATTTAACATGGTACATCGATGATGATGATTGATGTTTTACGGCCACTTTTGTGCACATGCTAGGCTAAATAGGCCGAGCGACTTCCGATGGTTATGAAGCGAAGTCAAAGATAAAACACCCTTCAGATATGACCATGCCAAGATTCGAATACGGGTGGTAGTGATCTGTGGTCCAATGCACTACCAACTAGACCACGGAGGCACCCCTTCATCATTTCATAAAACTGATCAATCTTCATTTCAGCTCGTCCACAATTTGATTCATTTATTTGCAATAAATGAAGACCCATATTTACAGCATATCATAATATTACTATTTAATTTATACAAAGAAAAAAACTAAATATGCGTAGCTAACTAACAACAAGTCAGAGAAAAGTCTACCACAATACTGGGCTTTGCGGCAGATGTAAATTAGGCTATAAAACATTGCATAATCGTCATATGATTCCGAAGGCTGTACCCGGAGAAAATGATTGTAATATATACAGTTTATGTAAATTAGAAATATGTCACATGATCTTTATCTGACGACCCATTTAGGATAGTGACACAGAAACTATAGTCTGCAAAGAGCGAATCGACAAAATGGAGGGGCGGATCAACCACTTTTGTTTCCCTTGTTATTTCAAAATTTATTGACCTAAGCTTACATAAAAAGTACATTTTATTTCTACATATATTAATTGTACGAAAGGATACCACTCAGAAAGTTAATGAAGATCAAACATTGAAAATCTAACACAAACTGAAAGGTGCAAATGTTGCTTACAGACTTCTGAAATGTTGAAACCTAGTTGGCTAGTGGCAAAAGTTCGAATTTTGCCACATTGCTAATTGTTTTTCGATAGTGTATTGTTTTATTGTTTCAAAGTAAACATAAAACAATAAATCAGTGATATGATATATGTCACAATTTAAAACTATTAAGTGTAACAAATAAAGGGTTTTAATGTTGTGGTCGATTCTCCGCGCCTGGTCGAACCTCCCCACCTCTCCTCTAGATCTAGATTCTACTCTAGCCTCTACAGTAGAGTATATCAGTATATGATGGACTGGCGGGCGATAATGAATGAAACACGTTTACCAACTAAACATGACATCATACATGTAACAATGCACAGAGTTTTACTAATAATTTAGTGTAGAAATAAAGAACGATATAAATACCTATAACACAACTCATTACTGTTTTAAAAGCACAACTTTCGAAGAGTGCTTCGGCACGTCTTTGTATCCGAATCTCATCTGGGTGCTGCGCTGGCTGGGGTAACCCAGACCGAGGAACATAATCCGAAAAACGTTGTTTTTTATGCCCTATCAATTTGTCTAAAGTATCGTACCAGTCAAATTTATCTGAGGCATCAACATTAGTATTCTTATGACTTTCCGAACTTAACCCAGGTGAATTAGAATGGGGATCCATAGCAAAACAAGTGCAGAACGCTGAAATATGCAAATGAGACGCGCCGTTGAAATTCTGATTTCAAAAAATGGCCGAAATGGCAGTTTTTAACTTGGCTGGCAACCACAAATGAGGGCAACACATATGATCTGTAATGTATAACTTCCACACGGAGATTAATTATCAATAAATTTAGAATATATGACATAATTGGTGGAAAAATCTTGGCAGTTGTCTGGCTGGATGAAAAACTCCCCACATTTGCGACCTGCCGCACAGATTAGATTGACCATAGCCATAGTTATATAGTCTCACACTCTACCCATCAGGCCAAAGAGGCGACTTACGTAGGTTTACTTAAGTAGACACTGGAAGTAGATTTTTGGTTCTCTATGTCCAGGTCATCATTAAATTTTGAAGAGAATTTTGCACATCTACGTTTCTATTTTATCTTTGTGACACATTTTCAGAGTTGCCTCATAATTTTATACCAGATGCTATTGTACAGATGACTGTACACTAGTCTAGGAGCCACAGCCTTAATGGTAAGAACTATATCCTGATTGGAATCATATCTGTGTGGAACACAAATGACAGCTCTCTCCTGGAAGTCGATCTGGATATGTCAAATAAGATTTTTACAAATATATTTTGCATAATTATTTTAATAGAATGCTCTATTATGGCATATATACA
The DNA here is from genome assembly GCA_025642065.1 of Paralvinella palmiformis. Lineage (NCBI taxonomy): Eukaryota > Metazoa > Annelida > Polychaeta > Terebellida > Alvinellidae > Paralvinella > Paralvinella palmiformis. The sequence continues at coordinate 1,352,544 of JAODUP010000015.1, forward strand.
TTTCTTTGCATTTTAACCCACCAAAAAATATTTTCTGATAACAGAGGTTGATTAAATAAATAAAATAACAAATTGGTAATATTATAATTATTATTGTTATAATAATTATACTGGCAAACCTAGCTGTCTTCACATCAATGTCTCTCTCTCTCTCTCTCTCTCTCTCTCTCTCTCTCTCTCTTATATATATATATATATATATATATATATATATATATATATATATATATATATATATATATATATATATATATCATTCCTATTAGATATCATCATATATACTAGACTTGTTCAATGTTTTTTTGGTGAACATATACATCATTCAAACTGCTTAACAGGGTGTTGCCTTTGTTTTATGTGGTGATCTCAATGTATAATGTAAATTAAATGTGTACTGATAAGCATTGAAAACTTGTTTATTCATTATATTTCTCTGTTATTAACTGCTTATAAATGAATGACAAATATATGTAGCTTTATATCAAAACAAAATCATCTTTCCATAATTGGGCTTGATTGAAAAATATCACCCATCATAACTGGTTCCATTAGGGTATGGTTTCTAGTTGGCTCAGTAATGATTTTTTCCTAGGAGATTTTCAGCTACACCCTTTTCACATGACATAAATTGGTTTCCCAAAATCAGTAGATGCAAGTACAAAAATGTATTACTTTTCATATAACTCCACATATTCCAAATATCCATATATAATATGCCATTCAGACATAATCTGTTAGCATTGATTAAAAAAATTATGCAGCTTTGGAATTACAACAAAAAGGTTTCCAGTAGTATTTTGTATTTAAACTAAAGAATATAATGATATAAATTTACTGAGAATGGGACTGGATATTTCTGACCATTTGCAGTTCTTTATTAACCTGCGATCGTACACGAATGATTGGTAATTAGTAAAGACAACCAGCGTTGTTTCTGCTAGTATATCTAGATGTACTTTGTAGACGTCTAAATGATGAATTTTAGCTTTCAATTTTGACATTTGCTAATAAATCTACAACTGAGCGACATGTCGAACGAAGTTGGTGCAATAAACGGGGATGATGGTGATGGAGATATTATGGTACTGGAGGGTGTTACAAGTATGACTGAGTTGGAAAGCATTGTCAGTGCTACTCTGGACAAGCTAAATTTCGGGGAGAGCTGCAACCCCACTAAGCTCACCAACAAAGTGAAAGGATTAGAAAGAAAACACCAAGAAGTGAATCGAATATTTGATGTGTGCGATGAGCTGCTTGAAAAGTATTACAAAGAATGCACAGCATTACAAGAACAAAGCGTATCGATCCAGGAGACTATTATATGCAAGTCGGATTCAGATGACGATATCGAGTTGATTGATTTCAAGCCATCGGAAAAGGTCCAGTTTGGAGACTCATTGAGGTGTCAGCAGAGTAGTTCTAGCCAAGTGTTGTATAAAACATCGATGGGTATTGATGGCATTAAAGTGAAAGCCCTAATGTGTTCAGAACCAAGACAAATTATGCCATTACCTGTCTCCACCACACTAAAAACGATGCAGGTAGCAATTGGAATGAAGTTGTTCGCCAAGAAAGTAAATGAGATATGGTACAGAGGGACACTGATTGATATCATTGGTAAATCTGAGCAACAAACAAATCTTAAGTATCGAGTTAAGTTTGATGGAAAAGGAGTAAAGGCTGTCAGTGGAATGCACTTAGCCTTCTATGACTATCCTAAGGAAATCATGCCAGTTGGTAGTCGTATCATAGCATTATATAAAGATGAAGATTCCAATCAAGCGTATTATGCTGGGATTGTAGCGGAACCTCCCAGTGTGCGCAATGGACATAGATATCTTGTCTTTTTCGATGATGGGTATGCTCAGTACTGCAATGGGCGTGATATTCATAAAGTTTTCCTGCAAAGTAAGAATGTGTGGGAGGATATACATCCAGATTCACAAGACTTCATTAAAGGCTATCTGCAGCAGTATCCAGAACGGCCAATGGTGCGTCTCCAGAAGGGTCAGTTTGTTAAGACTGAGTGGAATGGCCACTGGTGGGTTGCTCATGTGCAGGAGGTGGATGCAAGCTTAGTTAAAATGTACTTCGAGGCTGACCAAAGGGTAGAGTGGATATACAGGGGGTCAACACGCCTGGAACCTCTCTACACTGAGCTGGCAAATGCAGAAGCCAGTAAGTTGGCTGGTAAAGGTCGTCGCCACAATGTGAATTTAAAAAATCAGCGCAAGCCAATAGTTGAATATACACGTGGTACTGACAAGGGATTGGCAGCTGATGATAAGAAGTTAACCTCTGAAACTGTGACATCAAGCCCAATTACTGGTAATGTGCCTGCAGTGCATGATTCACACAAAAGGAGGGCCGTAGCAAGAAAAAGTACCAGTAACAAAAATCGTAATGCAGGTTCTCCTCACAATGCAGGTTCACAGTGGTGGGCAAGTAAGACTCCTGCCATGCCTCTACCTGTTGGAAAGGAAAGAATGACAGAAGTGATTGATCTTGATTCAGAAGATGCGCTTGGAGACACTGTGGAGATTGTAAAAATAGTACCAAAACGTGATAGGAGGGCCTTTGTCAGTCATTTGTGTGGAAATCACTGCATCAAGGAGCTGGAAGTAGATATAGATAAACTGAAGGGGAATAACCCTCTGCTTTTTCCACAGCTTTGTGGCTGGGAGAGACAGATTACCAAACAGAAGAACACTGGTAAACTAGTAGTCTTTTATCGAGCACCGTGTGGTCGTCGCATGCGAGACACGGAAGAAACAGATTACTTCCTGATGATGACTGGTTCAAACCTTACCATCGATTATTTCTGTTTTGACTCCAGATTACGTACAGATACCGAATATGTTCCGGTGAAGACATTTTGTGACATCAAGGATTTATCTTATGGCAAGGAAACAGTACCAATATCTTGTGTGAATGGCATTGACCGACAGTACCCAGATTATGTGGAATATTCAAATCAAAGGATTCCAGCTAAAGGTGTTAAGCTGAATCTAGATGAGCAGTTTTTATCAGGCTGTAGTTGTACAGATGGCTGTAGAGATCACACTAAATGTGAGTGTATTCAGCTGACCTATGCAGCAACCAAAATCATTCCTAATCTGGCCAAAGATAGTCCAGACGAAGTTGGTTATGAGTTCAGACGATTGAAGGAGCCCATGCTTTCCGGCATCTACGAGTGTAACTCACGGTGTAAGTGTGACCACAGATGCCTCAACAGGGTTGCCCAGAATGGACTACAGTTACGATTGCAGGTGTTCAAGACAGAGAAGCGTGGTTGGGGTTTGCGTTGTCTGGATGACATCCCTGAGGGTGGCTTCATTTGTGTCTATGCAGGCCAGTTACTTACCGAGCAGGGAGCTAATGAGGATGGGCAGCAATATGGAGATGAATACTTGGCTGAACTAGATTACATAGAGGTTGTGGAGAGGATAAAGGAGGGCTATGAGAGCGATGTTGTTGAAGATGAAGCAATTCCAGCAGAATCAGACGAAGATTACAAGACCGAAGAGACCGATAGTACATATTCTGGTGAACGAAGGTACCGCAAGCATAACCCTACAGATTCTACTAAGCAGTGCACTGAGAAACAAGAACTTACAGGGAAGCAGAAGACCGAAGAATGGTTAGAAAAGATGCCTAGTGATGCGATTGTGGTTAGTGATGAGGAAGCCAGTAAGTTGAAGCAGAAACAACAGAAAAACAGTGGCAATGGTGATGATGATTCAGCTGAATCACAATCAGATATCTTACCTGACATTTATTCTGGTAGTAAGACTTCTTCCAATGGAAAAACAAGTACATCAGCCAGCCTCAAAGAAGATAACGGTGAGTTAAAAATAACTGAGCCAACGTCTCTGAACACGGACAACGTGGAGACAGAGGACACTGATGAAGAAGTCATGGCTCGTAAGAAGAAGGTCAGCTCTGGCCAGTTACGGCGGAGCACACGGTCAACAAGTGGGATGTCACGATTCCGGAACCTGCCAGATCCCAAGTCTCAAAAGCCAGTTAGTCCACTGAAGATCAACCTCAGCAGCATGCAAGTCACCAAGAAGGAGGAAGTGAAGGAGAAGCATCACAAAAGGAAGTCGACCCTTCACACAAGGCAGTTTTTTGGTGAAGACTTTTGCTATGTGATGGATGCAAAGTCAATGGGTAACTTGGGTCGGTATCTGAACCACAGTTGTACACCAAATGCTTTCGTGCAGAATGTGTTTGTTGACACACATGATCTGAGATTTCCATGGGTTGCGTTTTTTGCTCATACTTACATATCTGCTGGCACAGAATTGACTTGGGATTACAACTATGAAGTGGGAAGTGTACCAGGCAAAGTATTATATTGTTATTGTGGATCTGCTGAATGTAGAGGAAGACTGCTTTAAGAGGAATATAAAAGGGCAGTTGAAAAACTGAAAATATTGATGGAACTATTACAGTATTGTTGATATAGCTCCATGAGCTGTTAAATATGGTGTTGTGTTCTGTTATTCTAGTTATTTTCTGATAACTGTCTAGTGTGCATTTATAGATACAGCTAATGGAATTTAATTGTTTCTCTGTTTACTGATGAACATTTTATGGTATTCAGATGAAAAAAGTTGTTTTCAATAATTTAAAACAGCTTGTTATTTGGAAGAATTAAGTAACTTAATGTATTTTAGTATTGTTTATATAAGTACTCTATGAAATTATATGTAGTACTAACATATATTAACCCTGGTATCTGATATGTCTGCAGTATTGCATTGATCATAACTATCTGCATTGTTCTTTAATATTTTCTTAATTGAAATAATTTATCAATAACAACACACAAAAGTGATGGAAACACATTTCTATTTGAATATTTATTGTTAACACGTTTTATCCGATGAGCTAGCTAGTTACTGAGTAGTTCAGTTTCTAAGCTGTATTGATTGTTGTAATTTGCACATCTTTAACATATTTGAAATTTGTGATGTTTACTGATAGTGATTCATGACGTACATTTAACTTTTAAGTGATTCAATAGTTTTCTAAATGATTATGTGACTGGTGTGTCACAAAGATAAGATCAAGGCTGTTTCTTATCATTAGGATTGATGGTAATTTTTATCACTGTTCAATGATTGTTAGTTGCTTTAGAAAATTTAAGAAGACCCCCTGCCATAAAACTATTTAAATGAGTATAAAGTAAAAACCATAACACATGAAGAAAGGAAGACCACAACATCTTCTATATCAACATTTTATATATAATACAACAACTTGTCTACTGTTGTGAATTGTGTAAATGTTGTATTAAAATCTGTGTCAAAAATAGGAGTACAAATTTGAAACCGTGTCTTTTACATCACCTATCTTCATTACTATCGCTTGTCTACAGAACCATTTTATTTCTCTGATACCTTTTGTATTCTTAATACAGAAAACTTTATAAATTTGAATTCTATTGCTCTGATATATCTTAGCTATGTGGCTTTGACCAATATATCATTTCGTGTGTGTGTGTGTGTGTGTGTGTGTGTGTAAATGTCAGAAGTACAAGAATATTCCAAATGTATCAGTTTATCAAAAATAGTAACTTTAGTGTTTATATCATAAATAAAACGTTTGGCTGATGTTTTAATATTATATATATATAAATTTGGATGTCTAGCTAGTCAGGTATTATATGACACTTGCATTTAACTAAATCTCCAAAATGAGAGATGGTTGACCTTGTTGAAGGTTGTTGACATTGGAATCAATCCAATAATGAGTGAATGAGTTTATTCATCTGCACATCGTTTATTAACACCCCCCCACCCCCCCGCCCCCCAAAAAATTATGATTAGAGAAGAGCTTGAAATTGATGTTTACTGAACAGCAAAACAAAGTACAAGATTTACAAAGAACAGAAGATCTCACACATGAAAACAATATTTTCAACTCGCCAGCTTGGTTTAGGCTGCCTGAGGCATTGGTTGATAGTAAGGCACTCTGATAGCACAGAGGTTAGTGTATTGCACTGTAAATCTCCAGGTTTTGGGTTCAAATCTGGCTCGTACCTGGGTTTGTCAGATGTTTCTCCAAGATGTCTAAACTTATTGAAAAGGTAGTAGGAAGGCATATAGAAGAACACTTGGAGCACAATGATCTTAATGACAGTTATTAGTCTGCTTATCATAGAGGTCATTCAACAGAAACTGCTCTTGAGACAGAAAGTGCAGTGACATTGCTGAGGCTCTTGATGAAGGATCAATGACATCATTAATTATGCTTGATTTATCCGCAGCTTTCAGCATAATCGATCGCCCAATTCTACTGAAGTGTTTAGAAATTTCCTTTGGAATCAAGGAAAAAGCCTCAACTTAGCTAAAGTTGTACCACGCTGACAGAACTCAGTATGTTTCAGTGGCCAATAAAACATCACCAGATGTAGGTTTTTTTAGTGTACCACTGGAATCCGTTTTAGGACCAAAGAATTCCCCAAAGAATTTCTATCTATACCAAACCAGTAGGTGAAATTATTAAATGGTATAATATTAAATATCATTGTTATGCCGATGATACACAAGTGTACATGACTTTGAAGTCCTGTCATAAATAGGATGATATTTCAACTAAAGCTAGTATTGCAGACATAAGTACTTGGATGAAAAGCAACATGTTGAAATAGAATAAGGGCAAGACAGAATTCATTGTTTTTTTTAATCCAAGTAACATATAAAGAAAACTGAGAATCTTTGCATTAAGGTAGAATCCAGTTATATAAATTCGTCCATGTCTGTAAGAAATCTAGGGCTTATATTAGATAATACCGTAGGAATGGAGAAGCAGATGAATTATGTATATAAATCCTGTTATTATCAAATAAGAAATATAGGACTCATTCGAAAGTACATAAATGATGAGACATGCAAGACTTTAGTCCAAGCCCTTATTATTTCTCAACTGGACTATGGTAATGCATTGCTATATAATATACCCCTCTCTCTGACAAACTGCCTATAGCAAGTGCAGAACTGTGCTGCACATCTGGTAACACGCACTCACAAAAGGGAACATATAACACCAGTTTTATTTCAGTTGCACTAGCTTTCTGTACGTTTCAGATCACTCTACAAGATCTTGTTTCTTACTTTCAAAGTACTGAACGGAACAGCACCAGTGTATCTAAGCGACCTGATTGAAAAATATATACCAGTGAGAATGCTCCGATCTGAGTCCTATTCACTTTTGAGGGTACCAAGAAGCCACACAGCAATGTACGGAGATAGATCCTTCCGATCACCAGCTCCCAGGCTGTGGAATCGTTGCCAAACCACATTAAACTAGCAACTAGTAGAGACATATTTTGTAAGGTTCTTAAAACCCATTTATTTAAATTGGCGTATTTATAATATTAAACCAGTTTATTATGTATGAAATGTATTTGATCTACATGAGCTCGGAGTATGTTTTAATTGTGTTTTAAATGTTAGGCGCCTTAGAGCAATTTCGGTCGAATAAGGTGCTATATAAAATAATATTATTATTATATGTCTTTGGTATGACCCAATGCTGACGATAAAGAAAACAATCAAACATTGTTTGAGAGTAGGGGGTAAATTCCTGCTTGGAATAAACCAAAATGACCTCGTGCTGAATAATTCTATAATCTGTGAAACTCATTGTTGCCTCTTTATTTTCTGTATTTAATTCAGGGTAGGGTTTTGACTGGCTAAAACCTGTTTTAGACAGGACAGTAGCTATAACTGGTTAAAACCCCCAGGATTGCATGTGACCATGGCTAGCATATAGGGAATGGATTACATAAGCACCTACAATTGTTTACAATAAATCAATGTCATTATAGAGGATGGTGTTAAGTCTTGGCCTTTAAGGTTGAAGATATAGGAGAAGCACCCATATGTGATGAGGTTCTCATCTTCTTTCTCAAACTCTGCCCTAATGTTTTGCATATTTCTGATATTGTTAGTGGCAATGGAGCGTACATTGCAGTCATAGGTTCTCTCGGCATGGGTTTTGGAGTCCAAACATGGTTTTAAGGGCCTCAGCAGTCTTGTGTGTGGTGCCTGTATCCTTAGCGCCCACTAAGAAGCCTTTACCGTGGCTGACCACTGATCATGTGATGTAGCAATGACGAGATCATTTTGGTTAGTACTCTAGCCATCTTGCTGCATGGTGACAGTCTTGTTGTTCAGCTGCTGCTTCACGACGGCCTGATTCTTGTCATTGCATTTGTTGCTGATGACATCTCTGGTAGGCGGCTTGTACCCAGTTCGTAGACTGGACACCATGTTATTAAACCGGGGATGCTCCACAACAATTAAGGACAGATTACACACCTAAAGACAAACTCAGCAATCTTCTTATCCGGGTCATCTTTGGTAGCCGCTGGGGTACGGAACACATGGCTGTTGAGATCATCTTGATGTTTGGCTAGTGATGCAGGCCCAAAGTGTGGAGCAGTTGGACGTTTCTGTCGTTGAGCGGTGCTGGTCTCCATGATGATGGGCTATGGGTCAGGCACAGGACTCTCTGCACCCTTTTGCTGCAATTCACTAGTTCTGGTCTGGTTGACACACTTGGCATAATGTGCCTTGACTTTTGAAGCACCCATCCACAAGGTGAGTGCAACGGTTCCGGATAGGATTCATAGCTCTACCACCTTTGAACATTAACATGGCTGAGCACTGTTATCACTGTACCAGTCAGACTAGTTATGAAAATCAGACTAACAACCTCCCGTATTTATACCCGAACTTCAAAGGACTTATTAAGGTTTTTCTCTTCAAAGAACAGTTTTAGCCACTTCATACGTTCTGCTGTGAGGGATAATTACAGTATATATTTTGGTTTAAGCCACTCTTTAGGGGCGACTTTAAGCATGGTTTTAAGCGGTTTTAACCACCATGTGGCTAAAATCCTGCAACCCTGGTATTTGTTCACCGTTCATTTAATACACGCAAGTTTTACATACATTGAGAGGATGAAAAGAATTGACTGGACGTTCCTAAACCACTAAAAATCCATTAAATGCCTGGATCTACAAAACAACATCCATAACAATTACGTTTGCTTGTCGGCTCGTGTTCCATGTATACGTTATGATTTTATTCACGCGCTACATTTATCTGACCAGATATTATTTTATTAAAACATAACCTTTCTCTTCCATTAAAACCTTAACGGCATCTATTTTGACAGTTTGACCCGGGTGATTACAAATAAGCTACTGTGACGTAATATGTACACTTAAAGGTTCATTCACTTTTCTACTTTACTTTTAGAAATCATGGAATTAGGATAGTAGCTAGGATTATGTTTACTAGCCTGTACCACGATCAGACATTGGGTCAATTCCACTCAATTCCCGAATACCTACCCCGTGTACCTACTTGGAATACCTACTTGGAGTAGTTTATATCGTCATGGAAGAAATATTTCTGAATTAAAAAAATAAATGGTAAATAAAATTTTGGATACATTTTTGTATGTGTAGGCAACTTCAACTCCAAGTACAAAATTATCAATTCCATTTAAAAAAATCAATTCCAATTTTGGAATGGAATTGACCCCATGTCTGACCATGGATCAGTAATAGAATATACCTACTAACCAAATAAATTACTCAAATTGTTGGACCCCCCCGTGCTTATTCTGGTAACTTGAAATCATATTGTTCAGATATTTAATCGTATTCCCTCTTTGCCATATTTGGCCGCAATAGAACCAATATAGTGAGTAGCAAAGTGCATTTAGCTTCCCGTTACACAGAAGTATCGTAGCACAGTAACAAGAGGGAACTCGCTGTTCCAACTGAAATTTTCGCAGAACACAATGGAGTGAAAACCGTAGAACACAGAAACATTTAAATATGCATATAAACTTCTATAACAAAACGCCTATGGGGTTATCTCAGAACATTGATGTTGGATATCAGACGAAATTACTTTCGTTTGAGTGGAGTGTTCAGAGACAGTTTCATCTCTGGTCAGACATCGATTTTTGTTCCGCTTCGGTCATTTGCACTGCCCCAATTAATTTGCGGACAGAGAAAATGATCGCATCATGACTTTCCTGTCGATGTATTTCCCGCCTGCAATTGTTATCCTTTTTAATCCCACAATTATTCATGTTATTGAATACGTGTGAAGTAGTCCTATATATATATATATATATATATATATATATATATATATATATATTGTTTTGCTGATTTCTGATGTAGATTCATATACAAATTATTATTCATCCTATTGAATAAATAATAATTTGTATTCTTATTGTTATTCAAATTTAATGAATACAAGGAAATTATAGAGTGCGAATCTGTGTTGATCGATTTCTGTGCTGGCGTATTTCATATATTGATACTATTATCAATGTTTGCCAACTTCCATCTATGGGGAGGGGGATCTCAGGCCAGATGAAACTAATTTCATCTGTGGTTGGACATTGATGGTCTGAGATGACCCCTTAGCACCTGCCTAAGTGATTACGTCAGGACCATCGAAACTGCAACCGAAGGCGATTCTAAGTTTTGTTGTAAGACTGATCTGGTCTCCACTTCAACCAAAGTCGGACGATGACTGGAGTGAGTAATTCCGTGTCAAGAAGATTTGTGTTCGTGCTATATTTGGCACATAGGCCATTCATCACGTAGAGCTCTGCATAGTCTCGTCTAGTGCACCTGTGGCAGATTACAAGACCCATTGCTTCGTAATGGTAACCTCAACAAGCCGAGTATCATAAGATTTTCGGCGTAGTGATTGATGTCCTAGCACGTTTGTTCCTTTCCGCGTGTCGCCAAACGCGCAGTGAATATATAACTTCTGGCTAGAATGATCGATGGCGGTTTGACTGTTACTCTCGAAACAACGGCTACTGGCCTATCTTAATACATAGAGAAGACGAGTGGAGAAATGCCACCAACTACAGATAATGACTGACAATAAAAAAATAGCAATCAATTTTTTTCGGTAGAAAATAAAACAATTAAATGGGATGATAAGCCGTATCGATCTTTGGGTAATTACCTTAATGGAATTTTCTTTCATTAGCTTTCGCACATTTTCTATACAACCTATTTTTGTAATTGAAAATAAGTCGAAAGTTATTATTTTTTAAAACCTCATAAACCCAAACTATCTGATATTAAAATAGATAAGTTTTTGGGTATGAACTAGGGCGAGGTTGGACTTCATTATGCCACTGAATGCCTTCTTTGATATAAACCTATGAATGTTGAAAATAATTCAAATAGCAGTACAGATAATTATATAGTATTATAATATAATATCAGTTACTTATCTCTCTCCGTATAATTAAGGCATAATGAATAATAAATCAATATCTGACACTTTAGATTAGCTCGAATGGTATTACTGACACTACGTACAACCGTTGAATTTAGGATGATTATATATATATATATATATATATATATATATATATATATATCTGCCTCTTCAAACTATGAATGAAGAAAAAATGTAACACCCTCTCCCCCCTTCCCCTCATTCAACCCTCTCATTGTACACATACATCTATATCACTGTTATAGGCCAAATATACTTTTCTTCGGTGTTTGAACAAATTATTTGGTATTCCGACATTTCATTGGTGCTGAAACATTTAGAAATACTCAGGGACATTCTCAGCTTATTCTTAGAACTTACTGTTAACTTACTGACTTATTCATTATAGCTTTCAACTGAATCAATACCATGAAACCTATCTGTTAGATCGTGCGATGTACTCTAAAAGAACCAAGACTTTAATTAAGATTACTGGCTTAGCTAATCAGTATACTGTTTTCAGATAACGAATCATCATAAATTGTGCTGATTTGCCTGCGAACCAGACATCAGTGGAGAAATATCATCAACAACAGATAATGACTGCCAACAGAAAAACTGCCAAAACGCAAAATGCCACAATATATCTGTCTACTGTACTTGAGTTACCCCTATATTTGTTGGATAATTATATCTTCATGTTTTTAAATAGCCAAACAACTCTTATACAGATTAACCGCCTCATGGATAGAGTGTGGGACTATTTACCCATAGTTGTGATCGTGCTGTGCGGAGGTCGGAGGTTCGAATCACGGTCGTAGGAGCAATTTTTCATCCAACCAGTTTTTCTCCACCGAATATGTCATATATTGTAAATTCTAAATTCATTTAGAATTTGTTCCCGTGGGGAAGCTATAAATTACAGACCATACGCGTCTCCCTCATGTGAGGTTGCCAGCCACGTAAAAATAAATAACTTCCCTTTTGGTTATTATTATTTAAAATACATGAAACCAGATTAATTGTCAGCTAAATAGCAACGGAGTGCCCAATTTAATGGGATCCTTATCGCCACAACGCACAAGCTCTCATCGTTCGTAGCGAATCATTTTACTGACATGAAAGAGAAAAGAGATAACCAAACTAGTAGTCTAGTTATCTGAAACTAGTTATTCTTCCTTTGTTTTATTGGTATATTGCGAGTTATCAAGACAAGGTCTTTAACATATTCTTCTTGATTAGGGACACAATTGAACAACATCTTCATGACATCAAAGTAGTCACTGAACACCTTACAGACTCCGTAGATGAACTCTGTCAAGTTATCAAGCGTCATCTCTAATATAACAATCGGATTGTGTTACCTCGTTTTCAGTGATCTTAGGAAAATGGTGATGAGACGGCTATCGTGTTTCCGAGATGAGTTGTCTATTTATAGATCTTTTCGCTAAACCGAAACCACACTTTGAGCACCAACATGATAATGACCTAATGTCAATTGGGCTACAAACACGCACCCGGATGATAAATATAGACCACTTTACTGAGAAGACGATACAAAACGCCAGAGATGTTCCAACTTTAATGATAATAATAATAACGATGTTTTATTTATAGACCACCACAATCAGCTGTGCTGTTCTACGTGCTTTTTAATTTATTATTATCACTCACTCAGAGCTGCTTCGATCCATCACACACACACACACCTCAACTCCCAAGGGAGCATACAACGCCACACGATAGCATTGCAGCACCGGAGCCTGGAACCCGCGACCCATCACAGCCCGATTTATACAGTGTTGTTGTCTGAAGACGATGATATATTTTTGAGCTAGGTCTGTTGATATCACTTACATACACTGTTCTATTCTATACACGTTTCTTTCCTATCGTTGGCTATAAGTTTCTATAACATGTTTTCTGACTACCAGTTAATGGATAACACAGAGAATTGCCTGAAAAAAGTACCAAAATTCGTCTACAATCCTGAAATTCATGATTGGGTTCTTTGCTTGGCCTCCGCCTTGGTCACACCTGAGGCATACGATCGAAGAACGATCAACTCCCTAGGGTAACATCCTACGAACACAGGCATGGGTCAGATTCGAGTCCACACCTGGACGTTTAGATCGCAGTGCTCAAATCACTGCGCAACCGAAGCGCCGCGACGTGATACGATATAATGTTTGTTAAGCTAATAACGTTAGAGATACGATTCGTCAAACCCGATTGATGGCTACAGATCATCGTACCCTCTTGACCAAACAATAACATTGACTGGGAAGGAATGTCGACCGGAAAGTCCAAACCGAGTGTTGCCGCAGTAAACTAAACCAAGACTATTTGTTTTCAATTTATATTTATGCTTTGTTTAGCAACACGTCTAATTCTGTGCAACACGTGTATCGTTCTGAGGTGTTTTATAGACATTGTTTAATATTATGCATATAGCGATTTACAATCTCGGCTAGGACATTACCAAAGAGACTATAAGAATTCCGATAAACTCTTTGGGTTTACTTATTTACATTTCGTCTCTCCGATACTGGATCGTTTAATGCGACTCATTCACTTCGTGAACACGTAAAATATTAGCCGTCAGTTAGTTGGTATAAACTGGGGTCGTCACAAATCAGCTGTTTTTACCACACAGCCATCTTGAGTATATTAACATGGTGATTCTGGTTGGTCGTGTCACACATACGCACACGCGCACCCACACAAACACACACACACACAGAGAGAGAGAGAGAGAGAGAGAGCAAAATATGATATTTTTCGAGATTAGTATAAAACGAACATGAGCGTTGAAATCGAGTTTTTCTTTTTAATATTTATTTCTTCTAACTATAGACTACCAGTAATAGGTATTGGATATTTAATGGCTTCACCGACAGAGTTTATAATTTTTGTCAACCACAGCTCCTGCTTTCAGGAAGTAGACAAATATGGCCGAGAGTGATATAATATTAATTATAAAACCTACGTTTTATAGCAGAAGATTTCCCGTACTGGTAAACTCTGTGTTGTGTGCGCAATGTTATATATATATATATATATATATATATATATATATATATATATAGAGAGAGAGAGAGGGAGAGTGTGTGTGTGTGTGTGTGTGTGTGTGTGTGTTAAGTGTTTATCAACCGTTTTACGGGTAACATATGTTATATTCATTATCACTATTTGAAATTGATCAGAATCAATATCTAGAATAAACATAAGAATTGTATCTATATACTTATATAAATCTAGCTCTACATATGAGTATAACATCGTCCAGTAGTCATGAAGTAACTCAATACAAATATTGGACTGGTGAAATTCTTATATTTTATCAACAACGAAAGGCGACAGAATTCAAAGATCATTTAATAAAACCTTTTGTGTGAGATGCAATGATCATGAAATGTTTCGTATCAATGAATTATCAACGCAACACCCTTGGATACCCTCTTGATACTTAATGGCCTTAAAGATCATCATCATCATCATCATCATCATCATGGAACACAGGAATTGCTGGGACCAATCTTCGAATGGAAGTATAGTATTACATTCTGTTTTAAACATAGGTCTTCCTCGATACGATTATTTGTTATCGTGATGTACATGTATATGATAATCAAGAATGCCGTATACGTATATAGACTTTGTATATAGATATCAAGGTCTATGTTAAATATTAGGGCTAGTAAACACTTTGTTTACTTTGACCAATAGGCTCTATGAGAACAACAACTGCTAGAATAGATACACGGCTAGAATAATCTCTTTTAGAGGTTAGGATTAAGTACAAACATCAAATAATATTTCGATTAGTTCTTAGAACAAAAAGGTTTATGTTCAATTTGATTTGAAGATTTTTTTAAATGGGTTCAACTTTGTCGATTTATATTTTACTTAGAAGATTTGAGATGCCCCATAACATATTATAAAACTTGTTTTGGGAGGAAAAAAAACGACCGCGTTTTAATAATGATGTTGTTTTATATTTCATCAATAATTTCCCATGGCATCTCCGGGTTACCTATTGCTGGTCGTAAATCAGATTGCTCACATTTCCATTTTGTTAACGTATTTACTCTCCCCGTCCAGGTGTTATGATTATATTCAATAGATATATAACCCATCTTCTTTCTGTCCAGTAGACCCAATTAACGTCCGATAGTCAGGGATTGAGTGGAACAGAGACAACAGAGTGGAGCAATCAACCAGTCGGGAGAAGATTGGGTGTTAAAAGCTGGCACACTGTATGGAATACACCAAGCTTATTACAGCCATTTTTTTTTTGGCTAATGTAATTTGGTCGTCAAGGAAGAGAATAAACTAGCGACAACTAATGGTCACAACAACAGATGGCTAAATGCGACGGCCACGTAATGTATTGTCCGTGTCGTACACAGGTACTAAGTATATATTGATATTTATAAATAATTGAACATGACGTCATTAATTAAGCAACTGTGTGAGAAAGCAAGTGCCGTTACGTACGATCGACAGAGGAAGCTTACCACTTTCATCAACACGTAGTTTATTTATGAACAGCTAGTAGTAGTTGGTGAGTAAGTGAGTCAGTGAATCAGTAAGTGAGTGAGTGAGTAGCCCATAATGTGGATTGATGTGTGCCATCGCAGGCCCAATAATACAAACTGGATTGGGCCATCACTTGTTCACGATCTGTTACCTGGGCGAGAGTTTACGTGGGTGGGTGTTTTCTTTACGAGAGACACAGTCCTAGATAGCCCCGAAACATATGGACGATGAATTCTGTATGAAATCGAAATACGATTTCCACTTCCCTGGTCATTATACAAGTCATTGTCTTTGTTATTGTAACAGGTTTTAGTTTGATGATGTCGAACAGTTTTGAACCGAGGCTAGGTCTTGATAGATCGGGAACCAGATGCTGTCTAGATATGTGGAAGTGGATGTTTTTGTATGTTTCTGTTCATGTATTTATAAATAGATTTATGTATAGATTTATTTATTATCAATTTACGTTTCTGTTTTTGAGTTGTTGTAAAACGCCATTTACGTTTGTTAAATATATCAGAACATAGATTTCTATACTTCTTAGCAATAATAACAATAATGAAGCATATAAAACTGTGAACGATCGATATTATTTGCCTGTTAAAGCACTATTGAATAGGACTTCATTTAACCGGTTTAAACCTTTTCAACAAACAAAGCATTTCTATCCTCAGCTACAATGCTAAACGCACAATCTCCACATGAACTGAGTCAACATGCAGATACCTGCAATAGTATCTAACTGGATGATCTCATTTTCGAGTGATGACGTTCTAATCGACAAGCCCCTGTTTTATCATCATTTAATTTTACAAGATTTTTTGGGTGATCCATAACATCTGCAAAGTGATGTTCCACATTTTCTAAGGCAGATAAATAAATGTATTCATCGCCAGGATTCAGTGGTATATACAGTTGTGTCCCATCGGCATATTTAACGTCATATCGCTGAGTCATGATCCCAACACTATATGTATACATTGTGAAAACCAAAGAGCTAAGGTATTAATCTAATAGTACATGAGAAAACAAACATATGACATCAGATAAAATGCCATGAATAGACACTCTCTAGTAATACTATTTTTAAGTTGGAAGGTCAAGTAATACTGGCTTATAATGATCAGATAGCATTATAACATCATGTTTCACCCAAATTACGTTTGTTTCGGTGTTCCAATCACTTTTTGACGACTCTTGTGATTCATTCAATTCATTATTCAATAATTATTTATTTAGATCAACAACAATTACCCTTTCTATAAGTTAAGACATAAATGATAAATTTAAAACACGGGTATTATTCTTTAGAATAGTACAGCTAATTACCTTTAATCAGTACAATTAAATTTGAATACTAAATTTATGCAAAACGGAAATCAAAGGAAGAAGAAAAAAATCAATGCAAAGGTAAGCATTTTGGCTCTTCATGAGAGTTATCTGGGGGTGGATACATGAAGATTATGGAATTTCGAGATGGGTTAAAAAAAAATATCGTATCCATCATATATATATATATTTCTCCATTTATTAAACTCCCACACAAATTTGTGAAACACAGCAAAGTAACAATAAGGTATAGTCACAAATTATTTTCATGTAATTTGTGTTGCAAATTAGTTGTGATATAAACAGTGACGTAATGCAATACTCGGAGATAACTAGCATCGCACATACAAAGAGGAAACCTTGATAAATGGTTAATTTAATTAGATATTAGTCGAAGCAACAAGCAATTGTTAAGCTTTCCACATCCACAAAACTAGAGGGCGCTCCGAACAGTGCGCTGTACAGCTCCAAGTTGCGGGTTAGAATCCGATTCATATATGTGTTTGTGGGATTTCTTTCCCTAAAGAATCTGACCCTCGGATATCCCAGGTGTGATTAGCACTTGGGCTCAAACAACACCCACAAAATTATCTCAACAGACAGAGAATATTAACATTTTTTAATTTGATGATTATTGTATATTAAGCTAAAAATTACTTCAACGTATATCTGTTGATATTTAAATGACGGATATTTTTTCCTGCTCTATTTAAGGCTAGATCAATTATCAAAATCCAAGAATGCTACGTAGCTTATAAATATTAATATGTAAACACAATGGATTATTAGCAATATTAATCTTTAGTTCATAAAAAAAACGCTGTAATTGAACAGTACGATAGAGTGAGTACCAGTGATCTTACTGGAATCAGCTGTGAGTTGATGCGTGTCGAAGCCAGGTAATATCATATGTGATAGGTTTCACCGGATGTACGAAATTGGTGCTACTTCCGGTGGTTGCCGACAAATTATGAGAAAATAAATGTCAACCATGAAAGTAATGTGCTTAGAGAGTACGGAGTAAGTCAACGAAATCTTAGAATAACATCATATTATTGGAATAAAGATATTATAGGCTTTTACCGAACCATGTCCACTGAAACAAAACGCCAGATAAAGACATTCGTTTCTTGACGAAAATAAAGCTGGCGAAAATGATGATGTAGTGAGCAACATAGTCACATAAGTTTGGACTAAGAACAAAATATTAGTCCTAGTTCACCGACAACAATATGGCTTTCCTTCGTTGGCAGCAAGAAATGAACAGTATTGCGTTTCATAAAATCCCCCACTGATTAATTTTATTGCGCAATCAGTTTCCATTTAATGCAGACTACAGGAGCAATGGGTTTTCTAGAGAGATATTACAAATATGATTGATTCAATTAATTATCTGTAGAGTGTATATGACGCAAATGATCGCCAGAGAACAGACAAGTGTAATATTTTTAATATTCTCAATGGCTTTGTTTACCGAAAACGGCTTAGCTACAATCCACATAATATCCCTAATGATCACGTAATCGAAGTAGATGTATTCTTCCAAGCGCTTAATGTTCATTTTCGAGCCCCCCCCCCAATTTACAAATTCTATTTATACATTGAGATGTGTTCGAGAAATAGGATGTTGGTGAACAAAACCTTTACCAAGGTAGCAATCCCGCAAGCAATATTCCCAGAAAAACAGGATGTCGAAATCAAAAACATCTCGTTAGAGTACAGTATGGCAAGGCACCACAAAAGAGGAAGCAGTAAAACTTCAGCGTCATTTTTTGGCTTCATAATCACCAACAATAAGTTGGAGAACAGGCACATTTTGCTATTATTATCTCTCTTGTGCCGTTTTTTTGACGATAGAGTGTAGTTAGTTGAAGGAATTATCAGCGACGTCTGGTATGACAACATCCTAACTACTTAATCATCTACTTAGAGAACGAAAAGTTAATTAGCAACCGCCTTATTCGTTCTTGAATCATCGACTTGGCCAAATAGTCAGGCATTTGTGTTTACGCAGAGCGACATACGAACAATAACAGCACCATCCATCCATCCATCCATCATTCCGTACATCTATCAATACGTTGTGTAACCATTCTACTTTAAAGTCGCTTATCTAAAAAAATATATATATGGTTATTCTTTCCAAGATATCATATCGTTCTGGCTCATATCACTCGGAAAGGGATCAACATAGTTTCTGATCGGACAGATGTGTTCTGTATCAACAGCGTTTAATCAGCTAACCCTGTACTGGATAATTGTAATTCGTTAATGTTCGCTGGTATTAGATGGAATAAACGAGTATTTAATGATACAGACCATTGCTGGGATTTGACAGACATCTCAATCCAGTAGTACACCTGATCTGCTGCAGCTACATTGAGGAATAGATTTATCTTTCCTAAATCAAGGATTATCTGTTGATACCTTATATATATATATATATATATATATATATATATATTAGTACATATGGCTTCATACTTTAATGCTACCACTACTACAACAATAACAACAACTAACAATAATAATAATAAATAATACTGTAAACATCAATCATCATTACTACACAAGAGGGTTTTACAACCCAGCTAGTGTCGATTTAGTTAAGTGTTAGAATTATTTTTTCTTCCATCTTATTTGTTTTCCCTTCCATATCTGAAATGGTTTGTGATGTACATCCGGGAGACCATGGAAGCCTTCAAGATGGAAATAGTTCAAGACCTTCCCTGGTTATAACTATTATTCTCCCTTTGGCCCTCTGAGTCTAAATAATTATTAGGTCAAAAAGGCTGAATAGCACCCCACTAGGGAATGAGATAACAAAACCGAAGTTTTTTGAAGGATGAAACATCCTTCACCAACGTAGTTAACATTGTATTTCAATCCTATGATTAAGCGGTCTAAGATGAGATTACTGACAGGCGCTAAAAGCCGAACACCAACATAATGGACAACTACTATTGTTATATCAGTACTTATAATGGCAGCTATAAACAAGCGAAATAATCATACAATAACTGGATAGAAATAAGCCATTTATTATTATATAAAGCATAGATATAGAGACAAAGAATATATATATATATATATATATATATATAAATATATATATAATTACACCATAATTATTCGAAAAGATCAGGACCTTAAAATTAATTATAATTAATTATAATAAACATTTAAAGCACTTTATTAAAACATAAATATTTAATATCTTGAAACTATTAGATTATAAATAAGATCGAAATACATTTTTCATCTTCCAAACATTCGTTTCCCATTCTCAGTCAAATGTATGTCAACCATAACAGATTATCAAATCGGACAGATTACTAGATCAATTTTACAAACTTGATGAATGAATGTGAATGAAATATAAAAAAATAAATAGTGTTTGCCTTCCAAATATATTTTCTTTTGTAAAGTATTTTTTTAATAATGTATTTGGTATTTCACGAGATTCATTTATTCAACAGCCGTATTCAAATGGATTCGAAAACTTTACTAAATTATTGATATTTGATTTCAGACATTTTAAAATAAAAGTCAATATACATCGAATTCCATTGGCACAGTTATTACATGAACCTTTGTATTCTTCGTAGTTTACTGATACGTAGCTTAAAACAAATAGTGCATTGATACACAATTTAATATAAATAGTATATGCCTCAATCAATTTCTGATTAAGCTATTACCTAATTTTGTGGGATTACTTCAGATAACAATATAATCAAAATCAAAATATTAGCTACCAAGCCCGCGACAGAGCTCTCTCTGTTTTTCACTGTTTAATATAAATTGTGTAATGATACATAATTTAATATAAATAGCGTATGGCTAAGTAATTATCTGATTAAATTAGTACATAATTTGTGGGATTACATCAGACGACAACAATAAATATTTTTTTTATACCAGAAAACCAACTGTCAAACCTGCGACAGAGCTCTGTTGGGAATGAAACTATCGTATAGTCAACATTGAAGGGAGGGGGGGGGGACGCTTCCTACGCCAGATCGCCGTGTTACGATGTCGACGTACGAGGACATCTAAATCAATATCAGAACATCGTCTAGGATAACGAATGGCTTGTACCAGAAACATCGGGCCTTTGTTCTTTTATTAGCAGCTAGTAATGGATGTAGATCTATCACAGCACACAACTGCATATCAAATACGCAGCAACAGATAGACAGAAGCAGCAATGGCCTACCCTGTTGTTGATGCTGTTTTGGTGATAGGAACTTAGATTAAGCCAACACGCAGAAATTCTATATATACTGATTTAACGTTGCAACTTTAATGGCGTTTCGATAAGGGGCGGCGGTTAGAGCAATGCGTTTGTGGGTTCGAATCCGGGTCGTACCTGTATTGGTCGGATTTGTTTCCTTAAGAAGTCGACCCTCGGTTATACATCCCGGCTAGGTGTTGTTAGTGCCGAGGTTAAATAACTCAACAACAACAGCAGCAACAGGAACAACAACAACAACAACAATAACAAAAACCACATCAACCGTAGCAGCTTTGGATGCCAGTTACTAACGAGCATAATAATCTGTAATAAAATTAATGATAGAAAGAACTTCATCCCGATATTAATAAATGATGATTATTAATGTAAGGATTAGTTACGTGGCTCACATATTGAAGAAACACAGATGATCCTTAATAATAAATGACAATTATAGATTCTAATTATTAACAACAAACTAATTAGCAGAAATATTTACGGTTAATTAAAATGAGAAATTATCATATTAAATTAGATGATTTATAGTTATATCTGCGCGGATGATTATTAGTTATGTACCATATAGCTGGTAGCACAAGGTGTGGTGGGTTGGGGGGGGGGGGGTGTCAGAATGTCTGACTTGGCATCCTTAGATAAACGGCTATTAGCGAACTGCGTCACATTTCTATATCTGAACGGCCTTGCTTCAGTATAAAAAGGGAAGATGCGGAGCTGTCTAAACAGGAGTTTTAGGAAACCCTAACATTTTAAAACTTGATGGTATAATGAAGGAATCATCTGGTTACTAGAACGACCGTAATTTGATGAAGTACTATATTGCGCGAAAGCAAACCATGTTTAAAAAAAATGTTTTTCTACCATGAAAGTAACCGTGATCGTAAACCATCATTAACTGATTATGCAATTATAAACTTTGGAATTCCTCTATAACTGCATCCGGGGCGCCTCCGTGGTCTAGCGGTAGCGTGTTGGACTACATATCACTACCACCCGTGTTCGAATCTCGGCGTGGGCATATCTGAAGGTTGTTTCGTCTTTCACTTCGTCTCATTACCTTTGGAAGTCGCTCGGCCCATTTAGCCTACCTTGTGCACAAAAGTGGCCGTAAAACATCAATCATCATCATCATCATCATCTATAACTGACCAATCTATTGAGATACCATGTCAACCTTAACTTTAATTGAACGAATCGTATTTTCTGGATTCAGTAATGTTCAATCCGATCAAACAGAATGGCTGAAATAAGACATCGGTTCTAATTTGAGTTAAACAAATTGACACGTATCTCAGCCAAAATAAGTTAACCCAGTTGTGTAGGTTATTTTAGCTCAACTGAACATTTGTGTTTTCTTATGTTGACTTGACATTTGCGTTTGTTATCGGTTCAATAATACAGCGTAGTGTACGAGAGTGGATAATTATGGTGGTTTGTAAAACACACGGTGATCCAGTATTAGAATGAGGATAACTCTGTTCAATATTTCGCGCCACCACTAATTATCAATTATCGTGTCAGTTATTATCACGTGTAGTTATCATTATGGAATGCAATTATTATTATGACGACATGTATTTATCATTATCACGTGTATTAATCACTATCGCGTGTATTAATCATTATCACGTGTGGGTATTGCCATAAACGTCAATCAGGCTGGCTTTCTTTCACTACTTAACCTCCTTCTATTGCAGCGATAACGGCATTCATTAGTTATCGCATCCATACAGTCATAACTGTATTTATTGGTCCACAAAAAAACTGCACCGAACGCCAACAAACCGGTTCTCCGTTCGCCGTACGTCGGCTCTTTCCCATCGCTCGAATGGCATACGATGACGGGCAATTTACGAGAACAGCAAACTTAATAAGTACACTTAATGCATAGGCACCTCGAAGGCTTGTTTAATGCACTTACGTAATGCCGAAGAAGTGGACAGCTGACGGACAAATACAAGACTATTCCATTCGGGCAACAACAAGAAAAAACCCCGTCAAGCTCCTAAAAGCCTGACCAGTGTTGTGTGGGAGAGTGGTGTTCTATGCAACCAATTTTTATTGGTCCTTGATGGCAAAACCTCTCCGCTAGGTAGGCACCGTCATTTTAATTATGATAAAAAATTAATTATCATTTTGTATTGTCATTCGCACTAAGAGTGAACCAAGCGGGCCCTTTCTTGACTTGTGAGGATGCGTATCTGAATACGTACGTTTTAAAGATAATTAATTACAGAAAATCATGATTGTTTTGATCAAAAGCGACATCGTCACAATTATGTTAGTAATTATGCCGAATCGATCCCTAATGCGTATTTGGCATGATTATTAGGATTTATCTGTTTACGAATGTAGAAAACCAAATCGATAATTGTAAATATTAAATTTCAAAATAATCAGATCATGGAACCGAAATTAATTTTCAGGTATATCTGAATTTGATTAGATAGGACTGGATTAATGTTACGCAACGATTTTCAGATTTTTTAATCAGATACTTCCCCGTTTGTTAATGTCTCTAAAAAGTGAAGCCATATTTGAGTCTATGTTGAAGATGAAAATCACGATTCAAAATTAGCTTACTGTTGATTTTTTCTTTTAAAGTTTTTTTAAAGGTTTTGAAATATATAAACAATAAGGAACGGATTGTACTTTCGATTAAACGAATAAATTTGTTTATTTCAATGATATTTCGTCCTTGTACTTCAACAATACTAACATGATACTACTACCACTACTACTACTGTTACTACGTCTACTACTACTACTACTGCTATCTACTACTACTACTACTACTAATAATAATAATATTAATTTTCATAGTGCTCTAAACAACAAAGTATAGTCTAACTACTCGTTCTATTTCTGAAAAGCAGCTCACCTAAATGTAGCATTTTCTTCTTTTAATATTAAACAACAGTCTATCGTAATTGGTGTATCTGTCGAACGCCATTTTTTAAATTATTATTTCGGTTTCTCCACAACTGGGACTGTTTACTGTCAGAAGTTTAGAACGCCCTTACATGCACTTTTTTCAGGAATTTAATTTTACGTTTGCCGGAGGAACTATATCAACATGAAATCGATACTTTCTAAGATTAGAATATCTATAAAAATTGCATGAATTAAAAAAAAATAACCCTAGGATGTTCAATACGTGAAAAAATGAATAGAAGCGAACATGAAAGCCGGACAATATTGTTTAGTGCGTGCACTTCGAATAAAGGACTGACTGAATACGTGAATTGTTCTATACCCAAATTTGCTTTCATGTCGGTTGTCGTTCAGGAACCTGATATTATCGTATCTAATGTCGGATACATTAATCTAAAGAAACATTCGCTTTAATATTATTCTCTTGTCTGAATAGAAAAGTCGGCATTAACTCGCTAAAATACAGAGAGTCAATGAAACTGAACCAACGACGAGGTTACGTCGCCTCTAGAGTTAATAAGCAAAGATAAAAATAGAATACGGTAATCGAAATAGACGTCACGCGAACAGAACAATAACAATAACAACAACAATAACAACACGATGACCTGACACGAGAGTTGAACATCTCTCAAAACTGCGATTATCGAGAGTAAATCAGGTAAATGTACCCTCATTAAATATCTATCTAATAAAGGTCTAACATAATATGATTTTGGTGATACGATAATTAATTATCAGATTATCATTCCGTACGAGACACAATATTAACTGGATTAGTGAAAATGGTCGATACCAAAAGAAATCGTAGTTTATCTGGCTTGATTCTGGTTAGTCGAGCTTTTAGGCTGTTTTATGTAAATTATACTTCCTACATCCCCCACGCCTCCCAACCCGAGATATTATTTTTAAGATCGAACAATGGGAGTCATTTGTGATAGGATCATGCCAGAGGCAGAAACCTGCCCCGATCTATTGTTGCCATCGTCGCCTTGATCGATAATAGGAGAATAATTCAATTGGTGGCGTTTTCCCGGAGCTCAGATAATTGATTATTTCTGTGTAACAACGGTCTATTATGTCAATGTTGGTGACTAATCAGCGACAACAAGTCAATCTGTGGCTATGACATTCCCACACTAAAGTGTATCTATACCAGGTCCCTGACAGCTTATAAAACATAGTAAATAAAATAAATAAATTATATATATATATATATATATATATATATATATAGTGGTAGGAAAAACTTCTGAAACATTATGTCCTATGTTAATGTTGTTAACATGGGACAAAATGCAGAAACACAGTACAAATGTAGAGGTAGAAAAGCTACCGAGGCGAGCACAAAATACCGAAACAAATTCCGCGCATGAGAGACGACAAATCAATACGAGAACATCAAAAAGTGCACTCGACATACTTCGGTTCTTGCAAATCCGTGCAAAATACAACGAAAGTGTTATGATGATGATTGATGTTCTACGGCCACTTTTGTGTAGGCTAAATGGGCCGACGAAAGTGTTATGAACTGACTCGGTACCGTTAATTCCAGTGTACGTTCTGTTCGGTACAGCCGGGTATTTTCTAAAATACGGAACAATAAGGATCGATGATTGTTCAATGGTCCTCGGACATTTAGACGGGCCTAATAGTGACAATCGTCGGACTGGCCAGGTCACACGTCGGTCAAACCAACGTGTTCGACGTTTTTCCGTAGCACTGTATACATACAGAAATGTGAGTATTGTGAGCTATGGTTAGTCCCAAATATTCACCTCGACCCAGGGGTTAATCAAATATATATATATATATATATGCGCGTGTATGTATATGTGCGTGTGTGTGTGCGTGTGTGTGTGTGTGTGTGTATGTATGTATGTGTGTGTCCGTGTTTGTGTGTGTGTGTGTATGTGCGTGTGTCAGTGTGTGCGTGTGTGTCCGTGTGTGCGTGTGTCCGTGTATGTATGTGTGTGTGCGTCTGTCCGTGTGTGTATGTGTGTCCATCATATACGCCAGAACCATTAACAGGTGTCCAAACGACCAGTCCCCAATATTCACCTCCACTCACGTCTTAATCAAGTGCGATGTTATCCGAATTAGGACTAGATAGCTGACCAACAGAAAAGGTCTGTTTGAATTATTTATCATTTACATAAACCATCAGCTGGGTTAATACTCCGAGGTCAGATATAGGACATCACAAGAATACAACAGAAATTTGCCAATACTATTCTAAAGTGCTTATAGTAGCTAATATACAAGTGATTATAATAATGTTTACACATATTGGAGAAAGTAAAATATACATGCAAATCATTTCTACCATAACAATAATAATAATAATAATAATAATAATAACAACACAACACGAACAACTGAACATAACAGTTATGATACCGGAATCTGGATATTATATTAAATTTTGGTAGGTACATAAATTTATCCTAAAGACTCTGACCATTTATTTGTAAATACAACGTAACCTGTATTAATACATTTTAGAGACCTTCAACAAAACATTGTCTTCGCTTTATTCAGTCAATGCCATTATGGCGACAATGGAGGATGTTTCTGGAACACACACACACACACACACACACACACACACACACACACACACACACACACACACACACACACACATTAGATAAAATAAGACATATATATATATATATATATATATATATATATATATATTCATAGTATATACAGGTATAAAGTTCAGAGAATATTAGTATATTATTTTACAGGTTCATATTATAGTTGCCAGTGTAGAATACTCATTGTCTATTTATAGAAATGTTATCAACTGTCGGACTAGGTTTCGGGAGGTTTTTTGTCTTTGAGATGTAGTAGCAGCTTCCTATATAAATGATGATTCTATTGCGTGAATGGTTTGAACAAATAGATTCGATTATGATTCGCTTTATTATCTATTTATATTATTTCGAAGCAAACCAAAGATTGTAACTGATAATTATAATTGTATTTTACAATTTCGAATACAACCGAAACTGAATTGGCTTTTGAAATTCAAATTATAAATAACTATAATTGAAATTCGAGTGCAAAATTATAGTTGTAAATCAATTGGTGTCAATCTTGTAATTTTAATTTATCTCAGTAGTTGAACCTAATTGGACCGGCCCATGGCTAATACACGCAGATCACTATGGCTACACTTCCTTAGAAAAACTCACTGAAATACAGAAATATATTTTTCCCATCGCAGCAATTTAGATTGCATCAGGGAGGGAGACCGTAAGCTATCAATTCGTCGTATCTTCGGTAATCTCCACATAGTGAAGGTGTAACACTTAGCCAGGCCAGACCAAATTTATAAAATCATCCGGTCTGTTGGTAGTTAGATTAGTTCTCTTTTTGGCAGGTGTGAGAGAGAGAGAGGACCCTCTGGCGTGATATATCAATTTTCGCTTAATAATGGCGCGATTGATACCGCTAACGTTTTTATTACACTCAGCTTAAGGAGAACAATAAGGTTTCTGTGTCGAGTTAAACAAATGGGTCAAGATATACCCGCTGACACGGAGGTCGTGGAGGGGAATGGGAAGGAACTATATAGCGGGGACCATGTCCCGGAGAACTCTATAGTAAATAGCTGTGGATATACATCGGTCTGGAGTAAGACCTGGAACAAAAAGTCAGCCCACTGTGTTCTTTAATGCGGCACGGGGCTCAATAAACAAGGCAGGGCAATTTCCTTCGGCTGAGTACAGCTTCATTCCGAGCCGTAGAGATTATCTTCCCAGAGAGAACACCGGTCTGACTTTCGTTCGATTCTGCTGCTTTCCTGTTTCCCTTCATTCCAACCAAATGTTGAAGTGGCGGTATTTAATTTTTTTTCCCCCGACGCGATGAATGAAAGAACTAACGAACTGACACGAAAACAACACTCGGCCCCAACGACGAAGAGACGATTTGACAGATGGATAGATAAGTGGATTTACGGACGGACGGACGGACGAATGGATGGATGGATGGATGAATGAATCAAATGGTTAAGAAGCGACCTATTTTCTCGGTTGATTGATTCGTCCGTCTGTCCGTCGGTTGATCTCCGTCGAAATTTCATGCCTCATGAATTACATAACTGATCTATTTTCAGAATTGAATTATGTTCCCCGATCAATTCATCACTGTTCCCGGTGACAGTTAAGCCGACATTACTCAAGCCCATCTCAACATCTCCAAGCAGCCGAATGTCAGAATGAATATAAATAACGCGGAGATGGGTGTGTGGGAGGGCGAGGGAAAACAGGATCATTACATATCCTTGTCCTTAGTACAGTTTTAATGAGACAGCTAGCCCCGACCAAGCTTCAAGCAGAACATGAGACAATGTCGGGAGTGTGGGATCCCTTATCTTTTGGTGGAATATGGCCCGCTATCAGATCATGTGTATAGCGAACGGACGTTCATCCGCAGGCTATCACTAGTATACACTGATTTATTATCAAATTCGTGAATAAAAGCTCAGATTGACGACATTCCTCGTATTATTTCGAAGGTTTGTAAAATATTACTGCATAAATTTAGATTAGGCAATATTTAGTGGGAAATTTACAACGTTTCACTCCTAAAAATGAGGACGTTATAAAGTGAAATATACATTATGCACGAGTAGGCGAGAGTAATTCTATTAATTGATATGCTCATAAATTTTGACTGATTCATAACACGCGTGGGGTTAATGAGAGCGTAGTGCCATCCGAAATACTTGTCAGTCATTAATATTTGATATTATAGCACTAGTCGTATTGTAGACTCCAAACAACATCATTGTCAGTTTGTCTTTATTGGCATTATATCACTAAAATTGATGCTTCATTTGTAGTCAGGTGAATGCGTACCTCGATAGGTATTCCGTATTTTTGGTCTGGGCCTTTTAGACTCGACGTTCCCACGTTTCGCGGACTTGCCCACGCCCTGGATAATCGGTTCTCAGAACAGGTGATTGGTCGGACAGCCAAGGCACCTGTGTAATAAAACCTGACACACACACACACACATCGCACACGCACGCACGCACGCACCCACACGCACGGGCGCGCGCGCGGCGTTAGTACTCTATTTACAGAAGCAGCATTCAACTGATAATAATTAACAACAGATTCTGCTATTCTATCACAATGAGTCACGTGATACCATAAACCTCTTGAGGCTACGCGTGTTCAGATGGGGACCACCTTCACTTGGTCACTTTACGAGGATAATTAGTTTCTTATAAACCCTACCAGAAATAAATTATTTCTGGTTAATTGGTATGGCTCATAAGAACAAAATTGCCCAGGAGCGACTCCCTCGCGAAATAAAATGATCACTGTTGAAGCAATTCCACAAGCTCGGGTATAACACCGAGATTCAAAGTGCAATCTGGAGATTTATACTCTAGCCCACTACGGAGCAAAACACGCACGCACGCACGCACGCATATGAAGCAACATATATGTGTACATCAAAAATTACGATAGTGTAGTGGTTATAGCAGAGAACTGGAAACCTCCAGTTTAGGGTTCGAATCGAACCAAGGTATCCGTGCGTGAGGGCGTTTTCCACGGTAGTGGTCTCTCGGACGTGTGACTGCCACCGTTACTGACCCACTCACTGTTCGTGTACCAAGTGTATGATGTGTACCAACCTAAACTGGAATACTGTTATATCAAATATGGGCTGCTATAGCAGAGTAGGTAACGTTGAATGTTGCATACCTCCAGGTCGTGGGGTCGAACCTCAGTGTTATCCGTACTTACGGGATGTTTCGTCTATCGGTAAAAGCCGTCGAATCGTCTGAAGATCTAATATTTCGTTCAGCCATATATTCAGGCTGAGACCGGCGTCAGAGTTGAACAAAAGACCCACTCATCCAATGTTAAATTCTAATCAGCCAAGATAAATGGCGTATTTTCGCTTGGTATAAATACAAATCCGAGAAAAAGGTGAATGTGCCGTCGGCTGTACATAAAACAGTTTTGTAGTTCTGGATCGGCTCAGTAATGAGTTCCCTGTGTTAGCAAATCTCGGCTTCTTCTCATTTAATGGTTATGTCTTCTGGCGCAATGCGTACACTCATCTCCAAGTCGGACAATAACGAGGCAGCGCCCTCCGCTTTGTTACGAGAGCCCATTGCCATCGTGGCGCGACTCCAGGGCATTAAGAACAAAATATATATCGGTAATTCTTACCGGGTTGTGGCCTGTTTGAAGAGCTGCCTCTAACTCGTGTCTACCTCGAGGCATTCTCCTATTAAGATAAGGCTAATGCCAATCACGTGGCCCCTTAGATAACAAAACGGATAGCATGGTACAAGTGCCCTTTGCGTAACGTGATATTAATAGAAAGCCATGTGACCAGATGTGATGTGAGGTTTTGACATTTCGACGTCTCATACTGTGATGTGTTATGAAGAGGATGGCTCCATGTCACCTGTAAACTGTCAGAAATACAAACAGACACACACAGGCAGACATACACAGACACACACACACACGCAAGTTAGGTGGACGTTCGTATGTGTTATTAAACAAGCCAAACAAAAAGTCGAGATCAACTCCGTGTATACAGTCTGTTCACGTTCTCTGCTCAGAAACAGAAAGACCCGAGTACTGGTAGACGGAAAGATCATTAGTAGACGACACACCTGTTGGATAGCGCTCCTACACTGAAATTTATGTCAGACGTTAATTGTACGCCCGTTGTTCGAGCCTTGGTCACTGCTGAATGGCCCCTGTTCAGCTATTAATCTTGTCATTGTACTGGCAACAATGTGGATGTAATGCAGTTCGGTGCAATCCCGACCGCGTACGGACAGCAGTCGGCGAATGGTCCATTCAGTGATAACAAAAAAACCTGGCAGCCAAAGTCCGGCCGTTGGGAGAAAGGGACAAAAAGGGCATTAGAATCGTTTCCCTCAGGAATGTCTTGTGTTATATATTGGCTGTTGGTTGCCAGTGTGAAATGATCGCTCTGTGTTGGCAATGGGCACGGCTGTTTGTAATCGTTGTGAAATCTGGGCATTTATTCAAGTTAACATTTATCGAATAGGTTATTGTTTTACGCACGCTCGCGCGCGTGTACACACAGACACATGCACGCACGCACACATGCACGCACATATGCATACACACACACACACACACAAAAAGGTAGATACACAGGAACCTGCGTGACTCCATACCAACACAAAAAGCGGCGGAGTTATGTTTGTTTTCGTACGCAATTAATTAGTATAAAATAGGTCTTTGCTCAAATGAATTTCCCTTTCTCCCTCAGTTACTTTCACTTCACCATCAATCCATCCATCCATCTATTCATCCATCCAACACACTGTCTGTATAATATATATATATATATATATATATATATATATATGTTATTGGTTGTAAGGTTTAACAATGTCTACAAAAGCGAAATTAACCTTACAGATAATGCCTATGTTTATACGCCACCAGCAAAATATTTGGGCAAAGAGCTGTTGTAAAGAAGCCAATATGATTTGTCTGCTGATAAGTAAATAACTAAGCACTATGTAGGAGTAATTACGCTGCAACATTCTGCCAAAAACACACATGGCATATGTCAGGGCCAAGCCCAGCCGCGATGCCGAACCCAAGCCCAGGCCCCGGGGCCGAGCTTATCGGGAATCCCCATGCGGATGTCTCTGGTTCCATTCATTGGTTACGCGCTGTTTGTCTGATCGGGAAGCGAACTTTTCCCGTTAATGGCCATAAGCCAATAGATGTCGCTGGCCGTCTGTCGGGTTTATCATACTGATAGGCCTTTACTTGGTGAGAGTCATCTCTACAGGTATCAGTTCATCTAGGAATGGACACTTTGTGCCGTACGTATTGAAGGACGGGGAGTTGTTGGCCTACAACGCGTGATGCTCTTCGGCCAACGGTAAGCTATCGTCTGCTGGCCAGCTGGCCGCCCTGTTAGGTTTGGCATATCGATGCTGAGCCATGTTGCTCATGGCCTAGGTTACACACACACACACACACACACACACACACACACACACACGACACGCACACACACACACACACACACACACACACACAAACGTGGTGTGGCGGCCAAGAGACCCATCACAGTGCCTCGCCAGATGCGGGCCTTAACACTTCCCAAGCAGGCTTCCTCAGGCGGACATCGTCTGCCCTTTTACAGGCGACAGCTAAATTGCTGGCTGCCGGCGAGAGGCAGACGTAGCTCGGGAATATCTTATCGAGTGTGAACGATCATACACGTTTGCCGATGATCGCCACCAGATGGGGAAGCCATGCTCGAGAAAATCACGATTTCAGGTCGAAGAAGTTGCGCAGACATCCGCCTTGGGAGGGTTGGCCGCGAAACTCGCGGAAGGCGATCCGTGTTTATGTGTCTCGCCTCATTAAGCACCAGCCAGAGATGGAAGACTCACTAACGGTGGCCGTTTGTCGACCAGAATTACACATCATCCAAGCCGACGCGGGCCTCATCAGAAACTACAATGTTACGATGCTATCCGTGGATGTTAGGCGTTTATTGGGAGCAGACATCGAGTTACAGCTTTCCACGCAGCAAGATCCGGTTTCTTGGATATAATAGATCCAGCAAAAGTACAACACCTGCGAGCATAAGGAACCCCCGAGCAACACTCGACACTCGACATCAAGTGCTAGATCATTTTCATTGATGGCGAGTACCCTGACTGGCTTAATATTATGTTGTACAACAGAAGTTAAAAAATACCGGCCTGGGCCGTTTCATCTGGATCAGAAAATAGCTCATACCACAGCATGTGTATGACAAACAGCCAGTCATTTCATACCGGTGGTTGTCATTTCTTCGCAAATTTCTCGACACTTTCCGATCCAGATCTACGCCTTACAGCTTCTAAAGGGAGCATTTAGAAACTCAACGGCAAGCCATCGGGCATGTGTTTTTCAAAATCCCGAAGGCCATCGCGATATGTACCGGTGATAGCTAATGGGTTATGTTTCGTGGTTCTGAACTGATCCGTTAGTGCAAGCCATTTGGGATGTCGTTTCCATCGGCGAGTATTGGCAGTGGATGATAATGCATTGGAATACGTCATCTAGCGAAGATGCTGAACGCCTCGTTGACGAGTATGGCAATACTGGATCGTTCTTCCTATCGTCGCGATCACTGGGAGCTACGCCCTCGAATGACTACGTCGACGCCGATAACGTGACGTGGCCCTTTCCTAACACGGCGACGAACGGCTACTGGGATAGCTGGTTGGAGATGAACGTCAGATGGTCGTGGTCGGATCGGGCGTCTTACGTTTTCGGCGCCCTTAGTCTCGGCATCGCTTCCGTCGGCCTGATACTGAACATCGTCGTCATCTTTTCGATCACGCACAGTCGCCAGTTGCGTAGTCAGGTGGCCAACGTCCTCCTCTGTAACCTGGCCGTTGGCTCGCTAATGGCGTGCACGATCATGA
The DNA here is from genome assembly GCA_025642065.1 of Paralvinella palmiformis. Classification (NCBI taxonomy): domain Eukaryota; kingdom Metazoa; phylum Annelida; class Polychaeta; order Terebellida; family Alvinellidae; genus Paralvinella; species Paralvinella palmiformis. The sequence continues at coordinate 1,386,358 of JAODUP010000015.1, forward strand.
TAGTGGTCGAGGTTCCAGTTCGCCTGCTATGCGGGATGAGAATAGCCAGCCATCATCAGAGTACCTGCAACATCGTAGGCTTCCTCACCTCGGTTCTGGTCATCGGAACCGTCTGGACGGTGGTGGCGCTGAGCGTCGACAAATGCCGGAGTATAGATTCTCCTCTGAGACATTCCCATTTGGTGAACAAGGTAAAGATGGCGGCCTACTTCCTGTCGATATGGGCGACGGCTGCCGTTCTGTCATCATTCCCGATGCTGCTTGGGCGGAGCTACGTTTTCCAGCCCGCGGAGGGTACGTGCGCTTTAGAGTACGAGTCGAGCTCGGGCCGATGGTACGTTCTCCTCTACTTGCTCGTCACTCGCTACATTCCCGGTGTCATCGTCTGTTTCTGCCACTGGAGGATCTTCGCCATCGCCCGAGTCCAGTCTCGCCGGATGGCCACCATGGTCCATCTGGTCACCCTGATCCAGGTGCCGCTTCTGAATGGCCGCATGGCTCCCCAGCACCTGTCCCCGCAGGGTCGGAGGGCAATCTACACGACGTCGATATTCGTCGGTACATTCATTCTTTGCTACCTCCCTCACTCTTTGGTCTCCACCGTCAGGATATTCTCTTCGATTCTCACCGATGACCAGATCATCACTTCTATCGCCGTACTGCTCGAACGGAGCGCCTTCGCCGTCAACATCTTTATCTACGGCTGTCGGAATCGGATGGTTCGGGACTCGTTTTCAAAGTATGTCCGCAGGAAGCTCTTGGAACACGCCTCGGCGCTCCAGTGGAAGAGGGATCGCCATCGGCGTCAGTCGAGTGTACGTTCGGCGGCCCGCGGCCAGAGACCAAATAGTCCCGGCGACGACTTGGACTATCACCCGGTGGCGCTTTCACCAACACTGTCACATCCTACTCTACATAAAAGTTATTTTTCTCCTGTTCTACCTCGTGCCGTGTCGCTGGACATCGATCTGGATGAGAAATCCGAGAAGAGAGCTCGCTCGATATCGTTCTCATGTCGCGAGCTCGACAAGCTGAAGACCTGGATCAGGTCTGGCAACAGTTTAGTGTGGAGGGGAATAGATCCTGAACGGGATCGGCCGTCGGAGGCGGTGTTTGTGGCTAACAGCGATGACTCGAGGATGAGAAGGGATCCGGATGATGAAGATTGCCTAGATGTCTCGGTGTCTGTACCAAGTGGGAATTTGACCCCAGTTGATGTGGACAAGATTCTCGTCACGTCTAACGGACTACTGCCATTCTCGTCCCGTAACACGTCATTTGTGGCTCTGAAGGAATCGGTTGTGTGACGTTACATCGTTGTTGTTTATAATGTTGTCAAGGGATATATATATATATATATATATATATATATATATATATATATATATATATATATATATATATATATATATATATAATATAAACATACAGTTGAACTTTATACATAAAATAGGCAAAATAGGCACCACTGCATACATACATGCCCATATAGACACGTACAAACAGGGAAAACGTGCATCAAGGCATACACACATACATACATACATACATATATACATACATACATACATATACACATACATACATACATACATACATACAATATACACACACAGAGAGAGACACACAGACACACACACATACACATACACACACACACACATACATACATACATACATACATACATACATAGACATACAAACAAGCCAAACGGACAAAGTCTGCATCATGATATACATGCATACATACGTATATAGGGAGTTATAGATACATACAAAAAGGCAAAATAAGCAGATGGGTACACATACAGGCAGACAGACAGGCACTGACCAACAGACAATACACAGAGCAGGACTGGCAAACAAACGAACAGGAACAGACACGTACGTTCGTACCTGTGCTAACCTATCCGCATACATATTTTCACACGCGCACACTCTATTTTCACATTACACATATTCGTGTTCATGTTAAAAGAGCTGTGATGCTGTAGTTACACAGAGTTTTATCGATATGCCACATTGTGTTCGTGCATTATTAATCATCAATAGTCAATGACTGTAACTAGTATAGCTGGTGTACGTTTAAAAGCGACACCATCGGTTTTGTTTTTGTGTTTTGCTTATCTGCTAACCGTTAGTTTTAGACCAATAAGCGTAACATTGTCTTACCAGATGAATCTTACAAGATTTCATACGTAAATATTTTGTAATATTCGATATATTTCGGTGTAATATAGACTATATATTGATGTTGGTCTGATATTCTCCAACGTGGTGCAGTGGGGTAAAATATTATGTCTAACTAATGTATATTTTATCTTTCAAGCCAAACTGACAATAAACTGATAATAAAAAAAAGTAACAGTGTCTCACGTATAGTCTACAGGACAAAAATATAGGAATTCAGCTTACTTATTTATATAAGGTATTATTGATCTATTTTAAACATAAATAAGACTCATGCTGATCATTTCCATTTTTGAGTACTGTGTATGACGCATACATATACCCACCCCCATATATATATATATATATATATATATATATATATATATATATATATATATACATCACTTGAAAATTAAAAAAATATTATTTTCGTTTGAGCATATTTACACACTAGACCACGTTTACTTGTTGGGTTATGACAATCGGCTATATTGGTACTCAATAAGCCCGACATTATTGCATGTTATCTCTGCTGAGTGCGAACATTTCACAAAGATTCCATTTTAGATGCTGTCTACCACGAGAAACCTTTGATCTTTACCGCTGCCTCCTGTAAGATGTCAGACAAAGCCAGACAACTGTCTCAGTTAGAGGGCTAACGTCTGATCGGCCCCAAACCTCCCCCCTACACACCTCTCGTACTCTCTCTCTCTCTCTCTCTCTCTCTACGCGCGCGCCACACACACACGCACACGCAATATATATATATATATATATATATATATATATATGCGTGTGTTTGTTTGTGTGTGTGTGTGTATTTTACTATCTGATTGTTGATAAAATGCTCTTTTACTGTTAGATGAGAATGCTTGTTGTCAAACTCTCTCTCTCTCTCTCTCTCTCTCTCTCTCTCTGCTAACCTTCCAAGTAATGACAAACAATTTACTACGTGTTTTTACGCGTTATGTCATAATACAATATACACTACTTGAAGTGACGTGACGTGACGATGGATAATCCAACTGTACACCCCAGTTTCCATGTAGATGTGTGTTTTAATATATATGACACAAGCCACACATAAACACGCGTCCCTAACCTGGTCTCGTGTTAACCCATCTCCCACTGTTTTAGTCATCCACACCTTTGGCCATTAACTCTCTCAAGCATCCACATGCACGGATACACATAAGTACATGCACCGTTCATGTTGCTGACACACAAATTTCCTTCAAATAAGCTGGAAATTGCTCCTAGCAGCGGCTGTGAACCATGACTGTGTTAGAAACGCGGCAGTAGATTGTTAGCAATATTGGTGCTATCCAGCCAGAAGTAATTCTCACACTGTGCCATAAAGCATATATTTCTAAAGCTTCTCTCTACTGGATTAAAAAAGAGAGATGAAAATTGTGGGATTTCGAAAATATTTTCTTGTTCCATTAAACAACAGCGAGTTGTCTGCCAGTGATTTTATAACCCATTTTATTTAAGGATAACCTTATTAATAGTAAAATGAGGGTTACCACTCACTCACTCACTCACTCACTCACCGATGCACGCATACACGCACGCACGCAATTATTCTCCATCACGCAATCATACTACAACAATGCACGCTCTCATGCATACTCACAGATAAACACACGCGCGCGCGCACGCATGGATACACACACACACACACACACACAGACAGGGTATGTCTACTAACTTTAGCAGATATGAGCCGAGTTAAGGGAGATCCTTGCCCAATATAGTCCAGTCCTTCCCCAACAGCCTTAATAGCTCCGACGCTTAACCAGCTATCATTATCCGGCAATCAGACGGGGAGCTTTAGTTAGCCATTTCACTGCCTCTAACCACGACGAGGCCATATCAGCCTACAGAACCGTTTTCTTCTTGACTAACTGACGTCACTCGGATGATGACAGTATATTATAGGCAACTTACATCTACTCAGCCGCGCAACGATCAATAACCGCTGACATTTCAGAACAAGATGGCATCTTTAACCTTCTGCCGCCCTCTACCGTCGACATTTCTTTTTGTGAATGAAAGCAATCAGATACAGAAAGTTGTTCCCGGTTTTCTTGTCCACGGATGAAGACTAAATGCCTTCCTATTATCGTAATTATTATACATTTGACAGGAAGGCGATGCTATTTACTTCAGCGATCGCGTCCTTCGCCGATGGATAACCTTTACTCAGAAGTTTCAATTACTCCTGCGAGAAGTGCCTTCGATTTCTGTTGTTGTTAGTTTTTTTTATAGTTGTATGTAAGCGTGTGTTTGTGGGAAGGAAGGTTTGTGTGTCAAATCTGAGCATTTTTCTTCTTTATATGATTATATAAAAATGTCGTTAATATTCTCTAAGCATTCGCCACTCGGTCTTCGGTGGATGATGATGATTGATGTTTTACGACCACTTTTGGTAGGCTAAATGGGCCGAGCCGCCTCCAAAAGTAATGAAGCGAAGTCAAAGATGAAACATATGCCCACGCTGAGATTCGAACTAAGGTGGTAGTGATCTGTGGTCCAGCGCGCTTAGCGCCAACTAGACTACGGAGGCGTCCCAGAACAGACTTCGGTGGAACATGAATAACTATCGTCTGTTGTTTTTTGCATGCCCAGGTGTATCTTTAAAAAAAACACCCGAGATAGTGAGTTGTCTAGCGATATTTACGATGTATGCATAACAACATCCAGGGTAAATTTTGATCTCAGATTTATTACATTACATGTGTTTATTTTCGACGGGTAATTGACACTCGATTGCATTCCTCCCCATAACATTCACAGTGCCTTAGCAACGGAATATTACCGATCCATCTTGTTATTTCATAGGCCTAATCCGACCTTTGAAGGCTTCGTCTATGGCGACGTTCCGGATTTGTCGCGGCCTGAAGCTCAGGGAAAATAATGCTCTCGTCGAGAATATATCATTCTAAGCGCGTTGGCTCAGCAGCCGATACAACGCTCTTATGTTTGAATTGATATGGCTTACAAACCGATGTGATACTACATCGCGCCGCACAAGTCGTTTATAGTTCTTGCACGTGGTATTCGGATGACGAATGGGAGCCGGCGCCCAGAATGAACGTTCAGTACGCAGAACAGCCGCTGTCATCATCTATCCAGTACGATCTTCCGCATCAGCGATCCAAAATCCATGGGTGGGTTGCAGTGTTTGGTTTGTGCATCGTTCAAGGTAAACAAGTCACGTGCTATAATAATCTGGGCGGCGTTTATCTCTTTATCTTCAAGCTCTCGTCCTGAGACAGAATATAGCCGCAAAGGAAACTCACAGTGACGTCGGCTCTCTCCATATGTTGTCATGGCCAAAGAATGGATGAAAAGGTGAACGCTGTTCGTACATTTTATCTCAGCAGACGAAACGCTGCCCGTTCTCTTCCAGAGGGGTCGGTGCAAACAATATATAACATGATATTATTTCTGAGTGCCATTATTGATAGTTTTCAAATATTTCCGCACCAATATCGCAGCGAGGTTTACGTAGGAAAAAGTTATCTTTAATAATAATAATAATAATAATGTATATTTAATAAATCGCCCTTACTAGCAGGAGCCATTCAAAGGCGCTGTACAAATAGTATGTAATATAATAATTAAAATTTCCAAGAGACGACGCATTTCTAATATTTGCCGGCAACTTATTCCACAAAGTGGGAGCTGCAACCCTAAACGCACAATCACCATATGATTTGAGCCGAGACACTGGCACCTGCAATAGTATCTGACTGGATGACCTGAGTTTTCGGGATGACTTTCTAATGGAAAGCAGTTCAGACAGGTATTCTGGCGCCATATCATTAATAGATTTATAAGTTATTAACAGAATCTTAAAATGCATACGCTGTCTAACAGGTAGCCAATGTAGTTTTTGAAGAATTGGGGTGATATGATCATATTTTCTAGTATTTGTTACAATGCGAGCTGCACTATTCTGAATTCGTTGAATGCGATTAATGTTATAATCAGATATGCCATATAACAGGGAGTTACAATAGTCTATACGAGATGTAGCAAAGGCATGAACTACAGTTACAAGTGATTCTTGTGTCAAGAATGCTTTTAAACAGTGGATGTTCCTAAGATGGTAGTAGGCAGCTCGGCATACTGATGTGATATGTTCATGCATGTTAATACATTAGTCAAAAATAACCCCTAGATTTTTTTACTGACCCATTAGGGGTAACTGAAGATGCACCCATCAGTAATGCTGGTATCTTTAGGGATTTAACACAATGTGGTGATGCCAAATATAAAATATTTGTTTTATTATAATTTAGTTTTAGACGATTTTGAGTCATCCATAGCCGAATATTGTCAATACAATGTTCTAAATTCTTCAAGGAAGAGGAGAAATTTAACTCATTGTCAGGATCCAGTGATATATACATATTGTTCTGCCCAAGAGAAACGAATCCAAGTGGCTTCTGATTCGAACAATATTGCATCATCATATCTTGGCGAAAGGGAACAATGGCCGTGACAGATAATTTCCGGCATATGAATAAAGATGATTGGATACAACATTTACACTGGCCTGGTTATGTAATGAGCTAGCCACAGCGCCTTCTCGATGATTTCAATTAGCCCCAGGAGCCCACCTGAGACAGCATCGTGGCCGAACGTGTATAAATATATCTTCGAAAAGTAAAGAAGTTCGCAAATAAACACAACATAGTCGTGTGAATAGGCCTTTCTTAATATTCCCTACTGAATATTCATGAGTACACCCAGATCGAGGCTATGGGGGCTCTGTCGTGTACGATCACAGTTTGCACGAAGTATCAACATGGCTGAAACGTATACTAGTACAGTGAAATGCAGTGACGGTGATTTGTTTATAGTTCCAAAATTTACGTATAGTTTAGTGGAAAAGGTCTAAATATTTCAATTTCATATTGGATATCTTTTGGTGGTCTTGGATCATTTATTTATAGTGGATTATATGAAGGCCATTCTTTATAATTTCGGTGTTTTTGTTCATTTGTAGAAGATAAGATAATACTTTTGTTTTAATATCAAGAGATAACAATATCAGTGATATATTGCTTATAAAATAACACAAAACCTAAATCCATTTGGCACTTGTCTACGGCTACTTTACAGGGGTTGTGCAGAGCACATACATTTGAAATGACATAATATCAAGTGAAATGTCATTGAATATGCCATCAAAATAACATATGTTGGTAGTGTAATCAAACATTTTATTGTTACTCTATATTGCCATGCCTACAACATATTATTATTTTAAGCCTTAGCCAAGAGTAGTTTGATATATAGTATTCAGGGGTGACTGAACTACTTTTATTTTGTACTTGAGTAGAAGTAAACGTAAACCTCTTCAAAACTACTTGAGTAGAAGTAAAAGTGGAACTTGTATAAATCTACTTGAGTAAAAAGTAAAACTAGTTTCCAAAAGTAACCGAAGTAAAAGTAGGAGATAAAATTTATTGTTACATAAAATATGAAGATCAAAATTCAATTACACAGTGTACGAAAGTGAACAAAATTGACTGCGTCCACAGACAAGTGCTCCCACCTAAAGTTGATTCTCAAAGTTGGTGTCGCCAATGAGATTTAAAACATTATTACGATGAATTTTAGAAAACAGTTGGCTTTAGCTGAAACATTTATAACAAAGTGAGCCTTCAAAAATAAGTTTGCAGAATTATGACGAGTCTTGAATTTCAGTGAGCATCAACTGAAACATGTGTACTTAATGTTAGCAGTATTATAAAACTCATTTCAATGCCACAGTACCATATTAAAATAAATCTGTTTACCATAAATTCATCAAAGATACACAAATTGGTGAAAACTTGTAATGATAATTTGCAACAACTGTATCAATGGTCTCTTAAATCATAGGCTATATGTTATGACTAAATAGTAAAAAGTAGCGTTACCCCAAATAAAACTACTCTGTTACAAGTAAAAGTAGTAAGTTGAAATCTTACTTAGCTACTTCCATTTACTTGAAAAAAACCTACTCAAGTAGAGTAATTAAGTAGTTTTACTTAGTTACACGATGGTACTGAGTTTTTAAAAAGTAATAATTCCAATAAACCTACTTTTTTCAATAATGGCCTAAATTCTTTTGACCAGGATTTGATGGGCAATAAATCTTGGACTTGATCTGATTATTCCAGAAGCACCCACATGCGTTCGATAAGCGGCATAGGAAGATGGATAAAATAAAACGTGTTATATACCGTGAAAAATGGTCCAGGATCTCTACCAATTCTTGACAATTCCGCCTTCCTTACAGTTTTATGCTTAGATAATCGATGCAAATATATCCCTTGTATTGTTCGTGAATCATTTAAACATTGTGAAACACAACAGTGTTTGTGTGTGCCACCTGATGAAGCCATACTCATTGACATTATAGGATACATGCATGGGTCTGCTCTAGATTACTGATCATGTATATGATGGCCGTTACCAGAAACGCTATGTTTGGAATTCGGGATAGCCCAGCATGCATAAATATTGAAAGAGGGCTATGGCTCGTCGCTGTTCGCGTGTAATGTTAACTATAGACGACTATATGATAGTTAATTGAGAATGATTCAAGGCATTATATCACGACTGAACTCTTTCTCTAAGAAACATATTTTTATTACAATCAAACATAAAATACATTTAGTATTGTTCGAGTTTTGTTCTGTGAATAGCAGTCTTCGAAAATTGTATTTAACACAGTACAAACTGTGGTTTATCAGAGAGTACATATAAATTGTTTAATTATGCGAAAATAACTAATTGGCTGTAAGAATTTAAGTTTTATACTTAAAAATCAACTTATTATGTCAACACCTAATGAGCAATAGTCATAATTTAATTGCAAACTCATTACTAAATAGTCGTGGATTCTTGGTCTAATATAATGTGACAATACTCGAGTTCAAATATTAAAAATGTAATCTTATTATATCATAATATGAGCTAATAATACTACATCGTCCAGTCTACCCACATTAAAAGAACATTAAAACAACCAGTCCCTAAACTGCAAGCAGTGTCACGTGATTCCTGAAGCAGACGATAACTTTAAACATTTTAGATGGTTACGTTAATGTAAATTTCTGAAGAATGAATAGAAAGCCTGGTAATGTTCAGTTTTCGTTATCTGATGACAAATGTGTGTGTGTGTGTGTGTATGTGTGTGTGTGTGTGTAATAAACGCAATATTCCACGCTAATCCTAATGCTATCAAATAACGCGCTACTCCCGAATACCGACACGCCATACGGCGATAGGCGATACTCCCGAAATACCATCATTGCTATTATTATTATAGGCTATTATTCGTGCGCTTACAAAATGAACCCTGTAATAAATTTGTTGGTGTAAAGCATGTTGTCGGTTTGTGCTGGAAATTACGAAATATCTGTCACCGACGGAACGGATTATAGCATCAGATACTGAGATAGTTATTGACACTGGACTGGTGGCTGATCCGGTTGACATTAAATCTCTCGTTTTGCAGTAACATTGATTAATACCTAGTTGAGATTTTTTTCACATTCAGGTGAATAAAGTGATCCATCCATCAGTCACGCTTATCGCTGGGGTGTGTCATCTATAAATCAGGATAGTACCGCAATCAGAGAATCAATCCATTATCATGGTGTTGTCAGGTGTTAACCTTCTGAAAGTCACCAGTTATGTTCTTGGTCTATGATCGACTATTATTGGTATTCCAATATGGGAAATCAAATTGTACTATTATTGCCATAATAGTAAGGGTAGTAGCAGTTCGATAGTAAAAGTTTGCCACCTTGGATGGTTTCAACTAGGAAATATAATACTTCACTTGGTTAAATATAGAATAAATGTAATTAATAGTTTGTGAATTCTTAGCAAGTGTTTTAGGCGCACATTATTTGTCTTGTGTTTTGGAACAAATAAATAAACAAACGAAATGTCTCTTCCCATTTGTTACAGGTGCCAGAGTGTCAGCCCCTATTTTCAATAGGCGAAGACCAAGGCAAGCGTTATTTGCGCATCCAAACACAATGGACGCCGCAGCTGAAGGGTGTATGATATCTACAAATATAAAGAACGATGCTGGTAAATTAAGATACCAGAAACATATTTAATTAAATGACCCTGCTGGAAACATATTTTAGTTATATGTGATACGTCGGGATAATAGGAGCACCTTAGTATGTTTAATTTATATTAATCTTTTAGGTTATTAAAAGTATTTAAAAATATATTTGCTTAATAGTTATTTATAATTGTAACAAGTACATTTTATTCTTTGATTTTGCAGGACTAAGTGATGAATCTTGCACACGATATGGATATAATTCAACTTATCAAAGTAATCAAGTAAACAACAAATTTGATCAGCAGAAACAAATGTCTGTCTCATGTTACAGTAACCAGCCTCCCAGTTATACACCTGGCGGTGTATCCCCGGCATCAAGTAATCATCAATAAATTTTACTAACCCTTAAAATGCTGATTTTCGCAATCTGTTAGACAGCATGATGTTCCACTGACCATTCATGATTTTCTGTTGGATTCAACTTGCACAATGAAAATATTGATAATGTACACAAAACATACTGAAATAGACCTTGCTAATGCTTAAGATATAAATAGTATATCTATCTATCTATCTATCTATCTATCTATCTATCTATCCATCACATCCATCCATCCATCCATCATATCCATATATATATGTATATATATATATACTCACACGCGCGCGTGCGCACACACACACACACATAAACATGCGCGCGCGCGCGTGTGTGTAAGCACACACACATCACTACAAAGAAGTGAGTTCATGGTGGACCAGCTAAATGACAAATCATTTGTACATCCTCAATTAAATTTTATTTTTAAGTTGATGCCTGAAACAAGAGAACCAAATATTCAATTAGTCGTTTATTGTTGTTGTTTATTTTGAGTGATTATCACAATATAAATTAGACTATAAGGAATATATGTTTAAAGAAATCTAGTAATCATTAATGATACTTACTGAGCAAACATTATTTCTAAATCTAGTACTTCAATTATGAATATATTGATCATAATGACCACGACGATTATATATATATATATATATATATATATATATATATATATATAAGAGAGAGAGAGAGAGAGAGAGAGAGAGGGGGGGATCATTGCAAATTAATACAATTAGTCGCGTCACATTTCTGGAGTCATTCACTCCATAATTGTTTTAACATAACTTATAATGTTTAGTAGGTGGCAATTTAACAGTTAGGAAAGGAGTTCAATCAAGTAGAGAGAATACACCAATGAAAGACACAGAATACCAGCTAGTGAATGATTCACTGCGGAATGAGTTTGCGTATTCTAACGCTTCCCTAATGCAGACATCCCGTACAAAGTCTAATCAACAGCAGGCTGCATTCTCTTCGTATGCAGCAAACAGTCGACTTCCGCCTAAAACTATCCAGGTATAAAGGCAGTTTTAATAATTGTAATGGGCAGCATGTGTATATGGTATGTCAGAAGCATATCATGTGATATTTATATGATATGAATAATTAAGTTATCCACTCAGAATGTGATCACGGTTGTTCAGCATACACGACTACTAATTACCTAAACAATCCCTTATTCAATCATATTAAATAGACAAAATATAAAGTTAATTAAGATAATATTGGTTATATTAACGCTAGTTAAAACCAACCTTAACCCCCGACAGATTTTCATCCTTTTAATTAATTATTTTTTAATTTGCATATTTGTTCGTTCGACGCTATTTTCATTTAGTTTTCTCTAAGCTTCTACATTTTAACTGTATCTGGGAATTACAATAAAACATCGGAAGTTTTATATTTCCAGTGGTGAAGGAGTTGGTCAGGTAAAAGCTACTGCTAAAACCTATGGATCAAGGTATCAGGCTGCCCCAAAAATTGGCGAGTACAGCAAATGCGAAAAACCTAAAACCCATCTTAGCAGAAAGACAAAACAGTTGCCTATCCAGTTTATGAACGAAAACATCCCGTCAAAACAGCTGAACAATGTCAGAGTAGAATATAATAGCAGAAATAGTATCCCACAAAAATCCTCCTCCAGTGCAAGCTTTGTACAGGTGTGTATATTTAAAGAACAATTTTATCAATGTAGACCAACTATGTGATTTTATTCTCCCTCACTTAACGCGCCTGTGTGTGTGTGTGTGTGTGTGGGGGGGGGTTATGACTATAAGATAGAAAGGTATACAGGCAATTTAATTTGGGAAACATCAATACTTTTAACTTATCTTTCCAGGGAAAATGTTCTACGTCAACACTGACCTCATTAAGATATAATGATAGATCAGCACTCACCGATGCAACTTTCAATGTTACGCCTAATTTATCACTGCATTTCATCACAGCAACTATCCAAGGAATGAAACACTGGAGTAAATTCGCTCACAAATTACCAATGCTTTTTGAAATATTTGGTAAGAAACATACTTACGTTTAACCATTTCGTCACGCTGAGTTGTATAAAACTGTTTGAACCCCGTTAGAAAACACCTGTTATTGCATAGTTCTAAAACATATTTAATCGTGAAGATTTATATCATTTATCTAAATTCGTTTCCAAATTAATGCCTATAGCAATTAATTTATCTTGCAGGAACATTAAATTCCGCTGTGTCTACAAGTATGGACAATAACTGCGTTCAATTTATGATGAAAGATGATATAGATTCTGTTCCTTGTATATTTTACGAAATAGTGAGTAAGGCTGTTTTATAAAGAGGATGTCGTTTTTTTAAATATTTTTACTTAAAACATTATTACGTTAACATAAAACCTTTATAAAATACATTATGTATATATAGTTTGATCAAATATCTTATATATTTATGAGGGCTCGAAATTAATAGCAGCAAAGGCAACAATTGCATCCCAGTTCCTCCAAAATGCTACCTAGAATTTGGTGCGGCAGCAAATATTTGCCGCCTGGTTTATCAGACTGGAAAAATAAAATCACGCCAATAAAATCACGTTCAACTCCTAAACCAGTACAGTGGACTTAAAATATATCAACTTGAGTAGTTGTGACCTACGCACGCCTTACAATTGTCAAGAATGTATTAATGAAATTACTACAGAAAACAAGCACGGATTTTTCATTTGTCCGTAGCTGTGATACGTTTGCGTTATTATCCAATTAGACAACCCACATGGATGGCATGGTTTTTCTCCATTTGCCGCCCGCCATTTTGTTGAACGCTTATGCTGCCAACTGGCAATTGACACTGGCACTGCTGGATCTAAATAATAAAGATGGCGGTGACGCGACAACCCGAAATACGAAGATTTTTCACGAAAAAGAAGAAGAGTGATGGTAAATTAACCGAATTATGTACAACAATAGGGTAATTGTAAGAAACACCATTCAATTCAGATATGATTGCTTGCAACTCGTTGCATTCATCTGCAGATACACTAAATAGGAATAACAATATATCTGAGCATAATGTTGATTCTTCAGGTCCAGTAGATGTACAAAATTTAAAATCAACTCAAGTGAAGATAGTAGAAAAACGGATTAAAGATCCAAAAGCGGGAGCTGTTTGATTTCGATTTGATTCAATAGTTGGTTGTGAAAATATGATGAGAACTTTGTAAGAAAAATGAAGTAGAATCTTCCAGTCCTTTTGTGGAAGGAACAAGCAATTTACAGAAAGAGTATATATATACACAAATTGCGCATTTTTGAATTTCATTACTACCTAGATATTTTTTATTGGATCATTCTTTTGACTGCATTGACGGTGTCAGTGTTTTGTGACATCGATCGAAGAATTCAAGCTTAACCGATTCAGGATCTACTCTCTCTCTCTCTCTCTCTCTCTCTCTTCTCCTCTCTCTCTCTCTCTCTCTCTCTCTCTAATACACACACAAATAAATAAAAAGACCTCTAACGCAAACAAAATGTAAATAAGAGCATTTTATAACTTTTCCAAAACAAAATCTTACCAGTAAAACGTTACATTTTCATCAAAGGTGGGGTAGAAAATCGTCGCAAAAGAATATAACTCAGAATATGCACAATGTCATGACTTTTAGTTTAATTTCCTAAAATGTACCAATCCTCGAAACACATAATGTATTTTTATAAGATTCACAAACGCTTTTCACAGACTTCTAACCACCGTATATATCAACCGATTATGGTAAACATCCCATTAACATGGACGACTTTATCATAAAAAATATCTCATACTTTCATCAAATTTTGAGAAAATAAAATGCTTGTAAAAGATAGGATAATTAGGTAAGTTTCGCAACTTTAAATATTTTTCATCATAAAATCACCAGTTAGTAGTATGATTTGTAGTTGTGACACAAATGTCAAACAAATATCTTTATCACACTAAATTGTAATCCCTATTTGATTAAACAACTAGACTATCATCCACCAATGTCGATTCTGCCCCGCCCACCAAAATAACACACTGAAGACACGGGCATGAGTTAGAACTAAAGAATTATTTTATGCTTAATTTTATTGTGGTAGAATGTTATTTTGCCACAATGGACGATCTAGGTTAAAAGACATATTTTGTATGATATTCTATTCTTATTATTTGGTGTATCGCATGATTCAGTTCCTTGTTTTACTTCTTACCTGTATGCCGATGAGACACTGGTATAAATATGACAACATTCCATTGCTCAAATTCGGTAATCGATCAAACAAATGTTATCTATTTGGCTTCACCACATTATTTCAAATTCCTAAGGAAAAAACATTACACACCGTCAATTCTTCCCTTACCTCTAATGGGTCAGTAAAGCATTATGGGGGATCTTTTTAATAAATGTTTATTAGACTTGAGTTATTTAACCTAGGCGCTGGTCACACAGGAAACATATAGCTGAGGAGCGACTCCCCAGAGACACATTCCACAAACACAGATGAAAATCACATTCGAACTAACTGCGCCATCAGTACGCTATTTTTTTAAACCAATGCTTTAATATGAGTTAGTATTATTATATGAAAGCATTATTGACACAAGAAACATTTGTTACAGTAGTCCGTGTCTTTAGGACATCTCATGGAAACTATATTGTATCTTCCTGTAGTATAGCTCATATGATTATAACATCAACCAATTCGGTAAATTTAAAATGATGCAGCTTGTACAGTTATAAACATTCTGTGATTATTTCACTCTAATTATTAAAAAGTTCATTGATTGTCGGTGAAACAGCGTATTCATTTAAACATTTTACTAACAATTTTACCAATGGCATGACATCTGAATACCTGTGTGAACTCATGTCGGTAAGAAAATCATCCCGAAAACTTAGTTCGTCTAGTTAGATACCGTTGGAAGTACTTATGTCTCGACGATTGCCCGTTTACTGTAGGAGCTCTAACATGGTGGAAGAGA
This sequence comes from Paralvinella palmiformis, assembly GCA_025642065.1. Taxonomy (NCBI): domain Eukaryota; kingdom Metazoa; phylum Annelida; class Polychaeta; order Terebellida; family Alvinellidae; genus Paralvinella; species Paralvinella palmiformis. Next base: position 1,401,974 of record JAODUP010000015.1, read on the forward strand.
TTGCCGGCGGAGATTAGAAGTGTCTCGTCTCTAGAACTATTTTAATCTATTCTAAAAACTCATCTATTCAAAATTGCTTTCACCAATAAATAAAGTTAATAACAATTTTTTATTGGGTTTTAGATAGATCTAATTGGGGTTTAACTGTATAGCGACTTTCAATTGCTGCTACTAGTAAGGTTGCGTTATTAAATGTACATTATTATTATATTTTTATCAATATTTAAGAAATTTGTTACAAAAATTCATGTAACAGTTAAAATCGGTTACAAAAATTATGTAATAATGAGCCGGTTTTATTACTTTAGCATATATATATATATATATATGCAGCAGTTGACTATAAATTATCTGAATGACGCCATAACATGACGGATTCGTTCATTTCGTTTCAGTTGTCCATGAATGGAACGAGATATTCTAGTTCAAAAGGTTTCGATTTTCATGTTCACTAATATAATGAATATACGTATACCTACTCTACTGAAATACGATTTCAATATGTTTATATCAGTAAAAGAAGTCGATAAAAATAAGGAAGCCATATTATTCACTTAATACTCTCTTAAATTACTGTACCAGTAAATGTTATAACGACATTTATTCTCATTTAAATCTAACATGTACTGGGATTTAGCAAATTATAGTAGTGTATAAAAATGTCATACCATTAATAATAATTGTCTAAGATAAATAAAGATATATTCTCCTAGATGAAATGCATAGTTATTAAACCGTGATAAATTAATTTTATTCTAAGAGCATCAGAGTCAAATTAAAATAAAATAATTTAAATATCAAGAGAACCCCACGTTTTCTTTCCAAATGAAATAAATTTTATTATGTTGAGCAGATTATTGTGCTCAAGCAATTCCACTTTAGGCAAGATATTAAAAATTCTAGGTCTTAACTAAAATATGTATAACAACTCTCTCTCTCTCTCTCTCTCTCTATATATATATATATATGTGTGTGTGTGTGTGTGTGCGCGCGCGCGCGTAGATATACTTAATTTATGGCAGTAGTGATGATTGTGATACATCCTGACGCAAATGTTTTACTACATATTTATCCCAAACATTATTCTAAAACACATAATTCAATTTTATTAAAAAAGCTATTTTACTTCTAGGATAGCTGTATGGAAGAGGGCTATTTATTTAAGTCACTTATATTTCACTTGGAATCAAATCTATTTCATTTTAGATACAGGCAATCGTTTATTATATCACACTTTTATTAAGAGCCAATTTAAAATTAACTACAGCTTTGCCATATATGATGTCATATATTGGCTGTTATTGAAACAAATACCTCCGTGGTATCTAATTTCCCGGGCTTGGGATAACGGCAGTAAGAACAATAATATATAGTCACGGCGATAAGAACAATACAAAAATTGTCAATCTGGTTTGTTCTGTATGGTAACATACAAGTTCTGAAAATATTTTATTGCCCATGGTTGTAAATAGTTAACACGGATAACGATTTCTTTCAGTTCATGATTACTTATAAATAATTGTGACCCCAGCATATTGAAAATGGAATGCATCAGTATTTTAAATGTAAATAATCGACAAAATGAGAAGAATCCCAAATGAATCGGGATAGTCTTCTTCATACATCACTGCTCCCCCCCCCCGAGTTATCTTGTGACAGCTAAGATACATGTACCAATGAATAAAGACCTTTACTTTCTTTTCAATACAATAAGTACATCAGTGTGTTACATACGCGTTTAACTTAATACATTATACAGTTTAAATTTGTAATAACTAAAGACGATTAGAATATGAAGGGAAAACCCTCGATATTTGTATATATACGCATCTTGACAAAAATATTTATAAGTGCTCATGTATTAAAAAACAAGTTTTCAAGTACTGTATAAAACAGCCAGACTACACGATTGGTATCTTTACTATGCTGTACGTTTCTGTGTTACTTTCAACCATGGTGAAATTTATCTAAAAGTGATTTAAAATTAGGTCAAGTTTGTTAACGATATTTTAAACGTATCTACGGAATCCATGCTTCAATTAAATTAGATATTAAAACATATTCAAAGAATTAGTCGATAGGACTGACTTGCACATTTTCACAACCCATTCTGATACAAAAAGATCACTTATTTGACATCTTATTAAAAGAACAGATATCTCACAGAAGCCTTGGCTAGAAGCAACTGAATTATTATGTATATAAATGTATGCCAAGGCACCCTATGGGTATTATAAACATGTACACAATATTTTATCCAACTGTGACCAGCTATGTTGTCTTTGAATATACAACAACAAAAATTTAATGTGTAATTAATTTATTTTGGATACAAATTATAACAATTTATATTATTTTTAATTAGAATTTTCCATTCAACAGGATAGACGACTGCCAAGATTAGTCAGAGGACAGTGGCATAGGTAATTAACAACTCATTCAGTTTTAACAAATTAAATAATGTTGATCAATCATTATCCAAAACTTACTCTTTCAACTGCAGGTGTGTAGGTACTTTTAATGAGAACATCAAAACTTTTCACTCCGTCTCTGTTCGCGCTGCAGAACAAGCTGAAATCAAACTATTCAAGATTCAAGTAAATCTCTGTAACAAAACTTTACGAGTTCTGGTATCACAAACTGCTGAAATGTAATGCTAACCGCAATATACTGGTAACATAACCTCTTATTATTAATAATGTATTGTACAAAGTTATAATGTAAAGAAAATTGTTCAGTTATGATTGCTATATTTCATGTTACTAAAATAACATATTCACAAGAAAGAATTAAATGAACCACTTATCAAGGAACAAAAAGTTTGGTATTCTAAAATAACTTTATTTCCATTTAACAAGATAAGTTTATTTACAAACGTCTTATTCATGAAAAATTGTATTAATGTACCCAATATTTCTAGGTAACAAAGCTTATATCCAAAATGTATAGGTGAGATGAACTTACTGGTTGAACAAAATGTGAATTTTAGCCAATTACAAGTCTCACTTCTGCTAGATATAAGATATATTTAATCCACCATTTAACTACATTGTATAACTTATAATGCAATCTTCAGTATGGAAACATAATGTACATTTCTAAATAATACATCATTCACTGGTTTACAGTTCTCATGAAAAGTTAGTTTTGCACTAGAATATGAATTAATTCTTATCTCCACATTATATCAAATGTATGAATAATATAATAAAATCTAACAAGTGTACTTACTCATTAGTGTTTTGTTTACCTCACTTTTACACCAAATTCATAACACCATAGATTCATTTTTATTGTTTTACTTATATATACGTGACTATGTTACATGTTTGATCATCTAATGTAAAGAGCAATTAATCATTAATGTTAACATTAACTGTGAAATATATTTTATATGGTGGAGAAAGTGGCCTTCGGCTAGTTGCAATCAAAATTAGTAGCTATTTGGGAATGTGGAATGAATTATGAAGTTTTCAGCTAGGATTAATTCATGACACATCAATCAACGGGTACTGTTCGACGTTTCACTGCCATGGACAGTTCACCACCTAGCACATTTCCAATTTCTGGATGGTTCAACGCGAGACGGTTCACCTCCACCCTGGACAATTCACCTCCAAGTTTATTTAATTTTAAATATCAGAATGGTGCGTGTTTGGTCGTCCAATCAGGACAAACAATGACGCTGAAGGGTGGCACAAGTGCATTAACAGCCAAGCTCACTCTCAACAATCCCTCAATATATACTTACTAATTGACACACTTCACAATGAATCTCAAAACATTAGTGTGCAAATACAGTTTCTGTCAAATGGTGCAGTATTGATGCTGAGTAGCATAGTATGCACACATGCCAATGACTTGAATATCATATCAAATTGAGTATTTAACCATATTGTTGATATTGAGGTAGGCTATTAATGAATAAAGATTCAACATTCTATGATTTGTTTGTGTGTAGATCTATGTCAGGGGGCTATTTTCATAATTTAATTCTATGATAAAACACCAGTTATATATAGACACATTTGTGTTGTGTATTACTATATCACTGCCAGCTGTTTTATGTTTCTCCACAAATCCATTTATACAATAATAATATTCGGGCAGTGAACCATCCAGAATGGTGGTGTACCATCTAGGCAAACATTTTGGCAGTGAACCGTCTAAGGCAGTGAAATGTCTACATATCAATCAACTAATTAACAATGAACTAAAGCAACATTATATTATATTTGGAAAAAAGCATACTTTACATATTTAAATCAACTATATAAAAGAGTGGTCAAAGTCTCATCAGCACTCAGTTGTTTAATTCTTAAGACTGAATTACATATGGGTAGATGCTGATAATAGGTTTATTTTAATTTCAATATTTTATATTTATTTGATGTAATGAAATACATGTTAATGTTAATTGTTCTGATCTTAATTATTTTCTAACTTAATTTGGATGTATAAACAATTTAAGTTTCATCCTATAACTTGAAATGAATAAAATACCGGTATATCCACAGCATTTGATCATATTATAGTACCAGTAACACATTCACTGTGCTAAATACTCATGTTGGAGTATATCCAAACTGTTCTGACATATCAACCACACAAGTAATATACAAGTGTGTATATAGCCCAGTTTATAGTAATATCTAAAACACATTTGACTTTTCTGGGTTAATTTATTAATCATACAAATTTAGCAAGACACATTACAAAGCATCTATATCTCAGGAATTTAGTTACTTTAGTCTTAGCTATGTACACAAGCTCCAGCTTAAATGGTAGACAGACAGGCGAATATTTATTTTTTTAAATCTACTTCCAGATACACAGTAATCAAGATCTTGTGCTAAAATCACGAGGTCTGTAGATGATGCCCTTGCTTTTTAGATCTGAGATGATTCCTGGTGGTAGTCTACCAGTGACTGATATTGCATATACCCCCTTTACATGACGATCTGTCAGAATACAATAAAGTGAGAACATAAATTTGATCATCATAAACTGCATTTAGATAGTCCAGTCAAGTCATAGTAATGACTGAACAAAGATAAAGAAACATACCTTTATGAAACTTACACTTTCTAAACATACTGCACATTTGTATTACATTAAAATAACTGATTACGTTCCCAATAAATGTACTTCATAGAAATAAAATAGATATCCAAATTAATCTAATAAAATTAGCAATGATAAATACAGGTAAAACTTCAATCGCGTTGTCGCTGTATCACACCACACTATATGCAACAACGTTATGATCGCAATCGCCATTGAACATTACTGACAATATAACGTGCCGATTTAATACGCAGTTTTTTTTTGTCAGTAGTCGTTCTGAATGCTATGGATTTATACTATTTTTACTTAACACTAACATTTGTTTTAATTTTGAAACTGTATGTATGTTTCAAAATACTGTATATCACGAAGGCATCTTCACCTATTAGTTCTTTAACTGACAACAAAACGTAAATGCCGTGTCCGTGATGATAGATTTCTACTGAACAGTTTTTAGAAAGCTTATAAGCAACAGAAATCGAACTTTTTAAGACTTTGGTACCAAAAGTGATACTGATCTCAGCTGATGCTGAAGCCATTGAAATTCATACTTTTCTGTGTATTTATGACACCACTATTTAACACCTTGATAACTAATATAATAATGTTAATATGACGTAGATTATGCTTCACGTCTAAGACTAAGTCTAAGGTGTCGAAATTTATATGTTTCTATGGGTATAGATTACAGCACCTTATTATTTCTGAACGGTTTGATTATGGTTGTGAGAATGCACCTGTTATCATCGACATCACGATTTTGCTGCTAAGATTTTAAGGCCTTTTTCAAACAAATATTCTAATGTTAGTTCATGCGCGATTGTGTTGTAGGTGATATTGTACTGTAAAGAATGTCAGACTATAGAGTTTTAGCTATACACGGAAAATATGTGTACAAGAATATTAGTTTTATTGGAGACATTATATACCACTTACTAATTCGCTGCCACTTTGCGACCCAGCTATCGTCAGGACTCATTAGAGAAATTACCCTGTAAGTAATCATAATCATGGCAAACATACAATGTCTAGCTTGATACAAGATGATGATGATGATTGATGTTTTACGCAACTTTTGTGCGCAAGGTAGGCTAAATGGGCCGAGCGACTTCCAAAGGTAATGAGACGAAGTGAAAGCTGAAACAACCTTCAGATATGCCCACGCCGGGATTTGAACACGGGTGGTAGTGATCTGTAGTCCAGCACGCTAACGCTAGACCATGGAGGCGCCCAGCTTGATACAAGACAAGACAACAAATAACTGATTAGGAGATGAGGATAATATCACATGACAACTGTGGTTAATACTTTTCAGGGAAAAGAACATAACTTATACTAAATACCTTTAATTAATATTTGACATGAAATCAGTTAAAATTTGTACATCCAAGTTAATAATTCGTACACCTTTTATACCAACAATCTCATACCCCAAAACATTAAGCCAACAACTTTAAGTTAAACATTCATATATAAGTTGTATGTGATATGTTTATTTTTGGGATGCAAATAAATATGACATGTACAATACATGTGCGGACAGTGTATTTGACTCATGGTGCTACAACAATTGTTGTAGGTTCTCTTCTTACTTGCCGTGACTCTCAATAAATTAAATTATGTCTATGGTCATAAATAGTTATGGTTGCCCTTGTTGTTTCTTAGTGCTGATCCAATATTGGTACCAACTCCAGGGCATGAAAATTTACTGTTCTTGCAGATAGCTGGATTTGTCTATAACAGTTATACTGCAGTACTAGCCAGAGGAGTTGTACCATTTATTTTTATGTTGTGTAATCTATATAGAGTTACATTAAAATAGATGAAAACTGTCTGATCACCATTGTGATAAATTACTGTTCTGTTTAATTTATTGACAATGGGCCTTTGTTCAATACTTTTTATGTTAAATCTCAAAACTTAAGATAAATACTGAACACATAAAACTCGTAAGGAAGCCACCATACAATAACAGATGTAAATAACCATTCCTTATCATAACACATCTAGCCAACATTTGGTTTAATGTAATTCTGCTGCAACAGTTGTCCTATCAATATTCAAATATTTAATATGGTTTGGTTATCCTAGTGTATGCATACATTGACTGTCCTGCTGTACTTGGAGGAACATGCTGTTGTGTACGAACATAGTCTCTGAGGTGTAAATAAGTTTTAAATTTATTAAAAACATGTGAAGTCACATACAGTAATAGATATTTCAGAAAGACTGCAGTGACCCTGTGGAACAACAACCTTCCACTGACCATCAACAAGTGTAAGACTTCTGATATCTTCAAGAAGAAGATAGCAACTAACCTTATTTCAGCTTATCTCATCTAAATATATCATGCATTTATGTAAAGATCTAAATCTGCTACATCTATTTTATCTATGTTTGTTAAGCTACTTATGAGTGATCTTACTGCAGATTACATAGAACACTATATAAATTTTGTATAATATTTAATATTTAGTCTAGCTTCTGCTTAAAACTACCTATTGCTTCAAAATTTAGTAAGGAAATGCTAAGCAAAGCATTTGAGAATATTGCTTGAAACTGATACTACAGATCTTTCCATGTCAATAGCAGATTTTGGATTTTCACACAAACATGGCCCAGTGTAAACTTGAAAACAGTGGCTTTAATGCTCTGTCAATTCAAAACACATCTGACAAGTTACTATGTCAATTGCCATGACAGTTTCCAAAGTTTCTGAAGATATTTCAAATCCTAGCCCCGGATATATATTTTCAGGCTTATGCACATAACCATTCCAGGATAATCAGGCAATCAGCGCATGTCCAATTAAACCAAACACATCTTGTGAAAGGCATCATAGAGAGATCTGGATAACTTTTTAGTGGGATTTCACAAGAAGCAGTTTAATCTGCTTAACTGTCCCTTATTTAAACGTCCTCTTTGTGAAATGAAAACAAATCATGGCATCAGTGACCACAAGAATGAATTATGTTGGTCTGACCACTTACTGGATGTAATGTTTCATCATTCTTTCAGTTTGACTTTGAATCAATATATTTTAATTGTGCTTTGTTGTTTTGATAACTTTTTTAAATAAATTAAAACACAATAAAATGAACCATTGAATATTATAATTTATCACTTCCATTAACAGCAAAGTTTTGCATGCAATTTTATTTTAACATGAATTTTCATGAAATGTTAACTGTATTAATGATCTATATACACATCAATAACAAAGTTGATACTTGGTACAGGCTAATATTAACCTAATGTGTTCTGTATTTTTATATTGGTGTGGACCATATATGTATGTGATCAATACTTCGAGTCACAATCATTCTATCTTCAAGTCACAATCATTCTATCTGCTAAACCTTCCATAAACACCTTACCCATCAAAGTTGGAACTAGTGCATTCATACACAGCATCTCTGTTGTTCTTCATGTGCAGGAAGTCTTCACAGTTGTCACAACCATCATATTCAAACTGATCAATAGTCTAGAAAAAGAATCAGTTAAAAGAACTTATTCAATATACTATTAAGTAATTATAATATTCTGAGATACTTATAGATGAGTTTTTAAAGTACTGAGTACAAAGAAATATTCTGTGTATAATAAGAACATCATTAACAGCAGTGCAAAAGTCACTCCATTACTGCTTGATTTGAGCAGTGTAACTGAACATCATCTTTAATGGCATTATTTCAAGTAAATATTTCAAACATGGATATTCCGACAATTCTGGTCAGATTATCCAACCTAGTTGTCTAAACATTGTCATAAAACTTATTTTATTTCAATTGAAACAATGAAAAAATTCATAATTCAATTCCAAAAAATACATCTATTTTATTACACCCTGTCAGCCAACTACATGTACAATCTTACAATACCTTTAAACAATTAGTATATATTATCAATAATGGACATTAAATGCCATGGTAATTGAGTGTGTCATAGTTTGATTACCCCTTCTTTAGACAGAGTATTATCAAACTATGGTACTCTCAGTGGATGTGACTTTTGTCAGTTTGTATCCAAGTACATCAAGGAAATATAACAAGCACATCAATTTAGGTGAGCTCCGGTGGTCTAGTTGTTAAGCACCCGGCACTTGGTGCCAACAGTCATAGGTTCAAACCCCGCAAGAGGTAAAAACTTTTCCAGAGATTAATTTCTCGGCTCACAACATCGTGGGTGGTTGACCACGTTAAATGGCGCTGCCGTCTCCACTGAATTATTTAAAATAAAGGGGGGACGTTAAAAAACCCTCAGTGTATTTTGGCTCCATCTTTCCGTACTGCTCTCCTGTGAGAGGTGTGGGAAGAGGTTTCTCAACCACTCGAACATAGAGGCTGTGCTGAATAAGTGACAGCCTGGGGATTCTCCCCGAACAACAAAAAACACATCAATTAAAGGTCAATTACTAGGAGACACCTCATGAAAATGTCAATACTTGTCACAATATCCTCATATGGAGCTAATTTCTCCTCCAATGGTTTAAATATCCCCATTCAAACAGCTTTACTTTCTGAATTAAAACACTAGTTGCTGCATTTTTTAGACTTCAGGAAACGGTTAATGATCCCCAACCTGCTCTTTTATGTACACGTGTTACCATATAACATGAAATTTGTTCCAACACCCTGCTCTTATGATTAGTAATTAGTGATGAATATAGGCAGTCACTTTTAGAAGGAAAACTGGTGGCATCCTCCACTTTTGTTTTTGGTAATTAACTTATATAATTTATGTACACGTGTTACCATATAACATGAAATTTGTTCCAACACCCTGCACTTATGATTAGTAATTAGTGATGAATATAGGCAGTCACTTTTAGAAGGAAAACTGGTGGCATCCTCCACTTTTGTTTTTGGTGATTAACTTATATAATCACTATGGTAATTAGATTATACCATATCAATACATATTCTAACACAAAAGAAGATAATGGAGGATTAGTTGCTTTGTTAATTTCAAAATGCCCATATCAACATCTTTTCTATAAACTAATGGTGTCTAAGCATTGATGTCATATAGATGGAGCTTCACAAAATATTATCAGGTTGATTTAAAAAATGAGAATTTTGTGTGTCGGAGTGAAAACAGATGTTTTTCGGTGACCATTTTTCCCAAGCTAAATGATAACTGGCATTTTATCCCAATGGACATCTCAACCTTCTATATACATTCAGTTCAATGAAGACTGTTCTTGCTCAAATCTGTGAACTGAAATTATAGTGAATAAGTAAAGGGGGCTTAATATTTGTTGGTATTATGTGTTATAATAAACAAGTATAGGTACCGGGTACTGACTATAGGTTATGACTTTATTTCACAAAAAAAACATGCACTTTGGAAGCGACTAAAGCACACGAAATTACATAATTATTAATCCTACACCTTCAGCCACAAGGTTTATGTTCAGTGAGTATTGCACCATTTCCAGAAACACACATTAACTTACATGAGAAGATGCCTTTACTGAACCCTTAATGATTAAGGGTACAGAAAAGGGATCTTCTCATGTAAGATGGTGCACATTCAGAACAGTCTCATAATCATCAACTTATATCATATGATCAATGAACATGTTTAGGTTCTGAGTTACTAATATATGTCTTTATACAGAAACCATCTAAACAATTTAATCTATTTTTAGTAAGCCTAAGATCATGATAACATGTGCATTTAAAAAAAAACAGCATTCATTATAAACCAATTGTACTAGTCTGACTCCTAGTAAATGTCATTAAACATATTTATGCGACAGTGTCTTTACTCAAGAGTTACAAACACCGCATCTGTGAATGTTTCCAAAACTGGAAAATATTTGCTCAATTGATGCCGATGAAGCTGGGCATGATAGCAGCGCCTGATAGCTAAATCTATCAAATCAATTGGCACTCCATAAGATCTGAGGGCCTAACCCCAATTAATCGGTGAGAACTTGGTAGCAACATTGGTAAAATATGTACATGGAAAAGGTGATGCTTGTGCCTGATAGTTTATCAGCGAGGTGATAAAACTTTTGTAGTTTTCCATTTGTTGGCAGAGTCTAATTGTTTTACAGTAAGAATTACACCTTTGTATAAAAATGCAGTTAAGCTGTCTGATTTTTAGCTATTTTGATTTTTTTCATTTGGCAATTGTGCCAGTGGAGATTGCAAACTAAAATTTCTTTTTCCAAATGATTAAAATACAGCTCATATTTGATATGATGATTGATGTTTTATGACTACTTTTGTGCTCATGGTAGGCCAAGGTAATGAAGCAAAGTCAAAGATGAAACACACTTCAGATATGCCCATGCCGAGATTGGAACACAGTGGTAGTGATCTGAGGTCCAACACGCTACTGTTAGACTACAGATGCGCCCCTAGCCATTGATATGACAAACATGCATAAAGCTCCATTACTAATCAATGATATTAGGTACAGAATTGGGAATGGTAGCAGATAGGCATAGCCCCAAATGTTAATCGTCTGCCATTAATAATAATACTAATTATTACAAAACTTCAATATATTACCAATATCCTCAAAAAGAATCGAGCTCAGTGGCACACTTAGTAAAGGGGTTGGGCAAACTCATAGTCCAGGTATGATGCAAAGTTCACTAACAATGATCAGATGGCAAGGAAACTTAGGAAGGAAAAGCAAGTCTGAAAAGGTGAGTTTTCAAATGATGACGGAAAGAAACTATGCTATTTGATAACTTAACATGTTCAGAGAGTGAATTCCAAAGAGTAGCCTGAGTTTTAACCCTGGGAACAGACAATAAGTGAAAACCAGATGAACAGAGTTCTCTAGGCTTGGGTGCTAAGGAAAGCATGGAAAATAGATATGAAGGTTCATCAGAAGAAAGAGTTTAATAGGCAATAGTGCAGTTTAGTATCTAAAGTGTGATTTAGATTTAGTAATTAATTGGAATTTTTCTTTAGAAATACAAAAAAAAATACAGAAATAATATTATGCTTTACTTCTGACAGAAATTACACAAATCTATAACTAGGGACACTTTGAAGTCAAAAGTGTAAAAGTGAATAAAAAAAAGCAAGAAGTTAAACTGGTTCACCTATAAAGAATCAAGTTCTTTGTAACAAATGTTTCTAATATTCAATCAAATTAATAAAATAATTGCATTTATTGTTGATTATCATGATAAAATATTAATTATCAACAAATTGGCATTTTAGCCCAATCTAAGTTAAACCTGCCTTTCAGTGACTTGCCTAAGCTCCTAAATATAACCCTAAGAATATGATGTCCTGGTTAATTGAATTACTCACTTATTGGATGAGAGCATAGTTTCCAATCATCAAAATCTACAGTGTTGCTTCTAGGAAAACCATTTAGGAGTACAAATGCATACCCAAAGAATATTTCAACCGAAAATGATGACATTTGCATCCTATTTGAAGTATTTTTATCAAAAGGCCTGGAAGAAATTCTTTGGGTAGCAGGCCATCACATGCAATAAGCATCAAATCAAATAGATTTTCCTGGCAAAGGGAATTCCTCAACAAAGTTTTAATGCTATTCATAGAGGAGAACTGTCTCTCACACTCAGCAGTGGATGGACAGAGGATCAAGGTAGAAACACAATTATTAAGTTACCAAAAACTGCATATAATTCCTTCAGTAAAGTATGAATACAGTTAATATGATTTATGAATTCAATATTTATATCATAATATTAACATAAAATGCACACAAAAAACCAGTGTTCATACAAATATACAAAGATAACTGGCCAATCAGGAGAGAGTATTTGAGTCATGTGACCATCATAATGCAAAATGGACGTTTACCAGCCAATATCACCAGCCCACCAAAATCTATCCCAACCTTCAAGCATGGTTCTTATATTCAGTAAATATTTATAAAATATGACATTTGAAATGGCTACAGCAGTAGATTTTGGCATTATTTCATATCAGGAAATTATCGGATGATAAATATTTGGCATTTATCATGACCCATTTTCTGCTGATAAAGCCACACCAGCTGTATGGCATTATTAAAGCTAAAGTGATGGGGAGATTGTTAATGCCCACAACACTTACAATATTGCACTATGGGATTTTATTCTGCACCATGTGGGGCGCAGGTATCTTTTTATTTTGCGCCATATGTTAAAATATTGCAGGAATCCGGAAAAAAAGCGTCCTAGAAGCAACACTGATCTACACCGATGCTAGCTCCCAAGCAAATGAAACCACAGCCTGGGCATGTTTCATTAAAGAAAAAGATGAAGAAATAAGAAGCAGAATCCCAAACCAGACTTTGATTAATTTAGTGTAGCTGCATGCAGTCAAAGCAGCACTAATATAGATATTGAGACAGCCTATCCATGAAAGAGTTGTCAACCACTTGGAGGGCACTAAACATCATCAGCACAGCTAATTTCCACATCTATCCCGTAATCATCACAGAAATCTACAGCATGGCATCATCCCTCAGGCAGTGTGGCATCCAAGCAATCCTCCACTGGGTTCCAAGCCATTTTAACCTTGAGGGAAACAACCAAGCCAACCAACTAGCGAATGAAGCCACATGCCTAGAAGTCATCAAACATGCTGAACATACTCCTGGCACATTAAACCATCTCATTCACAGATTCATATCTAATCAACTCGAATTGATCTATACAGACCACACATCATTATCCAAGGATTAGTACCAGACCACCACTGTAGGTGAACATAACTTCCTCAACAACAGACTGGCCGACACCTAACTTAGATGACGATGTTTCTGGTCATATACACAAAGCTTGACCGGTCTGTCATCCCTAACACTCTGCCTCCACTGTCAACAAGTGTACAATCTGGTACATTATCTGCTCAACTTCCCAGGCCACCCGATTTACCGAAGAAGACTAAGAGGTCATCTCCATGAAGACTACAATCTTCTAAATCATCACCTAGCAGCATCCATTATATGATTATAAGAAAATCAACATTCCTACTAGACATCATCCCACTTCTACTGAAAGACACCTATGAACACCACCAGCAACAATAAAGACAGAACAGAAGCCAACACCAAGTGGTTGTTCCCAATAAATAATTTGAACAGGCGAAAGCCTGGGGTCTCTACCCCAAATTTCAACAAGACAAGACACACACACTGACACAGTCACAATAAAACACGCTAAGCTGGGTATCTGCACTACAGGGGGAAACCCTGTTGTTGCTCAGGACAGAAGACATGGAAGGAACTGTAGTAGTCACATATATATCTTTATACTATTCTATGGTCATTATGATTAGACGATCAACCGATTAGATATTAAGTTTGTCAACTTGGTCACAAGTTGGTGCAACTGTGACTACCTTCTACTTCTATTATCGCTCACACTCGATTATATCAAATTCCTTTACATATAAACTAAAAAGCGAACATGAACACTTTAAAATACTTGCCTTAACCAGAGAACATAATAGACAAGCCCTTAGATTTCGTAAATCTTTCGGAACTGTTTCCAAAGACATCGTACTTCAAACCACTAGGTAGTTTAAACGATCTTGTTGGATGTGAAAGTGATAAAACAGCAAAGACCCATAAAAGGAAAAGGCGGCTGAATTAAACAAAATAATGAACTCATTGTATCACGTACTACAAGATAGTTTCAGGAAAATATATTAGTTTTGACAAAATGATCTCATACAACAAAACACACGCGCACATACACACATGTAAATAAGCATGATATTTTATTTTCGTACACGGTGCACACAAATGTTCACGAACATATAATGTTTTAAATATCAACGTGCTGTTTTAGTGATAACGCAAAAAAAAATCAATGTATATATATGTGTATGTGTGTATTATATATATATATATATATATATATATATATATATATGTGTGTGTGTGTGTGTGTGTGTGTGTGTGTGTGTGTGTGTGTGTGTGTGTGTGTGCGTGCATACAAATTTTACTAGGTCCAAACTTGTGCTAATAAATTATCTAATTATATGTGTCAAACAAAACAACAACTCTATCGCGGTTGGACGTTCATGCGTCAAATTTATGTGTCCATGTAAATTGCAGAACTATTTGATTTCTTATATATATCTTTTTACTTTTTGTCTCAAATGTTCATTTTTTCTTTCTGGGCATAACAGCCTCACTGCTCGGTCAAACTTACTTAGCTTTATATAAACTAAATCAGTGAGGAAACAGACACTGTTGTCTTAGTAAATGTCCTCAGTTTCTGTACATAATATAAACATTTATGATAATCCTTTTATTATAATAAATATGCTGTATTGTGATATACCTAGCTGTATTCATAAATATGTCTACATTATGTACTTTAACAGAAATAAACATTCATTCATTCATTCATTCATTCATTCATTCATTCATCCATTCAAGCATGTATAACAAATATATAGGCTAATATAAATATCGAATGACTTAATGATTTTATTTTCTGAAATGTATACAAAGTATATATGTTTTACATAAAAAAGTTAAGGTTCGTGACCAAAATAAATAACACATAAACTAAATATACAGCTCAAATATATAGAAGAGTCGTACAACTATAGCCCGTTAGCACATTGGAGTAGTTCTTGGCTAATCTGGTCCTTTCTGATTTTCAGCATTTGCATAAAAATCGAATATTTTTAAACCGCTCAATTGTTGTTTTAAGTTACATTTGGAGATACTAGCATACTATAAAAAGGACAAGAAGTGCTAATTTCTGTACAAGGCCCTACAAAATGACAAATCGGAGTAAAGTGACCCCCATTAATACATGAGTACCATAACGTATATTTAAAGACCAATTTATTATTTTAAATAACAGAAATTTTCTGCGAAATTGACATTAGAAGAAATTCAGTAACTACCAATTATATGTAAAAAGTGCCTTGAACATTTTCGACTGGCAAAATAAAAAAGGCACATACTTTAGTGGTGTTTTAAATTTTAGTGCTATGTATAGAAGACGTGTTTAGCCTGAAACGTAAACTTGAGTCTTCACGTAACAGTATTTTTATGTGTCTTGTTAGTTCTGACATGTACAACAGCTCAAAGCTGAAATGCATTTGGCACAAAGAAATGTATAGTCAGAGAAATTTGGTAATACATCTGTAATTTTACAACATTTTACACCTTTTAATTTTTTTCATATTTTATGCTCTCAATTGTCAATATATTTATTAAATATGGACTCGTGTTTGTATCAAATATTGATGTCTGAAATAATAAAAAATGATTGATTAATTTATATACCCATGACACTTTGTACACGGTGACCAAGTTCCACTAAAACAGTTTTACTTGGACTGCTCGAGGATCCCACATAGTTTTATTTTAGATTTTTTTTGATTCGATTACATCATTTGTACTTGTTCTTTATCATTGACCGGATTAGTTTGACTAATTTAACTGTGCTTTATTTACTGTAAAAGGTATGCTTTGACCTGTTACGGTACTGGCTGAAGCGTTACGGTACTGATGATATCGTTCCAGTACTGATGTCTACATGAGAGTGACCATTTCGTGAACAAAGATTTACATCCCGCGTATTCTCAGGAGTGCTGACTGATCAATGCGATAGCTGTCTTTGGTTTACGCTTCCTTTCTGCCGTCCTTTGTGCATAATGTTCTCTTTCTACCTGCAAGTGCCTCTCATGGGATTCGAGGTCGGCCTTCTGTTTTCCCGCCAATGGCCTTGGCTTTTAGGGGGCATCTTGCAGTGTGAAAGATAATATCGAGATTATATCATAATGAATAAAAATTATTGTTATTCATTCTTGTTATGGCTACCAGAAATAATTATTTGTCCCATATAGTCAATCTAGAAGGGGCCCCCGGATGGTTTTCCATACCCATGCACAGTTTAGGATGGATATCCATACCTACAAAAATGTCTCTAATATGTTGATTTAAATCTTCCCAAAGCATGCCATTCATCCCAGGTGCCACTTATCATGTCCCCGTTTCTATTCAATACAAACCAATTTGATTTATTACAACCTCTAAAAGTAATCATTTATGCATGTATCCCAGGATGCCACCCATCCTCTGCATCCCTTCCTTACTAATAATTCACTGATGTAATGTAAGTTTAAAATAAATTGTTGTACAATTGCAGAGAGTGTCATATTGACTGAGACCACAGTGTAGTAGGAGGCCTATGGTCATGACATCAATAATATATGATGCTAGTGTCAATATTCTTAAAGAGAAAACTGGACAATTTAGTCCAGGTGGTGACATAATTAAGTATATCCCTTTACGCCTGACTGATCAGTACCGTAACAAATAGTAAGTACAGTAACACATGTATATGTTATGGTACTTACAATACGATACTTACTCAGATTTTTGAAGTACTCCTGTCACACGTACTCAATGCACAAAGCAATGCTTGCTATTTTGCTGCATCGACCGAGAAGAAACTTCAGACTACTTTGAGTAAGGATACGCATCTATATTTTAAGGAGAAACATGAAATAATCGAAAATTATATCCCTTCACGCCCCACCGACTGCTTTGAAATTGGCAGCATTGTTCACAATGTCGCTACTCGTGAGCCAGTGCTTAGTACCACCGTCAGTTATCAGATGGCGACACCGAATTATATAGGTAAGAGAGCGCGCAAGGGATATATCCTGCTACCAGCCAAATAAGTAACAAAGTCACGAAAGGTCTGTTCCACGGACTCACTACATGCATGCTAACAGTCTCTAACCCTAACTCTAACTCTCTAATCCGAGCATGCGCAGTTGACCAATATCCCGATTTGGGCGGTAGCAGGATTATTCCCATGATCTCCCTCTTACGGTACTTGCGCCTAACTCGGCGACGGGAGTAAGATGCGGAAATAATTTTCTTTTTATTGTAATTACGTGTAACACTATAATCAATGTTTTGCTAAAGTTTCAATATTCTGAAAGTGATCTTTAATATCAAAATCTGCTAACAAAGAGCGTGGGATTGTTTTATGTAACGACGCATTTTGGCACTACAATGTATCTGTTAATGCTCGTTATTGTGCTTCTACCGTTATATTATCAGTCAATTTAACTTGAGTTCAATGGATATTCAGCTTACAAGACTTTAATTATGTGACAATTATTATGGCCGTTTTCTCTAAAAATGCATGGGGACAGAAATTGACCAGATTTGCCAAGAACTACCCAGTGACCTAGACCTAACTGGGATCGCGCCGTTATAACAAGGAAAAACGCGTTTATACTGGTTGTTGGCCGTCTTTTGACTCTGAAACATCGACTCCAGGTTTGACCTAACTTAACCTTTTGAGACTTTGGTCATTTATAACATCATCTGGAAGTTGATTCCATGCAGTTATTATTCTGATGGCGAGGAATTCTTGTCGAGCCGTTTTGTTACGGCTTTCTTTGTTCCCTTTCTTGAATAATGGGGATATATCCAGTGACGCCCAAAACACGTACGTAGTACAGCTGTTCTACTGTATGGTCTCATAGTTCACATAGAACTCTGGGATGTAGACCATCAGCACCTGGATATATCTTTGATCTTAAAGCCTTCAACTTCTTTTCAATGTCAGCTGCTGTGAATGTATAACGTCTAGTTTAGGGCTGTTTCATCATAGTTTATATCAGGGGATGTTTGCATGCGATCGTATACCTCCTGCATATATACATAAATGAGAAGTTAAGAGGTATGAAGGGTTCCATCCCGTGATTTCGAGTGTGCTATCTTAGCTTGGATTTGGGCTTTGATTGTGCATTTTATTAAAATGTCTTGGGGTTAGGGTCATCTCAGAACATCATTGTCCAACCACAGATGAAATTACTTTCATCTGGCCCCAGACCCCTCTCCCTTCAGATGAAAGTTGACAAACATTGATAATGGTAGCAATATATGAAATACGGCAATGGATTTTTGAAGACATGTGTAACTTTTGGCGATCCAAAGATTGTTGGTTGACGAAAATGCTTCTCTGATGTCGCGATTTTTTCCTAATGTGCGTGACGTAGTAAAAACGCGTATTTTGCAGGCGGGAAATACATCGACAGGAAAGTCATGATGCGATCATTTTCTCTGTACGCAAACCAATTGGGGCGGTGGGAATGACCGAAGCGAAATAAATCGATGTCCGACGAGAGATAAAACTGTCTTTGAAACCCTCCACCCAAACGAAAGTAATTTCGTCTGATATCCGACATCGATGTTCTCAGATAACCCCTTATGTTTTGCTTATCTGGAGATTTTCTTTTCAAAATCTTTCTCCGCTTGAAAGCAAACCCATTTTGCTTGTTTCGTCCTTTTAACTTATAATTTCTAATCAAACACATCTCTATATAGTCTCTTTCCATTTGTTGTTTGTTTTTTCTTCTCCTTCACCTTCTCTACTGTTTTTTTTCGTCATGTAATTTGGCCTCTTTTTATTCCTTTTGCTTGGTTTTGGAGAGAGATGTGTTTGTGTCCATGGGATCTAATGCGTTGTATTTTAAGTGACTCCAGGACATCTCCAAATCGTTGTTTTTGTGCCAGTTAATCTTTTCTGCTTCATGTATCATAATGTTGTAGTCTGCTCTGATATATATATATATATATATATATATATGTGTGTGTGTGTGTTATTGGGCTTCTGGGTTGTCTGTATAACAGTTGACTTTATATAAACGTAGCGACTTTTTTAATTGGAGCTGTGACTGATCACCCGCTCCTCATTTGTAATGACAAGATCCAGTATGTTTTAGTTTTGTGTGCCTATATAATGTGCTGACAGTCTTAATGTCCTGATACAAATATACGTCACCGAGTGTCTCAAGAAATCTATTGGCTGGATTTCTCATATTTAGAAGAGATGTACATATATCCTCCAATTATAATGTCTGGGTAACTTGGCTTCCTTTCTGTTGTTTTGTTAATAATACTTCGTAGAAGATTGTAGTTTTGCACAGTGCTGTTTCGAGATCTGTATATGGCTCTGATTAGCAATGTATTATATTGTCCCGAAGATTAATGTCATACCAGACACTAGACGGATTCTTTTAATTGTTCTTGTCATTGTTTGTGCACATTTTGTTGCTTGGAAATAGCCCTAAACATATGTGGCTACCCCTTGACCAAGGTTATCATGTAGGTTAGTGAATAGATCATATCCTTCAAATTGGAAATAAATCCCTTATTTAGTTGTTCGTTATTGTTTTTGGGTAGAATTTATGGCAAACTAATAGCTTATGATTGGTGCGGGGATACCAGTCCGAGAGATAGGTTTAAAAAAATTATGTTTGGTTTAACAAAACGTCTGAGAGTTGTTTCTTAATGACAACTTTCTCCTGAATTCAGAAATTCATTTCTTACAAAAATCCCTCAAATTCCCAAATCGCGATCCCACCGGGACGATGTATTTTGACCATTACATTATTATCTTGGAAACCTGTTATGCTTTGCCAATATTTACAAATGGGATATCAGTATAATCAGTGGCATCTACAGGAATACAGGAAATGTATGATAAGTAAGGAATCGTGATATTTATTAATATTAATTTTGGTATATCCCAGCATATTTCAGATTACTCCGGGAGATGATAATTATTTACTATATATTTGGCTTGGAGAACAAATGACAATTCACTAGTCTATATGACATACTCCAACAACCTGTAATGTCTCCCAACAACATGTGATGTCTTTATTATCACGTAACACTAGCAATGTGTGTGTGGTTCATTCCGGGAAACTAATGTGGAAATTCTAAATATCCGTGGTGATTGCTCAAAAAAGCTAAATGGAGTTCAGAATATACAAACAAAATATCTCCCGAAAGACTAACTGTGCAGTTATTGTTATTTTATTATATCAGAAATCAGATGAAGCTGTGTCAATAACTGGTTTGCTTGACGGTCAAATAATTATTACATTATCAGTATTTTAATTTGTTAAGGGTTTACATAAATTTAGAAGGAATAAATAACTAGTTTATTTGACAAGAATGTTTTGAACATAATTGATCCTGATTATATATAGCAATATGGTGTGATCCGTCATGTACAGTATTTAACATAGTATTGTATATAGTATTGATCTTTAACACAACCACATACACGCATAAATGCACATATGTGCTATATATTTTAGATAATCAAAACCTATGTTATTTTAAGCATTTTCGTCTAACATTAAGTCATATCTGAGCCTTTCTTATCGTATTATTTAGTAACTGTGCAATGATCGATATCTCAAAACACACACACACACACACACACACACACATATATATATATATATATATATATATATATATATTCAATAATAAAAAAGTTCATGAAAAATGGTCATCACATAAACATCAACATATTTTATTCCAAATCATCATCTGATTCATCGGAATCAGTCTTTCCCCATTGGTCAGTTCTGTAAATTCTTCCTCTACTGGAGAGCTGGGAGATGTATCTAGTTCTTTCACTTGACATATACTATTTGGTAATTGATCACAATCAAACCACTTGATTTGATAAGACCCGTCGATCATGATCCAGCCATGCCCTTCTGGTTGTTGTACTGTGGGTTTACTGGGAGTTGCGTTCTTCCATATATATACCATATAGTTCGCTCGTAAAATCTGATTCTTCAGACCAGCCCTACACGGTGGCATCCTACAAGGATTGATACCTTTAATTTTCTCCAACGGCTAGTCGTAACCCTTAGGCGCATAATGCTGTTGAAAATAGTCATATCGTACATCATCCACATTGTTCATATGAGCTTTCCCATACATTTTAGAGATAAGTGGTAGTGTCCAAAGGACTGAATACTTCGTCAGTATTTGGTAGACCTAGCTACTTGATCCATTTTACCTTCATACCAGATGTACGGAGTCAAGTCTTGTTTTTTTCTATGCAGGATATTTCTTATTTAATGGATCAGGGCAGATTGTAACGCTCCTTGATCCAATGCTTGTCTAATCGGGACTTGAATGTATTTAATGTGGGACTGCATGTCTACTACGTGCGCTGGTAACCATTTTCTCTCTGTATATATTACCAGATAAAATAGAATATACCCATTTACAACCGGGATTTAATGGACATTTAAAAGAACAAGAAAGTAGATTCCACTATAAACGATGTTAAATCTTATACATTACTGAGGCAAGAATTAATATGTTGCTTGGAATTGCATATATATAGATTATACAACCTGTTTGGAATATGTCTGGTCGACTGTGTCTGATATATGTTCAATATGGCCCATCTGTAATTATTATTATTATTTATATTACTGGGTGGTTAAAAACTAGGTGATTATGCAAACATCTTGTTAGCTATTTTTCTATCTGTCTATATATAAAGGTGAAATTATTTGTTGTTGTATGTATTTGTATAATAAAATTGTGTTTGTTTGACATACATTTTATTGTTTATACACATGCTTGCTTTAGTTGTTGTTAATGCTGTTGCTATTCTTAATTAGTGTTACTTATAATATATTTTACTAAATTGTTACAAGATAATAAATGATATATGCAAAATAGTTTGTGGTAATAGCTACAGTTTATCCTTTATATATATATATATATATATATATATATATATATATATATATATATATATATATATATATACATAAATATATACACATAATATTAAGCCATCACTTAGAATATATATATATATATATATATATATATATATATATACATATGACTGTGGTATTATTTATATGGCAATAACAATATATATATAATTCACAGCTGGGTAAAATATTATAGTCAAAGGAAAATATGGTGTATTATTTTTACCCATTGATTTCATAGAAAACAGTGCAAGGACACAATTATAGAAATTCAAAAAAATATATTCGATTAGAATCCAATTAAGGTATTTGGTTTCAAATTATAATAAAACATTAAAATAACTAATCGCATTAACATACAAAGAATCACAGTCATAACTTAATCCTAGGTCACTGTTGAATTAATGTAACTGCAGTTCTAGATTCAAGATAACAAATTAGTTTGATTCATTTATGTACTTGTACAAACATATTAGAGACATACAAACCACACTTTTTAAATGAAATAACACATTTGACAGTGATCAAGATACAAGTATAATCTTAAATTATACTAAAATGCAAATTAAACAATTAAATGTGCCAACCTAGCACTAAACATATCCTATCATTTGGCTAATTTATTCATCTATCATCAACAAAGCATATAACCCATTGGCTACATATAAAACAATATCAAATATTTAAAACTTACCCAAGATCGACAAAATAGTGGGATATAGTTTTAAATTGCAATAAAAAATTTAATAAAAACATTGTTCAATTATATGGGATCCAGTTATGTCACACACGACTAGCCTATGACTATACCATAGTTCAAAAATATCAAATTCATAATATCACAATACTTATAGAAACATCAATAAAAGAATTCCCTCCACACATATAAAATTTGAGGCACACATACATATGTGTGTATATGTGTGATATTTATTTTATCAAAGAAATACACATTATACAAATATAGAATAAGATATAATTAAAAAAATCATTCTAAAATTAGTTTCTGTGTTATAGAATGTGTTTTATGATTATTGTACATCAGTGTTTATCATTGAGTCTTGAATACTAATATCTGATTTGTCTCAAATATGTTTCAATTTTTTTCTAATTTGCTGAACATAGCCCAAAATGTTGTTCTAGTATGACATATAGCTGATTATTTATAATTATAATTGGTTATATTTTAAAAGTATTCTTCGTTGTCATGTTTAACTGTGGGCATGTTTTTTTTTAATAACAAATATATTAGATCAAATATCATTTTAATGATAAAACATTTATTTAATTATGTATTCAGCTGTAGCAGTTAAACCTCTCCCAGCAGTGT
This sequence comes from Paralvinella palmiformis, assembly GCA_025642065.1. Classification (NCBI taxonomy): domain Eukaryota; kingdom Metazoa; phylum Annelida; class Polychaeta; order Terebellida; family Alvinellidae; genus Paralvinella; species Paralvinella palmiformis. The sequence continues at coordinate 1,425,902 of JAODUP010000015.1, forward strand.
TTGTGATTATGAACAAACGACTAAATTATTTCCTAATTAATTAAGATTCACCATATAAGATTATAAATAGATTCACCATATAAGAAGTGTTTACATCATGTAGATCAGTAATAAACATAGATATGCCATTTCTAACAGATTTATCAGCTTATTGTGTCATGTTGCTTAACCCAGATTTTAAAATAAAAATGCATATTCTTGTTCTTAAATAGATTCCTAATAAGTAGTAGTTCAAACGTTTTGGAGTTTTATTGCTTATAGCCTTCGCCCTGTATGGCCACACCTGGGACACATAGCTACACACTTGATTTGGTCGTCATCATAGTAGGAGTTCCTTCTGTATACTATATGTGACCCTTCTCTTAATAGTAACAAAGGTAAATACTTTGGTGATCATCTGGCTGTACAGTTTGTCTGATGACTGATTGGATACAAAGAAAGATCATATGTATGCATAAAGTATTGTGGTCTAAATATTAAAGAAGTTATGGAAGGTTGACAATTGTCTGAACACCTTATAGTGAATGTGAGGGATAATTTGAGTTGGTAAAAGCTTAAAACAAAAGTGTCCAAAGTATAATTAATCACCATGCTTCCTCTTGTTCCAAATTATCACGTTGAGACTAAAAATTCCTTGATAAGCTTAGATCTGCAAAGAAAATTCAGAGCAAAGTAGAGATAACCTGGGACTTAACATCATTAGCAGTGCACTTTGAAATGTACATTAATCTCTGTAAAATATTAATACACTACTATCAAGGAGAAGAAGTGTTTCTGTTCCACAAAGATAGAGGAATGTGGAAAAAATCAAAAGAAACTCTTCAAACTAACTAGGAGCTTGATGTGAAGTAAATCCTCTACATTTTATCTCTGCTGAACTCCTGGTGGACAAGTTCAGCAATTTCTTCACATTAAAAATAACAATCATCAGGACTAAGATCAATCTTGATTCCCCCAAAATATCTGCAGTTTCTCTATTGATGTGAATATCATGTTTAATGGGAAGATGCTAGAAATATTTCGGCCAGCTTCTGAAGTTCAGGTCAAGGAGATAATCACCAAGTCTCCGAACAAGTCACATGACTTGGATATACTGCCCACTTAATTGGCTTTTGAAGAAATGTGTGGATCAACTTCTAATACTGATGACAACAATTATCAATAGGTTGAGTCAGTGATGCCAATGTGTTTGAAACAAGCCACCGTAACCCCACTGCTTAATAGATGAGTTGAAAAGGGAAGATATGAACACTTAGTGTCCTATTTCTACCCTTCCTGTCATCTCCAAACTTAAGGAAAAGGTTGTAGCAAGGCATATAGAAGACCACTTCGAGCAACATAACGTCAATGACAATTATCAGTCTGCTGATCATAGGTCATTCAGCAGAAACTGATCTCTTGAAAGTGCACAGTGACACATTCTGAGGTTCCTGATGAAGGATCCATAACCGCATTAATGATGCTTGATTTATCTGCAGCTTTTGATGTAATCAATTACCCTGCATATCATTACATAGTATTATTATGATGGTGATACTCAAGTCTACCTGATTTGAAAGGCATGTGATAAATGGGATGATGTGTCACCTTCAGTTGAAGTTTGTATTACAGACATAAGTATCTGGATGAACATCAACATGTTGAAATTGAATAAGGATAAGATTGAATTCATTGTTTTCTCATTCAAGTAAGAAAACTAAGAAACTTTGTATTAAAGTAAGATCGAGTTAAATGAATTCTTCCAAGTCTGAGCAATCTAGGTTATATATTGGATAATATTCTAAGAATGGAGAAGCATTTGAATTCCACATGTAAGTCATGTTATTATCAAATACGAAATATAGAACATAGTTGTAATTATCCAGGTAGGTAAATGATGAGACTTGCAAGATTGTAGTCCAACCCCTTATCAATTTTCGACTAGACTATGTTATATGATACCTCTCTCTTTCTGACAAACTGCCTATTGCGAGTGCAGAACAGTGCTTTACATCTGATGACAGGCACCGGCAAAATGAAACATACAACACCAGTTGTTTCCAGCTGCACTGGCTTGCTGTACGCTTCATCACTGTACAAGATCCTGTTTCACGGATTCAATGTACTGAGTGGAACAGCACCACTTTATATAAGCGATCTGATCCAAAGTCTTCTAGGCTGTAGAATAAGTTTAATATATGTCATGTTTTACCAAAAGTATCATAAAATGTGTGGGCCAAAAGAAATAAAGGGAAGAAAACAACAACTCATTTATTATATTTGAAAAATATTTGTATTTGAAGTATTTGTATTTTAATACATTCATATTTGCATGTATTTTTAATTGAATTTCTATTTGATCTGATGAAAGGTATTCATATTTTAATACATTTCAACGTATTTGACCCCCATCTCTGAAGCGGACCTGTACTATCAGGTTCCAAACTGGAAACAATAAGCTGTTTTCTGCTAACTATCCCTGCTTCATAGATCATGGATAATGAAACGAAAGAAACTCAATATCAACATTACGGAAATACATTAAGATCTTATTTCACAAATAGAGAGGACTGATGAGGTGTGTGCTACCATCGACCTGTGATCCAATAGGCAGATGGGCGAGCTATTGTTTGTCACATGGAGTCAGTATAAGTACGTGGTATATTTGTATATTTGTTACATGGATCATACACACTGCTGATGGAGCAGAACAATTCTTAACAACTGCCACATTTGATCATATCAAAATAATTTCTTACATTGTCACTGACAACTCTGTCAAGTTAATAAAAGTCTCACTTCCAGGCTTTCAGGCAGCAGATGTTACTCAGTTCCTGAATGAGGAATCTGGACAAAATGGTGATGGTAATGACACAGTGATCCTGGTGTCTGATGTGTCATTGTTCGATTATCATTCATGTCAATGAACATATAGGGCACCTCTGTGGTCTAACTGGTAGCACATTGGATCGGAGATCACTACCACCTGAGTTCAAACCTCTGCATGGGCATATCTTCACTACCTTTGGAGGTTGCTCGGCCCATTTAACCTACTGTGTGCACAAAAGTGGCCATAAAGCATAAATCATCATCTATGAACATGTGTCATGCTTTGCACATACACTACAATTATCTTAAAGAATGGTTTTAAACACGTGGCTGTGATCAACAAGGCACTAGATTAGGCCATGTCCATAGGATCTATGTACTAAAATCCATTTATGCTAATGAGATGCTAGGGAACTACATACACCACGAAGTGGAATTCTCAGCTGGCAATGGCACACTTTATGCTCTATATAGTCAACATTACTCACAGTCTAACATAAGGCTGAGAGAGTTGTAACTGGTGTGCACATTTTGTACACTGAACATTGCATTGCACAACAGATAAATAAGTACATATCTAAGTTTGTCTTGGCCCTGAGGAATGTGCACAAGGTATGACACATTCCAGTGAGATATAGTTGTCAGCAAGCTGAAAGCGACAACAATGTCACGTCTTCCAGAAGCAGATACAATTAGCTTATGAAGTCTCATGTTGACAAGTACCCATCACATTTAATCTTACTCCAAACCTTTTGTACATACCAACTTCATCTGATCAACACGTTCTACTCCTTAGTTGCAAGGAAAAGGATTTATAAGTTGATATATCATGATGTGGAGGAGCACAAATGTTTCTTTTCACTTTCTAACGAAATGTGCACCAGTAATTTGAACTTTGTATACCCAATTATACATAGAGTATGTTTCTTCCATACTGATGTATTAGTCAATGGTGTGGAATTAATTTTAAGATGTGTTTCAGTGTTAAAAATGGTGCATTTTAAGACACATTTCATACTTACAACACTAAAGTAATGCTTTAAACTGATGTCAAGCAATAAGTCAGATATAAATAGGCAACCAGTTTGGTGTTAAGTTGATATGTAACCAGTCATTTAAATGTATAACCTAAAAAAAGGACAAAATGTTTGGTTGTTACCATTAATACTGAACAATAACACAAACAAAGAAAACATATTTATTATTTTATTGAAACATGAAAATATCACATTTCCTTAACACAATGTTCAAGACAGCTGCCAAAAAGCAGCATTCCTTTATCATTCTTTCATTCATTCACACACACACACACACACACCAAAAACAGCAACAAGCTAGAATACATTAGGGAGGTTAACAGTTTGTTAAGCCTTATCAGACGGCTTGTTTATAACATTCTTGTTTACCACTAAGGTAATATACATTTCTAATATGTACAAACACATATACAAAGTCACTGACAAGACCATTTCAGCAGTACTGTTAATACAAATCTGCAGATATCCAACTTAGGCACTTAGCCAAACAAATATATACAGGTTTTATTTTAGAAAACATACTTCAAGGTAGTCTGATTACCCAGTTAGTTGTTGGATTACAATCATGCAACTGAGGTATATTATTCATGAGGTAAACTGAATTTCTTACCCCTAGCTGAATAAAAATAATAGTTATTGATAATCCTTATCTATACAGGTGCTACATTTTGACAGGTAATGCCATATGTACAAAACCACATCAACCAACTATAAACTATCAGTGACGGCACAATAACAATTAACTAAAATCAATATCAATCATCATCTGACAATGTTTCGTACTGAGAGGAGAGCACTGGAGAACCATCACCTTCATTAGCATTGCTGGACACATGAGGGGACATCAGTGATGACTCATCTTCAGGTGAACGACTCCTCTGAGATGATGACACTGGATGTGAATATGGCTGGGTCGAGTTAGAAGCTGCTCCCGGCGAGCTGCTGCTGTTGTTTCCTGAACTGGAAGTGGCGTTGCCTTTGTTATCCATGTAATGCGAATAGAGAGAGCTGTCAGCCTGACTGCCGCATACATCACTTGATGGTGCTGGCTTAGGAGAGCGTCCACTGAACACAGAATCGGGTGCCACCTGGTCAGAAGACTGGATACTGACTCGTGGAGAGTTGTTACGCGAGTCGTGTGCTGCTGATGGTCCCTCTGGCAAGCTGTGCTGAGAGGGAGGTATGTGGTGCATATATCCAGCAGAAGCCGAACTATCCACTCCCCGATCCTCATCAATCACCATACGGTCTGAACCTGGACTGTCAATACTGTGTGAATATGATACGTAAGCAGGATCCTTATCGGTGCCGGCGTGATAATCTGATGTTGAGGCCTCCCTATCCATGTCACTCTGGCTGGATTGGAGTTGTTTGGGAGATTGTATTTTCTCACAAATTCCGGCATTAGCAAGGCGCTGTTCTTGGGTAGCCATGTGTGGATTACGTGGACTGTGTGTATCTGACCTGTGAGGACTCCGTGTAGGTTGATCACTGGATGCTGGAGAACGAGAAGATATGCGTGGACTATAACTACCCGATGACAGATGAGTGTCACTGCCCTTTGGTGACGCTGTTTTATCCTTATAACCTCCACCGCGTGGCCCATCTCTGTAGGAATCACTTTTGCTGATGTGATCATCCTGCTGTGGAGAGGTTATACGATAACGTTCACGTGTCCAGTCTCTGTATGATGGAGTGCTGCTATCTACTGAGTGGTGTGCTGACTGAGCAGTGTATCTAGCAGCATCCATTGGATGTAGTGTGTTCCTCTTTTCTTCCTGCTGCTGTAACACCCCTGTGCTACTTTCTGGCATCATCTGACCAGAACCCAATGGTCTGTGGTATTTTTCTAAGTGACCACCTTCCACCATCTCTTCCTGTGATCTCCTCATCTCATGATGTCTAGTCGCAGATACTCCAGAGATGTCCTGCTGCTTCATCACTTCAGCTATCTTATTGTGGACAAAATCTAGAGGAGACTGAACACCTGATCCCCCAGAGTTGTTTTTGACCTGGTACGTATCGGCCTCCACTCCACTGCCTTTCTGAGCATTGCTCTCTTGTGGAAATCCTATGAAAAAACACAACAGACAGATTTGTAATAGAGCTATTTCATCCCAGTAAGTTCAGTTAATGTTAACCTGTTTGCTAATTTGTTAATGGTGGGAGGGTCAAATGTCATTTCTCAATTCTGAAGTAATTTTCATGCGATCTATACTAAAGGGTGCTGAGGCCTTTAACAAAACAAAACTGACAACTTGATTCATGAATAATATGTTAAACACTAATTTATACTTTTCTGCCTACTGTTGGTATAACAGAAATTTTAAATATTACTTAATTCCATGCTTACTATAAGAAATAGTTTATGATATGAGAGGTAGCCAGGTTTTTGCCACCAAAAATAAAATTGGAAATTCAGGAAAGGTTTAATACTGATGTCCTAAATGTTATTTGGCTGCATTTTCAGATGATATTTATTGATAGAGTTACACTGGACAATTAGACCGAACTAGTGCTATGATAAATGAAGTATATTCAGTAATGTTGATGCTGTACTCCAACTGGGATGAGCAAACTTTTATCTCGTATAGTTTCACCATTCCAAACTAATTTCTGGCAGTCCAAACAGCTGACTGTCTTACTGGATAAATGTTTGGAGGTAGCTCACTATAGTTAACTAACCAAATAATAATCGATTCACATACATATCTTGACTATTTCAGAACGTCTACACAGCCAGCAGTGTATCATGGGTTATCGCTTTCAGCATAAATAAAAGTTAATTATAGTATAACATTGGGAAACTGATTCAGACAAATTAATCAGTCTTGTTATATAATACAGTGGACACATGCTGTTAACACTAGACAAAATATGTATGTTTGGTTACTACACAGTTATCCTTCGTGTGGTTTAATAAATGGGATTAATTCAATATCATCGTACATCAGATCAGCGGAAGTTGTATTCAGACACAGTAATAATTATATCATCAACTGCCAGCATTATTCAAAGATTACTTTGTTCAGAAGATCACTGATGTCATCCATAAAGACTTGAAAGAACAGAATCTTCAAAATGTTCTTCCAGATCTACCAAAGTTGACTCTGATAAAGCTGCCAGTAGCTTCATCAGGTACTCCCCTGTTTCACTTTCAGTTCTGGATATTCAGCACCTGGTGCATTGTGTGGTTAGGATTCAATCTCTATTTTGATCCTAATACAAAGCAACGATGAACTGCTAACCATCATCATGGATATCGTAAACATTTTACTATTGTCTGGTAAATTTCCAAAATCTGTGTAAATAAGTTTTCACTTGACCCATCAGAATACAATAACGATAGACTGGTATTAAATCTCAGTTTTGTATCAAAGGTTATCAAAATATCATTAAATCTTTCTACTAATAAGCTAGCTGATGAACTACAGCCAGCATATAAAGAGAAGCACTATACTGAGACTGCCCCTTTGAACGTTGTAATTCTCATGTTTCTTGATCTAAAGGCCATGTTTAACACCATGGATTATGATATCTTGGTTGGGTAAGTCAATATGAACATTAGATTCAAGGTTGATTTTAAGATCAATATCCTTACTTAAAAAGCCTACATGTCACCTGCAACATGCTGGAGCCATACCATCCAACAAGGACATTGAGATCCACAGGCTTAAATTAATACTGCAAGTTGGCCTCAAGCCTTTTGGTTGTTAGTCAATTAACTATGCAGCACCCAAATTATGGATTCAAGATCCAAACCAACCAAGACATTGTTTTAAATATAATTTAAAGACTTACCTCCTTTAATGTTGCATATTCTTAAATTTGAAACATCTACATGTTTTTAGAAGCTTATCGGGTAATCTTAGCTGTTAGATTTTTTGTAAAACACCTCACAACAACGTAGTCAAATGTGAGACTATAAAATTACACATTATTATTATTATTATTATTATTATGTGTGGTTTCCAATAACCTAGCCTATTTCAGATAAATAATTAATTAACTTTACCAATCAGCAGGTATTTTATTCAAGACCAAATAGAACACTAGAACAGGTATTAGATACAGATACACAATCATACAGATTCAAACTTGGATACTATGAGCTGGATTATCAAACTGAATTAATTCCAATGTTTCAAATTCAATAAGGGTGCTTTGTATAATGAGGGATAGACTAACTCCATCTTATTGCATAACTTGACAAATGGCCATGCTTTCAGCACAAAATCTATTTAAATGTTGGTAATAATAACTGTCTATGCACTGCATTATCAAATTCTTATGACATCCAGTAGAAAACAATGGATAATTCTAAACTCAGAATCCACTGAGTGCTAATTCTAAGCAGGGCCATTTCCTTCACTATGTGCACAGCTTCAGAGGTTTACATATGTAACAAAACCATCTACTTTAGTGTTAAACATACAAAAAATGTAAAGAATATTCTCCACAAGCAAACAAAGTAATTCTACACAAACAATTGCTTCCCAAATGGTTGACCCCAATCAGTATTACTGAATTTGTTTTATATTCTAACATATTCGTGATTTATTGATGTTAATGACACTGTGTCAGAATGATACTATGTGCTTAGCTAATGGTCAGTGAAATATAGCAGGTATGGTAGATAATGGGAAGAGCAGCATTCAAGAGTTTGTGATACATACCAAGTCTGGAGGAAAGTAAATTTGTCATTGTCTGATGTGATGCAGCCAGTGAGGATATGGACTGATGACTAGATGAGATAAGCTGCTTGCCAGATCCAGGATGTGATCCTGATATCATGGTTGGTTGTGTGGTAGAAGGTGGCTGAGGAGATGGCTGTCGACCTGCCATACCACGCGGAGAATGAATGGATGCTGGTCGTGGACTATGTTCTTGTCGACCATATTTTTCAGAGTCTGAAACAATTTCACAAGCACAGTATTGTATGCTGGATGATGTCAAGTGCCTTAGGAGAGGAGCTACATGTTCTCTCCTACTTATAATTGCACAAAACATACACCATAAAGCATTAAACAAATGTTTCCAGAACATGCTTATATCAGAGTCCACTTGAAAGGAACTGCATCGCATAATATCATCTCCAAAAGGTGTGCTAATGATCATGATAGCTTAGGAGAGTTGTGTTTCCTTTTCTCAAGAAAATACTAAGCTACAGAGCAAACCAAAACAATCATGCAAGCTTATGAATAAATGAATATTTACTGAAACCAGGCGGTATGATGAGGATTGTAATCCAACTACGAAAATAATTATCAGAATTTGATACACTTGTGAATGAATACCCATTTCGGGCAACTCTGGCCAAGATCTCCAAACAAGAGACCTGTAACTATTCTTTGCAGTTAGACCTGTGGCGAATTACCAACTCTCAACGAGGAGAAAAAAGTGGGATGGGGAAGGTTTTAAAAAAATCATATGCATCAAGAAAGTGCCCCTATCTCTCAAACTTCTGTTTGATTTTGGCAGATATCTTTAATAGCTGCATAAAATCTATTTTCACATGGAGTAAGTAACGGCTTTGTTTAACCATGGCACAAGCGACTTCTGGGATGTATGGCAGAGATAATCAAGTTGAAGCCTTTTATGGACTGATGAAACATTCCACTGAAACAGGTAACTCAGGAATTCAATCCCACAACTTGGACATCTTTGTGTTGTGGAAGTGACTTACACTTCATATAGAGACATTCAATACACAACAATGGATGTCGTAATAAACAAAATGATTATCTAATTTCCAGCCCATTCTTTATATAAGTGAAATGTATTCCAACATTTATACATACAGCCACAAAGTTAACTGTTTGGAATAAACAAAGCACTCACTTGTCGGTGCCAAAGATGATTCCCTGTGGCTGCCAAAAGTAGAACAGTTTTCTGTTATTCCTGACTGTGATATCGTCATTCTGTCAGCAGCAGGGCTTCTTGAAGAGTCAACCTGGGCAACACGGACAATTTCCCGTTCATCTGGCGCCAAAGATCCTGGTGACTTTGATGATGGAGCACTCTGGGGGGAATAACGAGACTCACCAATGTTCTGCAAAGACTCTGCAGTCTTGTTCCTGATAGTCTCTTGCTGCATTGAAACAGATGAGCTCTGTGTGGATGGAATGGGACCATATCTCATGCCATGCTCCCTCTCCCACTCTTGCTCCTGAAATCAAAATGATAAACATTAAGCTACTAATGGTTAATAGAACCAAGACAGTAAGCCATGACAACATCATGACGAAGGGAGACACAACAACTATCCACTAAACTGTCCACTAATTGCCCACCTGTATGTAGGCTTGTTTCAGTTTCCAGCTAGTGGTGCTGTGTGCTGTTCTTGTCACAGGACCAGATGCTCCAGAGGAATAGCTGCGTGGTCTGATTTCCTCGTCTCTTTTCGAGGGTGACTGACCAGCTATCGGTACAGGCTGGGGTACCTGTATACATTAAACACTCCATCAACAGTTCTAGCCAGTACATTTAAGGCACACATTACTGCATGAACAGTTAAAAGCAGCACCTCTGAAGATCGGACCATATTTAGAGATTTGTTACCTGCATTAGTTTTGGCTCGCTGGTGCCAGGGTGAGAAGTCTGACGGTGGGTCATGGCTTGGTGCTGCTGTGAGGTGGAATGTGGTGGTGTGTAATGTGTATGTGGCACGGAACGAGTGACACTGGGATGATCCATTCTTCCCCTCTCATTAGTGCTGCTATGTGTGGGTAATCGTTGACCAGCCATGCCTTCATCTCTGTAGGGGAGAGGATACTTGCTGTGGTTGCCGGTTGACATGCTGCGGGGACGGCTGAAATCATAATCCTGTTGTTGTGAACGTGATGCTGGTGTGGGAACCTGTGAGGCAGAAAGCATGGCCCCGGACATGGAGTGAGATTGGTGAGAGTCTTGAGAACCCGCCGACTCCGATGTGTGAGACTGGCTGTTATTGTTACCCAGAGCTAAAAATGAACGCATAGTAGATCTGGTTCCATCACTTTGATTCAAGCCTGCAAAAATGAGAAATATTTGGAATTAACTAAAGATTGCAACAAATGAGCTAGTACTATAGCTTCAACATAAATGTTAATATTATCCTTCAAAAAAGACAAATTATGTTAGGATGGTAAATATTAGCCAAGGTATCAAGGATTTAACATTTCCCTAAATGAACAAAATTAATTTACAAAATAGATAACTGATCACTACCACGAGTTATACAGTTGCTATAGGATGATTATAACAACAAACATAACTAGTGATTGTGATATGTTAACTACCTGAACCAGATGAATCTTTTTCCAGCTGTGAGTTGCCTTGGAAGTCTTGGGTAATTATAGCATTAATATGTTGGCCAAGAGTAATTGTCCTTGTACCCTGTGAAGACATGGAGTCAGCTAGAGAGCTGACAGACTTATTACGTTCCGAAGACTGGAAATTGGCCAGTGATGAGCGCATATCTTGTGATTGTGATGGTGCAGTTGTTGAGTGTATGGAAGGCCTCTGATCTGGCATACCATGCATCCCTCTGTCTGTCTCCATGGCCTTTGGCAGACGACCATATAAGCTCATTGAAGCAGGATCAACGGGTTCTGGAGGAACTGGTGAAGATGACACTGTAGTAGGAGTGGTGCTGGATTTTACATGCTGTGGTGAGGTAGCTGCTCCAGGAGATCTCTTCTCACCTGGTCCTGATATTGGCACTCGAGATGACTTTGATTCCTTAACCTTCTGCTGATTGATCTGGTTTGTGATGATCAAGTCAATTAGGACTGCAGCAGTAAAAGTTGGATTTCCCGAGCCATCACCACTCTCACTACCCTTGTCATCCTTGCCACCACTGTCTGAGCCATCAGAACACTTAACCTCAGATATCATAGAGGCACGTCTCTTCAGATTCATCTCTTCATTTCTCATGTTCTGCAGTGTGTCTCCCTTCTGATGTACTGGGCTGCCATCTGGTCGTACTCGATGCATACTAAGGCTAGGGTTAGGCCCTGGCCTTGGAGATGGCCTGCCACAAACTGGTGGCAACTGACTTATTCTGTCCTTCATTCCTTTATCCATCTCTCGACTGGCACTATAATGCGCCCTTTCTTCAAAATACCTCCTGTGTTCCCACTCTATTTCTCTTTGACGCTCTTGTTCACGGTTGTGCTCCTTTTCTCTGTATTCCATCTCTTTTCTCCTTTCAGCATAAGGATCCACAGAAGAACGAGCAACCTCTACATATGTACCACTCACTGGGCATTTCTGGTCATTGCCACTGTTCTCTTTTATTTGGTAGCCAGAGAGCTGATCGTGTCGAGTTTCACGAATGACACTATGATGTTTTTCACTTGATGGCTGAATAACATTCTGCCTGTTGGGTGGCGTTGGTTGTAGACGATCTTGGTGGTGAGATACATTAGAGGTGGTGCCATGTACTATATTAGGGCTCTGGGATGATGACTTTACTTGGGTGTGTGGCCAGGATTTAGGCATTAGTCCAGTTTCAGATGTATGTGGTGATTTAACCTCTCCGGAGTTCATCAGTCGCTCATTTCCTTGTCGACCACTGCTGTGGGAAGGTACTGGAGGAAGACCCTCGGGAGAGAGATACACAATACGCGAGCCTATAGAATAAGGCACAGACAGAGGAGGTCCTCCTGTTACACCATGTGGGAATAGTGGCTTTGATGGGGCTGGATCTCTTGAGTTAATCTCATGATGACGTGGAGAAGGTTGATCAGCTTCTGGTTGTGACCTTCTCTTTTCTTCATGCTGCATCATTTTTGCTGTCATGAAATCATCCATCAGTGTGGCAGTGGTACTTGATGGGTCGAAGTTGCCAGGAAATGGAATGCCTGGCATGAAGCCAGGCATACCTGACCTCTGATAAATTTCCAACTCAGCTGGGGTGTAGATCACTGGCATACGTATACCTGGAGCCTGTTCTGTATAAACCACTGCTCCTCGGCTAAGTGCAGCTGGATCCAACATCACTGGCATTCGAAGAACTCCTGAATCTAGTGTGACTGGTGTACGATGATCTGGTCCACCTTCATAAACAGGCATACCTTTTGTAATGGAACCTTCCCCTCTGGAATGTGGAGGTGTCATCTGTCGACTCTGCTGAGCATCATACCTTGGAGTGCCCATTGATATAGAGCCAGTTCTTGTGCATGGAGGCTGGGAGATGGCAGGCTGATTGAGTGGTGTACCCTGTGTTATACTGCCACCAGCATGGGCGGGCATTACCCCGGCACCAGCTGGTTGTTTATCCTTTTGACTAATGCCCGGTGGTTTGGTGTCCTTAACTGTGATCAAGGGAGGTGGTTGTCCTATGGTACTCTTGGGTACTTGTGATCGCTGAGAAAAAACAGGATGCTCGGCTCCAGCTGGATAGCCATAAGGCGAAGATGGATGTAAGGCTGGTGGTGTGGCTTGGGATCGATCAATGAAGTATGGTGATCTACTACGTGGCTCTGAATGTGGTCTGTGTACTTCTACAGGATGCTGGCCTGTTGCTGCTTCAGCCAGTTGATATAAAGCGTTTGTATCTGCATGCTGCTTGGGATGATTTGAATGGGCAGGTGGTGGTGCTGGTGGAGGACTGACACCACGACGTATGAGGTTATCCTTCATCTTACGATGGCCTTCTTGGAACCTGGGATCTCTTGGGTCATAGTCCCTTGGATCACCACGGTAGTTCTCTGGTCCTTCCTTCACTCTCCGAGACAAGTCTTTAACATCATCACAGTTCTCTTTGATGGCAACATACTGTGGCACATGAGGATAATGACTCTGTACTGGAGATGGGTGTCCTCCTTCCATTCGGAGGTGTGCTTCTCGTGAATGTTCGGACTCTCGCACATCTCTTCGCCGCAGATCCTGCACATTACATGCCATTGATGGAATCTGCATTGACTGTGACATGCTGTATGCAACTTGCATTCCAGCATTTGGAGGATATATTCCTTGGGGGCCAGCACTTGAAGCCCGCGTTTGAGAAGTTGGCGTACGAGCAGGACCCATGCTACTGCTTGGGATCATGGAAGACATCTGGTATCCAGCTTTTGGTGTGCTTTTATCAGTTCCTGAAGAAGAAATTCTTATGTTAAACCACTGCGCGCACACATGCACACACATCCATCAATTGTAATTACCTACATTCTTTTTAAATTACAGAACAAATTAGAATTATTTATAACAATCACAGCTTCATTAACATCATTAAAGAATGCTATACACTTACGTCTTGGCTCAGGACTGGGTGCATCATTAGAGTGATGCTGTTGTAGATTTCTTTCGATTGCAGAATGTATGAGATCTCTAACACATGCTGGTGGTGTTGGCTTATCAAGACCAGGACTTTTCTTAACCTGAAACAGCTCACGAACCACAGCATTTGTTCCAGATGCTGCCTGCAGCCTGGACTGTTTATCATTTTTTGGATCGAGCTGACAGGAATCTGGGTGTCCAGTAAGATACCTCGAGGTTAACATGGAAACTTGAGTTGGTGACTGTTTTGAATTGCCCTGCTGGGGAAGCTGTGGCAAGCTAACAGCTACTGCAAATGGCTGTGATGTTACTGACTTCAGATTTGCTGGCTCATTACCAGAAGAGATGGGCATTGAGCTAGAATGTTGAGCTGGCAAACCCATACATTCATTACGAGAGATGGATGCTGGTCCGCTGTTGGTGCAGATTGGAACACCCATCACATGACCATTGTCAGTGTATGGCACAGAATGTGGCCGCAAGTTTACAGAGGAGTTGACATTTGAAGACATGCCTTCCGACTGTGGTCTTGATGGTGGCTGAGTTGGAGCAGAGTCAGCCTGCCCATGTGGTCCTTCATCAGCACTCAGCGTTGCACTACTGTCATTATCATTACAACTCCGCAAACTACCCTGAGAAGCACTTAAGTTTCTGTTACCAACAAGACTAGTTTCGGGTAAACCTTTCTCTGTATTACTTTGGCTGGATCCATCATCTCTCATTTCTTTCAATTTTGAGGACGAACCTTCTGGATCTGAAATAAGCAAAGTTCAGTGACATTTAATTTAAACGGGTTTACATTATTTCCATTTACAGATAATGTCTAATTTGCATAATTATATTTTCTTTACCCGATGTCTTTATTATTTGATACATAAGAAATACAAAACATATTTCAACTATATATAAAAATCTATCTATAAAGTCAGTTTTGCTAGTAAGGTAATCTGCACAATGCCCTCTTCCTTCCTTAATTTCACTCCGTATTTCTAATGTGTGAAAATTCTAAAAATAATCAAACCTTACCTGGGCAATATTCAATAAACAATTTTGTAATAAAAGTTACCATTTATAGACATTACTGGTGACATCATAGATGAAATGAGCTGACCGACCGACCACCCAAGGTAACAAGACATAACCCTACTAGGGGTTAAGGTCTGCAGCCAACCATGGTAGTGATTGGGCTATGGAGGCCCCATTTCCAATTATTGTACACTGAACAACTAGAACATACCTTCTGTTCCTACAGAAGTGTGTTGTGAAACCGGACTTGGAATACTGGCTGTGTCTGAGGTGTCATCATTATCTTCACCGTTATCTTCATCCTCAGAGGACATATCCTCTTCTGAATGAGCAGTAATCGTTGAGGCTATGCTCTCAGAAACAGACACTGAACGATTGCTCTCCCCCTGAACGAAAACAAAGTAATGAAAAACTAAGATGCTGCTCATCAAGAACTAGTTTCTGCTTGAAATGTGACAAGGATAAAGAAGTATAAAATCAAGGACAATAAACAATTCTGTGAACAATACAAGAAAATATAACAACAGTGACTAAGCATTTCATGTTCATGTTTATTGTTTGCAACCAAAAGATATAAAGTCACTGGTCCTCACCTTCATTTTCTTATATTCCATCAATAGGGTTTCTAAATTGAATTTTTTCTTGTAGTTGAAGTAAAAGTTTTTACATTGTGCTTCAGACTTTGTGCCAACTCTAGCGGATATGGCTGCCCAATCTCTGCCATGTTCTCTTAACCCTGTGATAGAAGAAGTGCATCAGTAATTAAGGTATGTTTATAGTTACTCCGATCACGTGTCCACGAGCTAATGTGTCATTAATATTAACTGAATTAATAAACTATAGCACCTGACCTTGTTTAGCTATATCCATCTCTTCTTCAGTCCATCTTGAAGTCTCAACAAATTCTGAAAATAAACAAGATTAATTCTAAACATGTTTTATTATGCTCTCAATATATATGTATATTGTTTACATGTCATTACTTTTCAAATAAATATGACATTCATAAATATTTAATGAGAATAAATAAAATTAGTGTTTCTCCAAGTTACACCCCTTCATAATGTGCCCACAAACACATGGTTTGGACTATCTCTCATTATTAAGAATGACACACTGGATGAAACCATATCTATGTCAATTTATGAGCTAAACACATCTGTGTGAGTTGCCTATTTTTTGTTATACAAAATAAATGGCCTCTTTAACACATTATAATACACTATTTTTGTCATTTTTGAAAGTGAGTGATAATTAGTTGTTTCAGCTGAAAACCAAGGTAATGCAATTCTATAAATCAAACAATGTTTGATTCATTCTGTTAGTGAATAATTCATGTTCTTACAACAATAGCATCAACAGTATATTTTCAATCTGATACATGGTACCAGATGTCAGCAAACATTTTCTTTTCTCATCCACCAAGGAAGTTAATAATAAAATTTAGCCAAACTAAACTTACTACCGCTGTCAATTTTATTGATATTTAGCTAGTCTGATTACTCCAGTTCATAAAGATAATTTCAATGGTTACATCTATATGACCTGGTGCTATCATGTCCAATAATAAAACTGTAAACAAAGGTTCATGGTGTGTTTCAGAAAATAATGAACACCGGTTAGGTTAAGCTGGTATGCACTGCTTTCAGTATTGCATGGACCTATCATGTGAAGAAAACTGAACATATCCAGAAATTATTTTGATGTTCATGCCATATTAAAAATCTAATGAATCAGCCAAACAGCCAACAACCACTGTTTTGCAAGATGTGTATTCTCTTCTTTTTAATTACAAACTAATTATTTTAAATTCAAAACTAATATAAATAAACAAAGCCAAAATAACACAATCACAGCATAACTGAATTTAAACCTTCAAACAGATATCAAAAATAAAATATATAACATAAAATGAACCGAAGAATAAGAGGACATTAATACATACCATCATTTGGTTCATCCACAAGAGGTACAAGTGGTTCATTTGTCTGAGGATTGTTGCCAATTCGTCTGGCAATTCTGTTATAGCAGGCAGAACAACACCGAGTAATTTCACCGGAAAGCTCTGTCAATGACATGGAAAAGCACTTACCAACAACCATATTGTTCATCAATCACACATGTATATGCACTTATAAAAATATATTAAACTACCTTCTATATATTCATCTTGATTACAAAATAATTACTCACGCATTTCTTTAACAATAGCATCAATGGTTTCTTTAGGGAGATCATTCATTTGTTTAGGTAACTGGCGTAAACGTTTCACTTTACGCCTCGGGGTCTTACATGATGGCACCGGACAACTGGGAATAACAATAAAACATTAACAGCACACATCAAACTGAATAGGTATTTGTAGCAGTTCTTTATCTGATCCAGAAGACTACTTTACTCAGTTGTGCCATAATAAATCAAGTGACCAACAAAACTTTTACAAATCCACTATTACAAATCATCTTTACTAACTGTTACATCATTGCTTGGTGAATAAATACTTTATTTTAGAATTGGCGTTGGTCACATCTGGATATATGGCCGATTTGTGATTCCTGTGGAAGCATCAGACAAATATAAGTAACACAGGGATTTGAACCCTGAAGGTTTGCAACAGGCTACTCTATTTACTGCACTACTAATGCAGAGATATTATGGTTGGAACATATATCTTATTATAAACATGTTTTTTTTGATGGACACACTCACTTGTATCTTCTACGTACAGATCGACAACGACAGTTACTACACACTCGCATGTCACCAGTGACATCAGCTTCTTTAATACCATATAGGGTGCCATCGTTCTTTGTTAATGGTCGACTCATGCTCCAGTTATCCAATTGCACATGACATACTGTGCATTTATGGACTCCTCCTGGCCCTAAAATCAGCCATCAATCATTAGTATTGCTATGGCCACTTTCATAAGCTTAAGAATACTTTAGGCATAAATCATTACACAACCATTAATATTACTCAAATAACTGTAAATAATAAAAGTTAAAATTATTTGTTAAAATTATTTAGGGACACCAAAATGTGTACAAACAGTCAACTAGCAAGAATACCAAAAACTGTGTATGTATTTATTCAGTAATGCTTTGTGCTTTAATTAAATCAGACTTTTTATGATAGTTTAAACACACAAAAACTCTTTATCAATTCTCTGTATGGTTCTAGTTTATTACCCACGAAGAGAATATCTTGTTATAATGTTTCCTCAACTTTTTAAAATGTGTGATACGTGGATTATCACAAAAGAAACATACTACCAAAATGTGTAAATAATTAACTTTAGTATAAATACTGCATTAAATAACTCAATTCATGGCCAAAATACGTTAAAATGTTGTTGTGTGGAAATAACAGAAGTCGGTAACCTGCACTATTTGTTATCTGCAAGGCTTTATTGGGAACGTGCACACACATACGTGCGTAGATAAATGTGGCATGACTATATCACAAAGAAATATGTTATCAATAACCTTTAAAACAGATGCCAAATAAGTTAATTGACAATTAGAAACTAAGGGAATCAGTTTTAATTTTATCTTATTGTGATGAACACTGACCTGGTACAGTAGTACTGTTATCACCTTCAGCTTTATCAAGTAGAGAATCACCACCCCCACGTTCTGCCATGGGGGTGTCAAGCCCGTTTTTTGGCTCTTCACACTTAATTTTTTCTCCTTCCTCTTCGTGTTTAATTATATTTTCATCCCTCTTCAGATCCTTGGCTTCTTGAAATGCTGGTTGATCAGTAGAACCAGGAATGCCTACTTCCTTCTTGGAACATACTAACTCAGCAGGCTTCACTCTAGATTTAGTATGACATAAATAAATAAAGTGAATAAGTGAAATAACTATGGAAAATGCACATGGCAGGCTTAATGGGCCAAAATAGGCAATAAATGAGATGAAGAGAAAACTGAAATGCTTTTCAAACAGAACTAATGAGCTATGCTGAGTCTGAACCCTGTAATAGAGATCTGTGGTCAAATGCATTACCAGCTCAACCACAAATCAATTTTATTCATTTATATGTAAGATATATAAGTGCAATATGGGCAGTGTCTTAATGAAATTATTAAAATTTCCTTTAACATGCCTAACAACAGTACTGACTATGAATGATTGAACCATGCTAACATCATCATAACAGCTGTTTTAATGACATACAAATGATTACATGCTAAGAAACATAGATAGGACCATAGATATTTCCTGCTCACCAAGAATGAGGAAGTCATAATTGCTGAAACCTGCACGAACACATTCAGACAAAACAATCTGCTTTATTGTATGACATAAAACAAATATACCTATTTGTGAAATATAAAAGACAAGTTCTCTTTTCAAACAACCATTTTGTATTTTAGGTATGCTAATACCAAAATATCTCGGGTTATATATAACAAAACCTAGCTTAGTTATATACAGCTGTAGATGCAAACTATACTCAAATGATCAATTACATCTGATTAGTTTTAAAAATTAGGTCAATTAACTAATTACTGAAACTCACTCATATTTGAGTTTAAGAATCCTGATAGTCTGTAAAATTGTTTACACTGCCAATAGCAATTAAACAAAGATATATCCTGCCATCATAAAAAGTTAAATTAAATTTTTTAAACCTGGGAAAATGAAAGGTTTTCCACTTCACCTTTAACTGTATCAAGTTAACATGTGGTCTGATAAACGTCCACTACTGTTTCTCAATATACAAGTATAGATAACCCAGTGTATGTGTGTGCATGTATATGTGTGCATGCATACACACATACCTAAACATAGTACTTTGTGCACCATGGGATCTTTGAGACCAGCTAGGTGCTGGACAATTATCTATTTCAGTGTGAAATCAATTTACTTGGATTTACCATGAAAACACTTGCTCAGGACAGAGATG
Source organism: Paralvinella palmiformis (assembly GCA_025642065.1). Classification (NCBI taxonomy): domain Eukaryota; kingdom Metazoa; phylum Annelida; class Polychaeta; order Terebellida; family Alvinellidae; genus Paralvinella; species Paralvinella palmiformis. The sequence goes on from JAODUP010000015.1 coordinate 1,445,951, forward strand.
ACTAGTAATTGCCAAATCACGCCACAGACTAAATGTCTACCTCTGATTCTTATTGAAATATGTTTGGTTATTCTGATATTAGCTTGGTCTACGAGCACACCAAACCAAAAATAGCATGTTACATACTCTGATGGTGCTAATATAGCTGGTATAGGTTGGTCATCATATTCGTGTTTTTCATCCTTCATTTCAGTATGTTGTATGGATGCTGCAGGCTGTAATCAAGAAACAATACCAATTTTATGACAAATCAAAGGACAATCAAACTGTAATTATTACCTAATTGTGACAATCACATGACACAGCGGACAGATTTGTAATTCTTTATCCCCATACAGTATTTAACATTCACCAAGATGCAATTTTACATGTAAAATGTTCTGTTTAGCTACCAGTGAATCCATCTGTTTGGTTTATTTTAGTTTTGCAACTTTATGATATCAACCATGACATGGCTATCAATCAAATCATAACCATGTTTTTGTTTTATTGATAAAGACGCTACACTAAACACCTGAATTATTGCAGCTTAAGTACTTGGGCATCTGAAAAGTGAAACTGTTATTTAAACTTACATGTGGCTTGGGATATTTTCTCTTCTTTGCACTTTTTCTCAACAATTGTTTGTAGTTTTCAGACTTTTTAGAAAGGTAATAATACTGAACACAGTCTTGAGTATTCTGCATGAAAAAAAAATTGTAGATAATTAACATTCAACAAATATGATCAGTATGTTATTTCTAGTAATACAATTAATCACAGTAATTGCTATTGTTACCAGAAATACCTTTCTTTCAAGAAACTGGGCTATGTATGAGAAGTGTTTTGGATGCTGGAGGTACTTCTCCTTAAATGTGTCTCTTTCTGAATCAGTCCATACATTACACATCTGTCTCTCTTTGAATTCACTCATTGGATCTTCTATCAATCCATTGTTGTTAATAAAGCGTATCCTCCTCTGCCAGCAGTCTAATAGTAGAGGTGGTATGACAGCTAAGGATCGCATCTTCCTCTCTTCCTCCTAAAGCAAATATCATAATTTTTAATAATCTGGATATGTTTTCAAACAGAAAGATGACACAACCACTTCAGAAATTCTGAGTTACCAGCCAATTAATTACCTCCTGTTCATGAAGACCATCAAGAATTTGTTCCATGTCAGCATCACTGCGTACATAGCCTCCAAGTCGTGTAACAGCTGCGCCACCATTTCCAACTGTATTTGAACCACTAATAGCAGAAAAACTGGAAGTGTCACATAAATAATAGTGGAAATGTTGTTTTTTGTAGTTAGAATGGTTAGTTAGGTTAAATCAAGTTCTATCCAATAATTATTGAAGTGTTTTCTCTGATTCAGTGAATAATGATCATTGAAAATAACCAAATTAAAATATATGTTACTATCAAGTATCATGTAAGTTAGTGTTTGATTAATTTTATTGAAGGATAAAAAAAATCCATTAAAAACTTCATCAAGAATCACCTCACCCCTGAAACCTTTCTTTATCTTCCCTCTGCTTCTTTAGCTCAGGAAAAACCTTCTCAAAACAATCTCGTGTCTTCGCATCTTTATTTCTGGGCAAAACAGAAAAATGTATTGTGAACAATAGTAAGATACTGTTTAATGCAGAAAATCAAAATGGCAGTATCCATAAAGTACATGAGAAATTTTTTCTTTCACACACACACACACACACCATACCTTCTCTTTGCATTGTTTTCAATCCTCTCCACCTTTTTTATCCATGTCTGCATTAGCTGATCATAACGTTCTGCCAGGTAGTGCTCCTGTTTTTCGGTAAAAGAACATATTGTCCCAAGATCAGATACAGAAAAAGCCACCAATAGCTACTTTTTAATGGTTCCATATATATACATATGTAACATTGCTCTAAAACAAACATCTTTCCGAGCTCACCCTGATTTTTTTGGTCTGATGTCGTTTTTTGAAGTGTAACATAAGACGTTTCTTGAAGGATATGTACTGGCGTTTATTTTCATGGTACACTGCAGTGTCTGATGGTTGATTATACAGAGGCTGAAAATTAATAAAACATATATAAAACAGCTAACATTCTAAGCTCCCTTTAGTCTAAATTTTAGGGTAAATCAATTACTCACATAGATATAGGACTGGCCTTTATCTTATTAACTTCTAAATATAGAATTATTGAACTATTAATAAAAATGAGGCAACCAGATCAATAATTCATTATGTATAAATATTAAACTAATCAATAAAACTGCCTGATACAATGGTTACATTATTTGACCACTAGAGACAAATACACAGTTAATTGTGATAGAGATGCTCTACTTTGGTCACAAATCCACAACTAAACCTTACCAAATCTATCTGAGGACCAAGTTTGGAAAACCCAGAATGGGAACTATCAGCCTTTTTCTGAAAGAAATACATTGAAATAAATATAACTAATATTGATCAAACGTCATATTATATTCTATTATTATACTATATTATTCTATATAAATATGAGGGTCAAGGGAATAAGAATGTTGATGTAGATAACCATAGAGTTATTTATAAAAAGGTTTGTATGTCCCTTTTTCAAATAAAGATATACAGCACATCCTAATTGTAAGGATAAGTCACTAAACAACTGTACATGTTGGAAAACAATGCTGTTTTAGATAAATTCTTCTCTCGATATTATCCCTCTTTAAGTATTCTACCAGAGATACTGGTATTCTTAAGACTATCTATGATCTACGAGAGGAAAGGAACACAAAAGGAAAACTGAATTGTGATGAAAGATAGTTAAACTTGCCCCAAACCATCTTTATAATATTCACTAGGTGATAAGCAAAAAAGATTTTGAATGCATCCTACTCGTTTATTTACTTGTTTAAATACAAGAAACATATCTTAAACCAGCAAGTAGCTGACTAGTCCTGTTAATTAGTAATGTATATAATTGTGAGTAAGCCTCACTACACACACCCTGTTCTCAGCATATATAATCTGAGCCATACTGTGATGTCTTGTGTCCTGACAGTCTGGTGTACTTGGTTTTTCATCAGGTGGTCTCTTTGTCTCATCTTCAAGCTGCTGCTGTAGGAATATAACAAAAGAATGTAACTGGCTTGTCACCTGTCCTCTGCTATGTTCATTTAATCCAAGAAGCCTGGTGGCACTGTGCTACCGTGATATGGAAAACTAATTATTTTAGACATTCCCATAGACATTAACACAATATGACAGAGAGCAATGCCACCTTGGTATAATAAATCTTTTCAGCAGCCTATATTACCTGGTCAGAAACATAACCCCATGGCTAATGAATGGTAAGTTGTTTTTTTCTATCTTTTATCATAAAATTATATTTATTTTTATACAGGACTAAAAAAAACCTGCACAACCATAAACACATTTTAAGGCATCAGATAAGAAAAAGAGTCATAATAAAATAGTCAAGATAAGATTTTTTATTGAAATCCTCTGGCAATTAATATCTTTTTGTTACACCATGTAAATGTTGCAACTTTATGGTTACTTTTGTGTATATATGATAGGTTAAATGGGCCAAGCAACATCCAGTGGCAAAGGAGTGATGTATACAATTAAAACCATTCACACACAGCTCAGCCAATATTTGAACCCAGGTACTAAACATCTGTGGCCAGCCATGCTACTAGTTAGGTGGTGCAGATACCCTTTGCTACACCCTGTATTTTGAATACATTTCAGCAGTTTTGTTACATGTAAACTATTGAAATTTCAGAAGTAACCTTCTTTATATGGAGAAATTGCTACAATAGCTCACCAGAACAGTAAACTCACCATTTTATGACATGAACTGTCTAAAACTGATAAGATTACAATAACAAATACAGTACTTTAATAATGCACAGTATTACTTGCTGTAATATTTGTTATAACAAAATTAATCTAATCTATTCTAATCTTATTGCACTGAGCATTTATGAATAGAACACATGTAATTGGATTCTTTTATGCCATTCAGAGCATAAGAAAAATCTGTTTCATTTTTTTAAAGCTAAATATGGTGTAATGAAATCATAACATAATCATGCCATGAGTATTTAATAGATTTTATAAACACTATATTTCTGTCGCAGAAAATGAACTTGGTTGTTTACTTCCCATCTAGTTTTGATTGAATGTCAGGAAGAATTCTACTTGAATATGATATTCAGGTCCCTTTAACATCACAATTATAATTGAGATGACAACGAATTTGATGTGATTCGCCATCCATACTGTGACTCGAGTCCCAAATGGGAATCAAACCCAAGATCCCTCATCCAAAACCCACTTTACCTGTAGATCCACTTTTATCATTATTATTACTATTATTATCATACAATCCACATACTGACACAGAGGACTTATTTACCAAAATAAGAAATGCACAAAATACCAAAATATGTTTTGTTCTAGATGTATACAGGTTTACCACGCATGAAGCATGCAATCGCACATCTGGTCAGCTTCCAATGTATATCTATTCCTCAATGAGTAATACGTGGCATTCTGTGTTTGAATGCTTTGTTTCATTATTTAATGTTATGAGCAGCACTTAAAGTGAAAAAAAAAGGACAGGACCTAAATGTTACAGGAGGAGAAGGGTAAAGCCAGAATGATTTGTGGTCTCCTGTCCTCTAGTATGGGTGTTATAGTGATCATGGTCCTCCAACCAAGCCAGACAGTCACTCTAGTTTATTCTTTCTACACCATACTGATAGATTACCTATTCTCTGGCACCAGATGAATATTTTCCCTCCAATCCTTCATGGTGGTATTACACATTCTGACTTTCTCTTGTTTAAAATATGACCTAATTCACCAACACAACAGGGCCATCTAATATGACCTTACAAAGACCAATCCCCTCCCCACTGTTGTGATAAAAAGACTTTAATATAGTTATACATTTCAACTGGTCTATGAGGAAAACAACCTATTTTTAGTAAAGGTGTGAATCAGACATGACCGTGCCACTGCTAACTTGACACTTGAATGCCTTTAGTATTGTGGATTTAAGCCACAATCAATCACTTGTGAAATAGTATTTACTGATTACCCGTTCATGAAGTTTTTTATTCATTTTACAGCATAGAGTAAATCATTTATATTAGATTACAAATATTACTTAGCGGTTACTATTTTATGTGACTGATATTTCATATCTATATCTATAGTATATTTTTATGTTGCGCTACGGCCTACCGACTAGATATAAATGTATACCTAAACAATTAACAGCTGTCTCAGAAGAGAAAAAAATGTCTATTATTAATATATAAAAACATCGACTGATTCAATGCTATTTTTATCGCATATCAGCGGTTATTAAAAACTACGCGCCTAGTTGTGAATTTGTTCGTAACGTCCTCCAACAGATACACGCACACACCCCGGACATAAATACTAAGAGCGCTAATTCTAGGGCGGTAACCCTTTGACATTTACTTCCAATACTGTCAAACACAAACACAGCCAGCAACCCGAAACCCCCCACAAAGATCGGAATTGAACCAATCCAACCAGATCACCCCAGTCATGTACGGATAGACTGTTCCGAGTCGATTGTTTAGCCCTCATAAATATGGCTCTATTTAGCTTGGCAGTCAACAACGACCTTCACCTTGTCGAGACCAATCCTCCGGCGAGTTTCTATAAACACATTAAGCACGGTGAGGGGGGGAGTGGTTGAAGATAGGGCCTCTTCACGTGCCATAAAGAATGGCTTATATTATACGGTAGGTCGGGTTGTTTTACGCAGAAAGATAGGGATCTCCCCCCAACACCGTCTCCGACAGTTCTGAGTAAACAAGCACGCGGCAGCCAGGGGAACGATCTGAGGACAAGGTACCACAAGCCACCCACTCGGTATAGGATCAATACCGCATAACGTTAACCCTTTAGGTGTCTGGTACACGCCACCAAAGTACTAGACTTAAGCCGGGCGTTCGAGAACTCGGCATCAACATGATGTAATACAGCCAAATAACGTAATATCATTGTACGGCAACTACCATTATCAGGGAACGATAACAAAAATGTGAGCTTCTCACCAAAATGCAAGATCAATAAACGCGACTGAAAACATACGCTTCGTAGCTGGAGTGAATATATATATATATATATACACAGATATAGGGAGAAAATATAAACTTGAGCTTCTCACCAAAATGCAAGATCAATAGACAAACATTCACCTCGTATATGATTCGAGTAAATATATACAGCGTATATATATATATACACACGCTACCTTTAACCGGCAAGAACAAATATTATTGATGTATGAAATTGTCTTTTTTCTAGTGTCCTACATTTTATCCTATCGGTTTTCTATCTACCTGAGGGATCCCCCTCTCCAGTGGCACATTTAACCGGGACCAAAAAAGTAGAGCGACTGGAGCTTAGAGCCTGAGAGTTTCTCAAGCGGTCTGGCCCAGGTTTTATTGGCTTGTTTACCGTGGGCGTACTAAGTCATTTTTATGTAGCTGGCGTGTTTGGTGCAAGTACATTCTCTACAGCTTGGATTTCCCTGTTCCATTTAGCCGCCGAGCAACACTCCGTATAGTGGACTACCACATTATCATATGCTGCAATTTTTCAAAACATTCAGTGTCATTTTGTGCTAGTTTTTAAGGGAAATATATATGTCGTAATGTGTTCGAGGAAATTTGAATATTTATAAAAACCTGAGACCTACTTTGCAGGGTGTTGAGTATGAAGCTAATTAACCTATACGTAACTGGCAGCATAATAATATAATTATGATAATAGTAATTTTATTTACTGGTCAAATACAACATATCTGCTATAATATACAAAATAATATGTTATTGCTACAATAATTAATCATTTCATAATTACACTTCTATGGATTTTGTGTTGTTTCATAATAAAATATATAATTATGTCTATTCAAGACTACTGACTATTCCACATCTTTGTACCTTGATACCTTATAGGTTTATATACTGAATTAAAAGGCAATACCTGTTATGTTTTGTTTTTTTAATTTGTCATGAATGTTTTTAATGTTATGTTATGGGGAGATGCATTATATAAGCAATGCTTCAATCCTCCTCCTATTCAACATTCTATATGTGTTTAATTTCTTTCATTAAAATGATGTATTATGAATGTTGAAATAAAAGAATTGGCTTGAACTAAAAAAGTCCACTTATAGTGAACAGATGCCATCTATTCAAATGAAATCATATTGTCTTTAACGTAAGCGTACGTATTATCCTTAACGTCATACATATTATCCTTAACGTTGTATGTATGTTACGGGCTGCCATTATTGTCCTGGTTGACCTCAGACCATACCCAACACCCCCAACACACACACACAGTCCTTTATCGGATAGTCAACCCGATCAATGTGGGAGGGGGGTTCCCTGTGAAGCGCCAACCATTCACTGGATGAAGTTAACCGACATGCATACAATCAACCATACTAAGGATACAATAAAACAGCGGATGGGCTGAGTTATTTCGCCTAACGGACAGAAAATGAGTCTAGTGACGCCATTAGATAAATATAGGAACGTTTGTCAAAGGACGCCTGTGAATTATTCAGTGAACCGTATATCAATCTTGCATTACCAGTAAAGCAACCATCAACAAATATACAACATGACAGCACAGCGATACTTTCACGTCTTTGATTGTTTAAAAAAATTAAGAAATAATTTTTTCTAAAAAAAAAGGCAGTGGCTGAAACCCTTGCATTTGGAATAAATAAAATGAAGGTTTACTTAGATTTCAAGGGCGTTTTCCAATTAATCACTGACAACAGAACAAAGGACTTCAAGAAAGCACAGGCTATGGAAATCTACCAGGTCATCTACCTGTACTTCTAGAATTACGATTGCATCAGTAAATAGGAGCGGTGGGCTTAGAAAGTTTTTCCCTCACCACATTCTTGATATCCTGACATGTTACGAGATATAATTTATGAAACTTCTCTTACAGCTAATAAGCAAGATGTTGATCACATTCTGCAGTAATAACATAGTGAACAATGATACAAAAAAAAAAGGATATTAACATATAATCAGGCAGTACTCTGTACATAATGAATATAGACAGCATATTTGATGGAACACAGGCCCTCTTAAATTGAACCAAATAAACCAGTACGTCATTAACATGGATTTGTTTCAACAGAGTCCTTTGACAAACTCAAGTCAATAGGATATCGTTCCAGTTTTGAAACAGCTGTTCAATACCCACGACAGCTGGTGTAAAATTCCATCCCCACCATCTGGTTAGTGCACACAATAAAAAAGGTCTATACAGTGCTGATTCATTAAAAGACCAACAAAGCTTCATAAATTTGTACTGACATCCATGTGATGGACATACAAAGGGTGCTGGCCATCACATAAATGACTTACTAAGAGAGTTCAATTGTTATCATGACATTACTATCTATATTACTGCTAACATCATTTGTTTCCCACAGTAACATTCTTTCAGTGGCTACCTGTGTCAGCTCCAGTTCCAAGTAGATAGGTAAGAACACAGTTTTGTTCAGTCGCCAGTAATAGATGTTTTAACCTAAAATTTCACCCTGTGTCCTGGCCTGTCACAATCCATGGCAAAAACATATCATGTGAACAGCTATACAAACACAACCTATTTAAGGATTTCTTTAAAAAAACAGCCCTGGAATCAGATATAAAATTCTAATCTAGTCAGGTACAAATAAATATATTTGGAAAGAGTAAAAGAATCCCAAACAAATTATAGCTGTACCAGGGCATACCATCTTGTAAATGCCTCATATTATAAATATTAAATCATCCCAAACTGTATGCATTACAGGGGTAATAAATTACTTGTGATCACAAAAACGTACCTACATATAACTAGGTCAAAAAGAATTATACATCCACTGTTGGGCACACAGCATTGTAATAGGGCCAATCAATCTTCAAAGAGAGTGAAAGGAGAATGAAGAAACAGCCTTAAGACCAGCTAAGACTTAAATCCTGATTCTAGAGCCATGTAGACGCTTTTCCCATATGACGCTTTTCCCATATGATGTTGTAGCCAACTAGTCATTTGAATGTAGAAGATTTAAAGAGTTGCAAATTGTAATAGCAACATATTTAACTATATCCTCATTGTTTAATATTGACACGTCCATTATTGTTAAAGATTATACTGCTCATATCCGTGTTGGATAAATCTAAATTCATCACATAGATAGCCATTTAGAAGAAGCTTAAAAAATGTTCTGAGTGATTAATCTGTGCTTGGAGTAATACAACACTACAGGTAACACAGTAATAAGTGGAACACACAAGTCAGTATGATATTAAAGAATTTCAATATTTTATGCCGAGCTGACTATTCCCATATTGCATTAACTTTTTTCTGAATGATCAACAACTGCTACAGCAAACTACATGCCAACTGAAATATCAGAATGCCATGATCAAGGGTAAAAGCCAATGGAATAATTCATGCATAGAAGTGATGCTTCTTTTAGCGTGTGGCTATAAAATATATTATTCTTCAGAAACTCATTAATGGAGTAACAGCAATATGAGCTGGACACCTTTCTTGATTTACTTGAGTAAGCCACTGACATTTAGTAACACGACTCCTCAAACTAATCAAGCTAAAGAACAGAGCCAAATATATAATTTTTAAATATATATTTCCACATATTGTAGATTAGAAATACTATTTGTAGGATAATGTAGAATGTTTTTTTTTTTGGGGGGGGATCATTTTACCCATTACCCAACACATACTCATCGTCATGTATTTGAAGACATCAAGTTATTATTATTTTTGTATAATGACCTCGATTTCAATATCAGTAACAGATATAATACATGACAAAACCATCAGTCTGACCACATGCTGCTGACAAAATAAAAACATGACACAGGTTCGTTCACTATCGTGAGTTAAAAGGCTGGAATTCAATTAAGTTGCTGTGATAGATAGTGACACCAAGATAACATTTCCATCAGTAATCAATCATGCATCGGTACCTGTTTTTTTCTCAGTTTCATAATCTGCTGTTCCAGCTTCGAGATCTCTACATCGACCTTTTTGATGTTCTGCAGCAGCTCAGAAGATTTGATTGAGGATGCCTCATCTTTACTCTCGGTGTCAGGAAGTGTGGGTGAGATGGCTTCAACCTGGGGGTTGTACGAATCCTGGAAACATAGCCAAATTGGTGGATGATGCAAGAATTAGCATTTTATTTTGGTGACAGACTATGCTTCAATGAAAGAATGCAACTTCTTACAGTTTTTGTAACATTTATAATAATGTCAACACCTAGATCTGACATTATTCACCTTTTTGGAATCGGTATCTTTAATATCAATACGCAATGGCTGTGTTAAATCTGGACGGGTTTCTAGTGACAGCCGTGGACGTTTACAGGCATGTGGTAAGTCTGGCTGTATTAATGAGGGATGCTGAGGTCCTTGGTCAGAAGATCGTTGTGCCCCTTGTGGATGTGAAGGTGCTTGAGGCTGGCTCTGGCCAGGATGAGCAGCTCCCTGATGTCCCATTCTTTGTTGCTGCTGAGCTAACTGTTCTCGCTCATAACTATAGGTAACAAGGGCAACATGCAGTTGACAGATCAATCATAACACAGCCACTAATACTTTACATACATTTCAAAGTAATAATAACAGCAATAATAATAAAAGCCTTACTATGATATAGTCCAAAAGTCTGCAATTTATTAATAAAACAGACTCCTGGTAGTTGAAAAATGCAAAATTGTAATATTTTCTTCATCTTTAAACTAATACTAATCTCAAAGTAATATACCCTTCTCTGTCTGCTACAGCAGCAGCAGCAGCTACAGCCACATGATGATATTCTCCTAGTAATGTAGGCCTACGACGCTGAGGTATTTCCATGTCGCGATATCGCTGCTGTTGTTCACGTAATTCACCCATTCTCTCTGCCTGTAAATAAATAGCAAACAAACACGTGCATGAGTTTCTCTGAATCGATTAAACCTGGGTCAAAATCTCACTTCAGCACATCATATGAAAGCATGATCTCTGGAGACAATCACCCGTCCATCAAATTATGGGTCGTCCATCAGATTATGGGTCATTGTTAACAGAAGGACTGAATGAGTACAAAGTAAGTTTAGAAACAGATAAGTATCACTTCTGATATCCAACAATAATATCTGAAGTACAATATATCTTACAGTACAAGTACAGTAAATACAACAATAACATGCAAGTAGTGGCTTTTAATTTGGTGCAGTGGCTCAAACACTAAACACAAACAGAAGACTGTTAGTGTTACTGTTTTACTACAAACAACCATCTGCAGAAAGCAACAATCAAGAGCCAAAAAGACAATTACATTTTATTACCTGTTGGTTTTACTTTCTTACTGTTCTAAGATGTGTACCATAACAGATAGTGGTAGGTGATGTAAGCCGTTTAAGGCTCACCAGAAAATAATAGTGGTAGCTCAACAAATAAGACAGTTACTATATGACAGGAAGTGAAGTACCAAATTTTTTAGTCAGTCATGAAAGCAAACACTATTTCTAATACCTACTAGTACAACATGTGAGGTTTGTAGCTGACGGAGTTCACATTACTGCCCATATGGCATATCTCTACAAATGATACCTGTTATGCCCCTAAACCGGGTTAATAAGCCAGGATACAGTCTCTGACAAGGCCAAGGTCAGATGAGTGAAAGTTGTCAGGTCAGCTGTACTAAGCCTGGTTAAACATTTGTAGATTTGGAGCATCTGATATATCATCAATCTACAACCCCCCCCCTCTCTCTCTCTCTCTCACACACACACACACACACACACTGTGAGTGTGTGAAAAAGTAACATCCAGTGGTATTTACATCAGTCACATAGCGGTGACCTAGATATACCAGACAGTACAAGATGTAAACATGGCGGTAATGTCATGTACAGTCCAGCCAGCAGACAGTGGTGGTGGGGGGAATTGAATCCCCAACCAACAGTCAGCTGTAGAAGCTGCTCCCAACAAAAAAAGTAATTTATATTCTTAGGCAACTAATAACCAGCTCGCACTGACCACCAAACATCCAGGCCCCAATAAATATATTTCATCATTATTTAATTAGGCAAAGGTCACATCACTGCGGACTTTGGCCACCTAAAGGTCATCAAGTGCACTTGACATAGCGGACACGCGCGTAAAATGAGTACATATAGCTACTTTTAAAAGACCACAAGTTATTCCAGCTAGTGCTATAGATATCCTAAATAACTAAAAAGCACCGGTCATCTGAACCATATATATAATATTAAGATACCATATAGATAAAACAAATGGTAATGATCTTTAATTTACAATTTAAAGTACAGTGATACTGAATATATATATATATATATATATATATATAGAGAGAGAGGGAGAGAGAGAGAGATCACAGACGGAACACATAGTAACACTAACAGGATTGTCTTAAATTATATGATTTGTAAAAGTTTCTATCCAAATTACAAATAGAAAGTCATGGAATCAGGCTTATAGATATAAAATCAATCTACCTCTGGCTCATTTCTTCAGCTATGGAGAGTATTACTAATCTGCCTTTTTTATCTTATCTCTTTGATGTTGGATATTAATCAGCATGGAAGCTTATTGAAACAAATGACTTCAACTTAGATCTAGGCTAGTTGATCCTGGATACATAACATTATATGTATATAATGCTATACATTCACAACTAATTAAGTTGTTAATGTTACATTTGTTCATACTGTAACATGCACTTTCTTTCTATGTAGCCAATGCTTATTATTTACAGTAAGATGAGAATTTGCTTACCTACCTATTAGATGCCCATATTAGTGGACAAATAACCAAAGGTAATACAAATTTACAAACAAAGTTTTTATAACTAACTGGAGAAATGGGAAAATGTTGAATCCGACATTTCTGAAATATACTCTTATTTGTGTTTATTTAAATAGAGTTCAACATATAATTATAATTCCTACTCTGTGTACAGACCAAAACAATTTATTAGTAATAATATTGCTGAGTTTGTAAACTGAGTCACATATCCTGTGAGTCGGTGTCTGGAATTTTATTATAATAACACATTATATTATTAATGTGTATGAACATATCTGCCAAGTAAAAAAGGTTGCTTGTCTGTGTGCTAGAGGCTGGTGAGTCACTAACAGATAATATCCACATACAAGTTCATAGATCTATGTATTTACAGATGAATGTAAAGGTTTCAATACTCAAACAGAATACCTTCATTTACAAACACACACACACACAGAGAGAGAGGATAAACGGAGCAAAAAGACTATAAAAGGTAGTATACCTGCCTTGAATTTACTATGAAATAAAAACACAAGTGGGTAGCATAGCTTTACACTAGTGATGCATTTCTTTGCCACTAGGAAGTCAACTATTTAAGAAGACACACAAAAATTATCACAGAAAGAGGCCTATAAATAACCCTTGAACCACAGTCACATTAAGACACACTCTATGCTGACCTACATTAATGTGCACATAATTGCAGATGTTATATCTTGACACTACTACTTAAAATAAAAATGATTGTTTTCATGATAACAAGGAATCATTTATTATATGGTCAGAAGCACAACCAAGACAGATGTGGTGGGGGCGTATTCTAAGGGGTGGAAAAACGACAGCCAAAAAGATATGGCATGTGCTGGAAGGAAAACTGTCTGAAACAACTCAAATGTTATTAAAACTGGTGGAATTTGTTTAAATGGATTCTTTCTATCTCTATAAGCTCATTGCTCATCACAGCAATCCCGCCCACCCACCCCATGAATGATGAAATAGACTAGACCAGGTCAGTACAAGTATGTCAAGAGCTGCAGATCTCACATCTACAGTAGTCTTAGGAACTCTCAGCGCAACTGGAGGATTTATAACTGAAGGAGCTACTCTTCAAAGTCTAAGTTAAGCTTCAGAGATCATTCCAAGAAAACAAAGAATGCTCGGGATTTACACCGTTTCCAAGAAATATAATTTTTGGCGTGGTGCATGTGTGCGCGCGACTCACTAGCTGGATGTTGAGCAAAAGAACCAAACTATATCGGCATAGCTGCATTTGATATGTGGCCAGTGTGAATAGTGTGCCACATTAGCATAAAGTTTTACATAAAATAATTGTGTCAGCAGAAACATCTATTTATGGAAATAAGTTCACACACACACCACTATAAAAATTAGTACTTTGTCATTAGTCATGCTCTTTATAAAGAGTAAATAACTATCTACAGTAGTGTCTCATAACACAACACTTAATATTCTATCAATATGTGTCACACAAGACCAGCTTTGTAATGGTATCAGTAGGTTTTTAAATATTTCTGTTAGATCCAAGTAATAATCACACACACACACACACACACACACACACACATATATATATATATATATATATAGTTACCACCAGTTATAATTTATTCAGTGTAATCCAGATAGGAAATGTGTATTGTGATCAGGTCACTGACATGACCGGTGTCCTACTTAAATACCGCCAGTTCTTCTCTTTGATATGTGTGCTGTATGTCTAGGAGTAATTCTAACTTTTCTAATGATATCAGTCTTCATTCTCATGAAATAAAAAAAAATTGACAGCAGAATCTGATCTTGGTAAAAGACTGATGCATCATATATCAGACATACAAAATTCGTGAATCCATTTCAAACCACTCATAAATAGATTCTAAGACTAAGATTTATAACGGGAACAACGTCATTTTTAACAACATAGAAAAAAGTGAACATTATACCTGCAACAAAGTAGATCTAGGCCTAGTGGCTAGTACTCAACAACACAGTCAGGACACACACCCCCACCACCACCCATTATTTGTCAGCCACAGTAAGCTATGACTCATTAGAGAGCACACTATCTATAATGTTGCATTCCACTCAGTCTCAGGCATTGGTCTCCGAAAAACCACACCAAACACAGGATTGAAAAAAATATGGCCAGACCAAAGAGCCACAACCTGGCAGAGATCCAAAGCCACCATTAATAGTTTTGTTACACCAACAACCGCGTCATTAGTATGCGTGACCTTCACCTTGTACTCAAAATATGACCGCTCAGTGCGGGACTCCAGCCATCAACAGACAAACGGTTATAGATTTAACCAAGATAGCAGTCGAACATGCTACACTATGACCTGGCAAAAGGCCAGTATGTAGTTCTGGCATGCAGAACAACACAACACACCATAGAGTAGGCCCACGCGGTTGAGAAGAAATATATAGTAACCCCCAAACACTGTTTCGGCATACTTATACTAGTCTTATTTACACCAACGAGTGAATAGGCAACACTGGCTGATAGACAGAAGGCACAAACAAACAATAAAACCACACTGTGTTGATTCACATGATCAAAATCGGGGATAATCAAGCAATTCATTTATTACAAACACGTGATGTAAAATATTTCCGTTCTCATATTTAGAAAAACCACCCAACATTTTCTTGAGTGAACCCACATTATTTTTAATGTCACATATTGTTTATACTGTGAATAATATATTCAGCATAAAATGCTTATGCGTGACCATGAGTGGATAATACCTTGCTGGAATAATCCACTCCATTATGTGGGTTTTCACAGGTAGATCACTAATTTTCTGTCTGGCAGAAATTCAATCCAAAAAGCGCTGGTATTCCAAGTAATAATAACCCTACCCCCCTCAACATGACCCTCTCTTACACAAAGAAACCGTTTGAAAAGATATAAGAGATCACACAGAATGGTGCTGCAAATTAAAAACAACCTCAAAGGCTTCTACTCTTTACCTGAGGTCATGCCCTTAAAGAGCCATAATTTACCTTGGCCTCAGCTATTAAATGCAGACAAGCCCATTAGCTACAAACAGGTCAGGGAAGAAGACATTATTTGATGTTAACCCAGCCTTAACATATACTGTACTGTGTGTTATGTATGTGGCAAAGACAGAAAAACAGATACAATCTAACATAATACAGAGAATGCAATATAACTTGAACCAATTTATTGTCTGTTGTATGCAGTATTACGATCAAGGTATGAAGCAAAGGACTTATTACCTTCCCAATTGATTGATTCATTGCATACCTGGATGCCAAAGCCATGTTTGATACAGTCAAAGGCTTAATAAAGTCAAAGGTGCAATCCCTTATAGAATAGCTATATCATACTGGCATTAATGGTAGTTTACAGTTCCTGTTTAAACAGCCTTCATGTATCTCAGACTTAACTGGATAAGTGTCTCTAGACTTTAGTCCCCAATTATAGTTGTTCCTGTTTTATATTCATAACTCATCACCCTTGTAATGCTTGATAATGTTACATTATTAATACTGTGTGATTTTTTACAAATATTTTCATGAATAAAATGGACACAAGTATTTTTGTTTATTAAAAAATAGCTGCAGAATCCAAAATGAAAAGTCAACCCATCATTTCCAATCAGTGAATCTTGAAATGACTGTAAACTTAATAAAGTACATACAAGCAAAATATTTAGATGTATACTGTTATTAAATGTTATTAAAATAAATAGATATGTGTTTTGTGTTATTACATGACAAAAGTTAAACAGACTTTTGCTTATATTTGTTTAGCTCATTTATAATTTTGTATATTAGAATTTTTGCTTAGAAATTTCTAATATCAGGAATATACACCATATGTTATTGTGCAATTTCATTAGTACAGGGGATTGTAATGGTTTCTGCGTGTACTGACACATAACATTTCATTTATATACTATTACATTCTATATAGCGTGTACCAGACATACAATTGGCAAAAAAAAAGTTGCTACCTGAAAAAGGTTGTCCTTGAGCCATAGCTACTAGACAAATATACTGTACAAAACTATATTATTTAATAACAAATCTAGTTAATGAATACAGAAACAAATTACAAACCATTGTAATGTATATACAACTGACTACGTGTATACATCCAGGCCGACAGACAAAAACGCACATAGACACAGGACCCACACAGGCAGTGGTACACGAATGTGCAATTTTGTTTATAGATGTACATGCACTTATGTAACAGATGTAAAAAAAAACAGCATTGTTGTCTTCTTAACATACCTGGTAGGCTTGTGCCCTGTACAAAGCATCATAAGGTGAGGACGCTACAGCCATGGCATATCTTGGCGCCTCCTGACTAAATGCATAATGCGCTGGTTGACCTGGATTTGTTGATCCAGGGTTGGACATCAGACTGGGACTCTGTGTCCTTGGTCGCTTGTAAGGTGAACCGCTATCAGATACTCCTTCTCCCTGTGACCTGCACAAAAGATTCACATCAGAGTGTCTCAGAGTGAGTGTATGAATAGGATATAACACTTCAATATACATAAAATAACTATAAAAAACACCAGCCTAGCCTGAACATTAAAAAAATGTAGAGCCATTAAGCAGCTTGAAGGCATGTTTCAATGACACAGTAATTGGATAATAGGTGAATATTGTTTAACATACACAGGTTATCAGAGCTGTTGTTTTTAATCTCACACTGACAAACATGGAGGGCAATAAAGTTACTGATACTGAGAGTCCCTGATGCTAAAGTAAGGCAGCTTTAAACATCTTGTCTCAGACATCCTGATGTGATATTTATGAATATTAAAATTCATGGTTATTAACTGTATTAAATTAATAACAAAGCAACAATCTGAATTATGATGCAGCATTATTCTAGAATCATAAATGAGATGGAAAGACTTCATTCTACATTTTGCAAGCCTGAACCAGTTAGGTATTCTGCAGTGATGTTGATTGGTGTTTTAAGGCCACTTTTGTGCACTTGGTAGGCTAAATGGGCCGAGCGTCCTCCTAAAGTAATGAAGCGAAGTCAAAGATGAAACAACCTTCAGATATATATGCACATGCCGAGATTCGAACATGGGTGGTAGTGACCTGTGGTCCAACACGCTACTGCTAGACCACAGAGTCGTCCCTAGTCTGCAGTGTGTTGCACATTTAAATTAAATCAGTTCCAAGACATGCAGTGCAAAATATACTTATTAAATGGCACTAAACAATTCCTGGATATGAAAATGTTCAACAAGTATAACTTTCCTACATGATCTGCATGAAACAGCGCTAGCTCACTATATTAACAAAACAATAGTTTGAAATTGCAGCCTGACAGTCTGGCGGGCAACTTGGAATGTTATCTTCCCTAACCAAATGTTATCACATCATGATGGCAAAATCCAATGATAGATCAAAATATGCTGATAGTGATAGAGAAATACAAACCATGATTTAGCATTAATAATTTGGATTATTTATTACTACTACACTTGGGAGTAGCAGCCAGTTGTTCGTCAGTAATAGTCTCATTTTCCGTCTGACCCCGTGACAAGCCTGGGCACATCATAAGAGTCCTTCCCAATAAACAAAAGTCCATTTCGAACGTGGTAGTGATGTATTAACCAATAAATATCAGTGTTAATGATTGATCTACAGCAAACAACATCAGCACTGATACCTCCATATTACAGTTGCCTGTTTTCTATGATTGCAAATTCACACATAGGCCAACCCGCCCCCCTCCATATCCAATAAAATAGGAAATAACTGGGCCAAATATAATGATGAGTCAGCATACCCAAACAACTATTATTTCACCACACCAAAACATGACCACAAAATACTGAATAACACAGGAAGATGAAATGCTACACCTGTAATAAACTGGGGTTCCATTTAGTGGTTGGTGGTAAGTCATTAGTCGCTTAGCCATGGCTGGATGAACGGTGATCTTTGCCAATGAAGACTGACTGTCAATCATCTGGCTTCTTTTGTGTGATGCCATCTTCTATATCACCTGGCACAGATATCCCACTAAAACAGCACAAATCCTCAATGGTAACACATCACAGAAATAAAGTTCTAAAGGATCAGCACTGAGAGCTAAATTACTTCCTGAATATTTCCACCGCTACGACAAACATCCACAACACACTATTACGTTAACTGAACTATAAACTAGCACCAGATCTAGAACTATAGTGGCCATACAAGAGAATAGTGCTATTGATTCTATCATATAAAAATATGTCACGTCATTTCCCTGCTGAGCACCAAGGAGTCAAAACGAACCTCTCCATGAGAACATTCCCAGGGATGCACAAGCTACTGCACGGGACACAAGCCCAACGTTTTATTCCACTATTGTTCAAACTCCTCCAGGAAATGGAGCAATAATCAATCAGTGTGTAGTGTAGTATTGATTTCTAAGACAGTCAATACTACAGGGGTACTGTAGAAAAATATAGTACAAATAAACAAACACTATCTACCACGGCACTGGTTGGCTGGGCATGCAATGCAGGTGTTTTGCCGAAAATTCGTCAGCGTAATGATAAACTCGCCATACTGCAGTTGATCAACACCTGTCAGCGTGATGTAGGCAGCACTGTTTTGCCCTGCATTCCATATCAGCGCTGGCTGCGTTCAGTAGAATATACCTGCGCGAAAATACGCTGTACAATTAGCACCGCCCGTCAGCAGACTTCATTAAGCCACACCTGTGTGCAGCCCTCCAGATTTAGTCATATGATGTCATCTTGAACAACCAGACACCAAAGGGTTAACTGAGAGATTTTCACAGCAGTTATTACGATGTTGTCACATCCGGCATCGTATGTCACGCATCCCGCTAGGCTCCTATATACGTCTTCCTCCTCGGCGACTCCTGCCTGCAGAATCCCTGCAAGTGCCAAGACGTCTTTGCCGCGTCCTGTCATAACACTGCTCAAGCCTGGTTTTCATTTCCCCCTGTTGCATGCAAAATTTGCCATCTCCATTTCCCGTTGTCGTGGCAACGAGTTTCAGCAATGGGAGATGGCGTCGCACAGAACAAGGACAATGGGAGAAGGGAAAAATGACATGTTTCCATACAAAAAAAGGCGGCCACGGGGGGAGGAGCTTATGAAATCAGTCAGACCTCCATATGCAGCTTGCTGCCTCTGAAATGATGATATAACACCCATCCTGGGTGGGCAGTAACTAGACAAAGCTTGGACATGAAGATGCCCTAGATAATGGATAGCATATCAGAGGGGCACACCCAACACGTGGCTAAGGACAGACAGGATAATTATCAGGAGGAAAGTTTTTATTGTTCACGTAAATTAGATACTGCAGGCTCAATACTCTGGCACCGGGAAAACGTTTTTGGCAAATAATCTGCTTGAGAGTACTGCTGTCTCTGAGGCTACCTGTAATAACTGGCTGCAATACTAGTATAAAACAGTAATAGAACTGTCATATAATCTACATCACATCATGACTTACAAATGAACACTGAATATGCAACACTATGGGCAATATTACACAACCATTCACAACTGTGAAGCCAGAAAGAGACTTGCAGCTACACACACACACACAGATCAGTGGAGATGTTTAATCATATATTTTATTTTTCTCCACATTAGTGGGTGATGATGTTTTACGGCCACTTTTGTACACATGGTAGGCTAAATGGGTCACATTAGTGGCTGACAAGATGTATACTGGTCATCTGAATTCTTATTGTAATACTGAGCAGAATGATAATATTTGGATATTTACATTAATAGTTGAACAGAGACTCGAGGTTTGTCAGCCAATGATCGACATGACAAATGACCCGACTGAGCTCTTAACAATGAACAAACGAGGCACTTAGATCAGGTGATAATATCTCATTCAGAATGGGAACAATCAATGAAAACAAGCAGTTTTAGGTAAGTCTCTCCCAGACTAGTACGCTAAATGAAACACAAAACGGTCATTGCACTCTCCAAGTTCAACAACTCTCACGAAAAGCAAGCAAAACTACTTCCAATCAATAAACAACAGAGCCCAGAGAGAAATAAAAGTTCTTTAAAAAATATATACATTATTATATTATCCGGATAATCTAAAACTAACGCTTGTTGATATGTCTCACGATTCTGGAACAGGAAAAATCCAAATAGCAAGTAGGTAGGAACAAACACACACCTATTAATAGAACAATCCATTGTGACACATCACTGCACATTGCAGATGATTAACATCAGCAGCAGGAATAGAATTAGTTGAATTAGGCAGAAGATCTATATAAAGTAACAGAAAAGGATCAGTGACTTCGACCAGATCAAGATGACCTACATTTAATGTGCTAATTATATTTTGAACAGTTTTTGAAGTTTAGAGGACATAAAAGGAAAAATAAGACAGGAAGCTGGCAAAACGAAATGATATTTATTACCATGTAACCCAACAGAAGTGCTTCAGATTATTAGGTGGTAAAACAGATAGGCCATGTGCTAGCATGGGCTTAATGTGGACATAAACTATTGTATGCTTTCAGTTAATCAAAACCCATAGCACTGGTGCTCCAGCCACCCACTCACAAATAGAGGTTCCTAGTAAATATACAGCATATTACTATTAAGTAGTCAATAACACTACTAGTAGTAGACAGCAGAATATGTAGTCTCTGTAATAAAAATGTATCTGCTCAAAAACAGACTATTAAAAGCATACATTTGTTGCACACACTGGTTCTATTACCCACATGACTTTAGTGAATGAAAACTGAACCTTTTTCATGGATCAGGTTATCATACGAAAATTCACCCTTTTCATCTGGCAATTGAAATAAAATAGTGCAACTTTGCAAGTCAAAACAATGTTTTCAACTTCCATAGACACCAAACAACACTATCTGATAGACAACAGTTCTATTTCCAAGCGATAAAGTGAATTTACAATATTACAAAGGTGTTTCTTACTCTGCTCTGAGTTGAAGAATAATTAAGCCAAATTTATGGAAACAGACATAACATAGTATTGTTTACTTTTGTGCCACTGGTTATAGGTTATCAATAAATACTGAATAAATCAGGTATTGATCTCTCCCAGCATGTATAGGGAATGGACCACTCCTTAGAGAATCAAGGAAGCACCCCAAGAATTGCTGTACAACTTTATCTTATATACTGTACTACTGTATTTATATTATTCAACATATACTGATATAGTAGCCAGTAAGGAGCGAGAGTCTGTATTTATATATTTCTCTATTTGATTTCTTCTTGTTAGAAATAACATTACACAAGTCTACATAATTATGTACAAAACACACAAGATAACTGTTAAATGGGATAAATACTAGGAATTAAAGCAAATTTATTGTATAAGCAGGCATGTACACCTAAACAATAGAGTTGTCTTTTCCTGCAAATTATATACAAACCAACTGTAAAGACATTCCCACTGCATTAATGCATGAGCACTTTTACTTTATATTCCTGTTACTGCAAACAAAAGATACATCTTTAAAACATTTTCTACAATGTGTTTTGGGGGAGGGAAAGTAATGGTAGTTGTGGCAGTTGCAAACAACAGTATTTCCACAGTGAACATGATGTATCATTATGTTAACAGAAAAAAACACATACTTGATTAACATGTTGCATACAGATACTTACCAGATATATTTATCATTATATTACAAATTTATCAGTCAAGTCTAAAATATGTGTCATCACATTAAATAATTTACTGATACTAAGTGATAGGTTGAAGTATTTGAACCATTTAGATTAGCTACAAAACATAACTACACACTATAAGGGACAGCATTAATTATCAAATTTGTAACTAAAATCATAATATGACAGCAGTCCGAATTAAGTTATATTGAAAAAATTCTTGTGTATGTATTAACTAACATAATACCAATATGGCGCCAAATTTATTAACACCAGATTAGATTTTGTGATTAAAATGAAGATAAATAAATACATTAACTAGAAACATTATGATGTTGATGCAAATTATCATATTACAAAGAATATTGTTGATTACAGAATGATGTTGTAGAGTTCAAAATATGTTTTAACTGTAAAACAAATGTCACAGTAACAAAATGCCTTCTTTAAGTCATTCTAAAAGCAATGACATTTATTAACATAATTCAGTATTACTTATATACAAGTTCTGCATAAATTAATTAGTGGTAATGCATTTGTATTTACAAGGATTATTACAAGCAAAATGGCAGCCTCTAACCTCTATAGACTCGACCTGTTTAATGGATGTTGGGCATTCAATTTCTAGTAAGGGTTCTTTATAAATGCTGCATTATTATTTTTTATTATTATAATTAAAAGTACCAGTAGAAATTGGACAATATTCTACATTTATTAAAGTTCCCACATGTGGATTCTTAAATTCTTGCAACATATAGATAAAAGATCTATTATATTAACATTATTTTTAATTCTATTACAGTTCTGATCAACTAAACAGAGGAAACAGCTTGAGTTTGCCATATCTAATTTTATTAGGAAACGGTGTATTAATTGGCCGAAAGGGAAAACAACCTAACAATATAAGAGTGGAGGACTAAACTTTCTTTGTTATGGTTTAGTGTAACATTTAAGTTTTTCACATGCTGCAACCATCCATATATTAACAAATAATAAATTTAATATTTCTTAGATTTTTGTCAGATTCAAGAATTTAAATAATATTCTAGAATATGGGAGAAAAAATCATAATGTAACAATAAAATGTAAAACTTTCCAATATTTAACCTTTGTTTTTTAGGATCCCCTAACACCCTGGAATTTAATATCACATTAATAATAAGGTGTTTATACTATCTATTAAGTGAATACTTATGTAAGTTGGTATGTATGTTTTTAATGTTTTCAGTTGTGTGTTATTGTTAAACATATCATACTTTTAAACTGACATTTGGGAAAACACCAAAAACTTTTTGTGGCATATACTGATACAGTAGGACAAATAAGTGAAGAGAAAACTGTTATTGAGGGATCAGTGATAACAAATAGTAATTTCCATGATACTAATATACTTGCACTGCTATTCAAGATGATTAATTCTAAGGTTATTCACTGAAATACATTATGATAACAATGAATGAATGGTTCCCTTTGTTTTCCTATAATTGAGGGAGGAGACCCAAAGGAAATAATCATGCTACAGCTTTATTGTTAAAGAAAAGGTGAAACAGCCCATAGTTGCAGGCAACACTCAGTTACACTGGGGACCAATTCTATGAGAAAGTGGTTGGCAGTACAGTACACACTACAACATCAGAATGGTTACATTATGATCAAAAACAAATCATTGTTACTATTATTCTGAATGAACACAAACGGAGTATCAGCAAGGCAAGAGTTTAACTTCAAGATAATATACTCTGTAATGAAATATTCAACAATAAATTACCTATTATTTTAATTAATTGACCAATATCATGAGTAAGCTTATCTTTGTATTATTCATTTAATCAAATCACTGGATTAGATTTAGATCTAGTCATAGACTAGATCTAGACTTCTAGTGGAAGCTTCCTTTAGGCTTTAGTTGTTAAAATACTCATACTCATAGACTAACTTCGAGGATAAATTAGTAAATATATATTTTAAAAAGACGTTATACACAAACATGAACAATAAACAAACCTTTTAAAAGCGATTAGGTTTTGTTTAAAAATTAAAATATACATCAAACTACGACGTCACAAACGGAAAAATTGATTGAACGCGAAGGTTCAGAAGCACGTCTGAAAAGTAGGTCAAAGTTTGGACCATTATTCCAATGCCTATTCGGCAAAACATTGGCTATTATGCACATACACACATACTTTGATATCTTGTAATGTTATATATATATTAACTGGTCTAAAAAATAAACTAGAAACAGGTAAACACACTTACTTATCGTTGGCAAGTCGGTTAGACATTATTCGTGACCTTAGATAAGCACAAATATGACGTCAAGGCCGCTTAATGTTACGGACTAACTGCACTGACAGTATCAAATATTTTGAACGAAAAAAAACCTTTTTACTAAATATGTTATTGATATTAAACAGAAAAAACATATTTTTTCAACAAGTATGGCTGAACATATTTTCTTTTTAAATATAATTGTGACGTCCGTAACATACTGCACCGGATATGTCAACAAAGAACGCTTCGAAATAACACCGCCAGAATGTCGGATTTCTATGAAGCGGATTTTGGAACAGCTATTTATCGCTCCACAGATCCAATAAAAAACTTTAAAATAAAGTAAGAGATGGTTCACTATAATATCTATTTAAACAAATGAAATATATTGAGTTTAGTTATCGATACACCTGTGCATTATTAGTGTATGTTAATTGTTGCATGACCCGACTTGTTTCCAATATTATTTGTCAGTCACTCAGTGACACTGCGACTGTCGGTATGTGACATAAAATTTTGAATGCAACTTTTGGGGTTGGTTATATTTTTATAAAATAGAAAAGAAAATTACCAATAAAATGTTGTCAAAACTATTCCTCTATGATGTCTATCTTTATTAACAAAAACGTTACAAGCATTTTAATATAATAAAATATGACTAATTAAGCGTTTTTTTGGTCCGTAAATTAACATTAAAACAATTACAATGGTACTGTTTGTGACCAAAATGAGTGAACTCACTTACTTAATTAGTCTTAATTTCATTAATATTTAAGGTATTATAGTGAAATTTTCAGAGCATATAATTATAATATATAAAGTACCTTCCACAGTCATATAGACTCTAAAGAGGTGCCTGGGCCCTGGACAAGTCGGCCCAAGTGATAACCAGACAGCACATGTTGTGTTTGTAATAATAACATTATGTATAACAACTCGGCCCCGGAAAAAGATATTTAAATTAGTTGATTAATATTTGTGTATATATATATATATATATATATAAATTGTCAAGGATGTATTGTCGAATGGCACCTTGTTTTATTTCAGGTTGGGTGGTTGTTTAATGACACATTGCCACAATTTAGGCCATTCAGTGTCCTTGTTTTATTTCAGGATCAATACCTTCCTTTTTGTTAGCAGACATCTTCACCACAAGGCAGCTAAACTTTTGTTGTCAAAATAATAAGTAATTAAATTACATTCAAATCTCTATGCTATTTATAGATTTGTATTTAATTTAACTTAATTATTTATTTTCTTCTCACATGTTGTGGTTATACACAATTAATTAATTAAATGATATATTTAGCAATCCTGATTTAGTGTGTATTAAAATATTTTTTTTATACAAATAGTATGCATGAGATAATTAACTCAGACTCCTCTAAATATCAATTTCATACACAAACGTAAAAAATATATTATAGTTTTTAAAAGTATTTTATGAGTAAGACTTTATGTTTCAAATAAAACATTTAAACTGTGGTTTAAATAAACTAAAATTTACTATAGTTTACAACAAAAATTAGATGTTTACATTACAAACATGTGGAGCACTACCATGTGCCTTTTTTGTTTTGTAATTTCACCCAATGAGTTGGCTGGAAATAGGTCACATGACTTAAAATAACAAATAAAGCTTTGTTACCAGCTACTGAAATCTATAAACATGCTCTTTATATGAATTAAAAAATTCTAATTGGTATAATTATATTATTTAAAATACCTAAACAACATTATCATACCATTAAATGTTAAAAGTAATAATCATGAGATTAGTTACAAATGTATAATTCACCATCTTAATATGACGCCATTTTTTTCTTCACATATACATATACATCAATAAATATATATATAACATGATCATATAGTTTATAAATGTTATCAAACTTACATTCAAGTAAAATTGTGTTTTTTTTTAGAACTATTTATGTGTTTCTTATGATAATTCGAAAACTTGTTGGCATACATCAGAAATTCGGATACAAGACTAAACCATTGCATGTCCTTTCATAATTAACATAAAGTTTTAATGTTTTTTTTCCACTCCTGGCCAGCAGGAACAATTACAAAGGGACGGGTGTGCTAGAATGACGCGAAATATTGACACACGTTTCGTGGACCATTTCTGACACTACTTTATGGCACAATTTTTGCATACCTAGACACTGTTAGTGACAGTGTCACTGTGTGTGAGTATCTGTTCGATGTATCTTAGTAATGTCAATTCACATGAGCGTGTGGGTGTGCAGATAGGTTTATTGTTCCCACTCATCCTGGATAACAACAAATTAATTTTTTCAGGTCCTGGAAATGTCCTTGAATTTTACAAAATTGAGAAACGTCCTAACTCTTGGAAATAATATTAGATCTAGATCTATACTACTATAGTTATAATACTAGTATATACTCTATTCACTAGTCTATTGATAAAAAAATATGCAAACAAAGAGCTTGGTTTCTATAACCATGGGCATGGCATATACAGTTTGAATTATGTTAATAGCCATGTAAAGAGAGTTATACACATTTTAATAAGCTGAATATCATGAATTTATGTCACCAATTACTATTTATTAGCATTTCCATAATCACAACTGTGATAATGATAAAATCTGGAAGACTAATTCTATAACTTTTTTTTGTCTCAAGTAAAAAGCTTCTTAATCTCTTCACAAGGTGACAAGGAATTTATTACTGAAAATATTAACACTACATTTTTGGGGCGTCCGGATGAATTAGTGTGCATAACCTTGAAGTAAGCATTAGGATATGTGGTGCTATAAGTGCTATGTTATGATGTTATTAAATTATTAATGTCAGCGACATTATTTTTGTTGTCAGGAAGTAAAGAACATATGCCAAACTCAAATTTCAACGTCAAATGACGCAAAATGGCCATATTTCGATCAATAAGTAACCAGGAGATAAAGTGGTTGTAAGTTGTTTCGTTGCCACTACCAGTTCTTCGCAAAAAATTGGGTCATTTCATTGCCAACTAAAAAGTCGTTTCATTGTCAACCAAAAGTCATAACAGCGACAATTCATGGATATCTATAATCAATTGACACAAAAAGAAAAACACACATTAAGTTGAACGAAATGATTTAAAAGAAAAAAATAACAACGTATACTCAAATGTATTCATTTATTCACAGATACATTCATACGTGCACACCGTTTCAAGAACTCCTTAGCCAAGATATCCCCTGCTACCAACTCTGACCATGATTTAGTGATAATTTCCTGTGATTTGTTGAAGTTTTGCCAACAATATCACAAGGCCACATCATTGTAAATGAATTGTACTTGCGTACTGACATAGGTGACCTATACATGTGTCACCCGGATTAATTTATACAGAATTTTGAGACTTTTTGCAATGAAAAAGCCATCTGGGATCACAGGTTCATTCATTTCAAAATCTAGTAATGGGGGATGCTTTGGTCTACAAGATTGCCTTTATTGTCTGTTTACTGCTGGAGCTAAAGCCATGGGATTCAGTAGTGATGGGCATGGAGTGCCTGGATCCAGATTTTCATGGAGCCTCTGATTCCACAATTTAGGAGCCTGGAATAAGTGGGTGTAGCCAGACCTCTGTCCTTATTTTGGGTCTGACCTGAACAGCTTCAGTGATGCTGAGAATTAGTGGATGTTAATGTTCAACTGCACCAGGGGAAAAACATCTTGCTCTTTCACCCAGCTTTACAGGTGATAGCAGTATTTCGGACACTGCAGTGCAAATCTGTTGCATGGGTCCTTTTTTTTTAATACTGTGTAAGTAAGGCCAAAAGAATTTGTCAAATGGTCTCGCCTGTGTTTTGTGGAAGATTTAATTCTGGTCCAAGTCACTTCCTTGTCATTCATTGTCACATGCTCATGGGTCGGATCAAGCAAGGAGGGCTCTTTATTTATTACTGGAACCACTGGGAACACAGTTATTTTGCATGGTTCACAAGTATATGGCAGCTCCCATTATTTATGCCTAGTCTTCACACAGTGGTATGCAGTGCAGCCCATACCACAAGTACAGTGACACCAATCTTTACACCCACCACACTCAACTGCTTGATGGTGTTCTCGAACTGGCTGCTGACAGACAATACAATTTTGGACATATCTTCTCAATACCTTGTACTGGTAACAGAGATATAAATATGTAGAACTGAATTGACTTTTCAGCGTTATTTATACATGATAGCATCGTTTTTTTCACAAGAAATTATATATTAACATTATAATATAAAGTTAATACAAAAATTTATGTGTCTATGTGTTATAGTATAATTACTGATGGCGATGAAAAAAAAACTACAGGAGCTTTCAGTAGGCGATGAAACAACTTCTAGTTGGCAATGAAACGACTTCTGATAGGCGATGAAACAACCTTCTCTTTTGGCGATGAACTTGTAGTGGTGATGAAACGACCTTTTACTGATAAAGTTGTTTATTTACAAAAAATGGCGGCATGTGATTACATCAAAGAAAGAGGCAGCAAAAAATTCCATGGACAGGAGCCTTTTCCAAGCAGTGGTCATAGTCACCTATTGCTTTTTTGGGGGGACTTATGGTCATGACATTTATGAAAGTGCCTATACAAGGGGTGAGGAGGAGGCTGTACCATAAAAATGTCAATAACCGAACATACATTGAGTAAATATGATATGATTTTTCATAAGTATCTTGATTTATTCCTTTAAATCGTGTATACTTTGTTCTGGAAATGGTAATTCTGTCCTGAAATGTCCTGGAAAATAAAATTTACTTGACTGTGGGAGCCATGATGTTTATGTTGGGCTCTAAATATAATTATGTTTACCCTGTGTTTCAGTATAATGAGTGTTCTTCCCTCTGCACAATTTAGTTGATGTTTGAGACTACCTCTATACTACAGTGCATATATTTTATGTCAGGTGTTTGTCCAATTGATACTTAAAATAGTTTATTGATGGGGCTGAAACTTCATTTTCTGGTAGAGAGTTTCAGTCACTCACCATGATACCGAATATACAGAATTTAGAGGCTATGCCTGTTGATTTATTCAAGTCTTAACTGTAATACATTGTTATAATTGCTTAACAATCATGATAGAATTTATCTCTCATTAAGCCAGAACTTGTCCAATCTTGACTTAAATCCGGGCTATGGATAACTTCAACAGGGAGTGAATTCCAGTCATTTACGACTCTGACTGAAGACAGACACCTAGCCAGGGCAGGACATTAATGCTTGTCCTGGGACAAGTGGTTTTGCATGCAGGACAAGTAGACTGAATCATATCGAAAATGACTGTTTATTCGTCATTTCTTGACATTTCAATTTACGTGTCATTTTCCCCAGATCACCCTCCGGAAGTTTGCTAAAAGGCTGAAACTAACTGCACATGCCGAATGCGTGGGCCAATCACAGCATGCGTTATCAATGTCTGCGGTTGTTTAGCCAGCGTAAAGTTGATCGTGGTTGGCTCGTTAATGTCACCTGGTCTCGGAGGTTTCAGTCCATGTCCTTGTGTTTACATCCGCTTTGCCTCCATGTGCTTGTGTTTCACAAATAAATATACAACAAACAAAAACACCATTCTTTATTCAATGCTGCACAGGACAAGTGGATCTCAAGAGTAAGTGTCATGCCCTGCTAGCTTTGCGTGCTTCTTCATAAACTTCTGGTCATGGCTTCTAATGTTGGATGATATAGATGGTAGTGATAATGCTCTTAGCCAGTCTACATATCGGATACTTTTCAGCTTCGTGGCTCATGTTTGCACTTTTTCGACGTTGACTTTATCCCTTCGGAATCTAGGGTGCAAGATGGAATTTCCATTATTTTAACAGGACTGCCATATGGGGAATTCTGTTGGTAACTATGCTCCAGTCAGATGTTATGTCATTTAGTATGATTTACTAATACTTTCTGTTTTCTGTCTGTTAGGAAAGATGCTATCCACTTCAAAATCATTCTTGACACAAAAAACACTTGTAACTGTAGTCCACGCCTTTGTTACATCTCGTATAGACTATTGTAACTCCCTGTTATATGGCATATCTGATTATAACATTAATCGCATTCAGAATAGTGCAGCTCACATTGTAACAAATGCTAGAAAATATGATCATATTACCCCAATTCTTCAAAAACTACATTGGCTACCTGTTAGACAGCGTATCCATTTTAAGATTCTGTTAATAACTTATAAATCTATTAATGATATGGCGCCAGAATACCTGTATGAACTGGTTTCCATTAGAAAGTCATCCCGAAAACTCAGGTCATCCAATCAGATACTATTGCAGGTGCCAGTGTCTTGGCTCAAGTCATATGGTGATTGTGCATTTAGTGTTGCAGCCCCCAATTTGTGGAATAAGTTGCCGGCAAATATTAGAAATGCGTCGTCTCTTGGAAATTTTAAGTCTCTTCTAAAAACACACCTATTTAAGGTCGCTTTCACAGATAAATTATTATTATCTTTGAAATCATTACAGATATATTATTTGGGGTATTGTTAAATTACATATTATTTGTACAGCGCCTTTGAATGGCTCCTGCTAGTAAGGGTGCTTTATTAAATATACATTATTATTATTATTAAAATGTTCCCACTTATTCCATAGGTAGCAAAAAGCCTTCTAAAAATCAAAGTATGCCACATTCAGACACATTA
This sequence comes from Paralvinella palmiformis, assembly GCA_025642065.1. Classification (NCBI taxonomy): domain Eukaryota; kingdom Metazoa; phylum Annelida; class Polychaeta; order Terebellida; family Alvinellidae; genus Paralvinella; species Paralvinella palmiformis. The sequence continues at coordinate 1,477,406 of JAODUP010000015.1, forward strand.
TTATCCAGATGGTCAGTCCACACACAGTACATGCAATAGCTGTGTGATGCATAACTTCCCTTTTATAAAACTATGTTGATGTTCTGTTTAAAATGTTTTGATGTCATATGTTCCACTAAACTTCACCTGAAAATGAACTTCAGTAGCTTGCAGTTGCACCAAATGGATGTGAAGCCAACTGAGCATTAGTTTCCCACCATCAGTTTGACATCTTATAAAAGAATCAACATGGGTATAGAAACAATATAAACCAAACCTGGTGCTAGCTTTGTGTATATTGGTTTTTTACAACTTCTAATTTATGGATTATTATAAGAATAAGAGGATGGTGGATTACTTACATATTATATTTAAGTTAATTGCATTATTTATCATTTATTTTTGCTAAATATTTGGAAGTACAGGTTAATCAGTACTTGTTGTGCAATATCTCGTAAATATAAGAAGGGATAACAAGCATTATTATTATGATCAGTTAACAGTTTATTTACACTCATCACAAGGAATTAACATATCTAATACATGATATAAAACTTAGGTATAACAGTAAAACTAAAAGCGTATTATATACAATTAAAGTTAGATAATATAGATAGCCTGTTTTGACTTTAGGCTCTGTTTTAAGCCTTAATGTGATTGTTATGGACATACTACTTCTTCCATCATGTAAATAAAGACCATGTGTAATTAGCCAAATACAACACCGATACTAATTTTATTTAGTGAGAAACAATCTAGCAATAATGAATGATGCTACTTTTATTAACATTTTTAGGAGAAGATACAAACAGGCCATATTATTTTATAGTATATAAATATCTTAGGAAGTGCATTGACCTGACAGTTGATGATCATTAACTTCAAAGTGGTGCATTCTGATCAGACATGGTGCATTTTGACCAAGCTGTTGGTGCATTTAGTTGCGACATTGTGACTAGACATCTAAGGCACTACAAATGGTGCGTTAGTATTTGTCTGTAAAATGACATCTATATAAACTTACCTGTATAAAAATGATATGACTAGTATGCACATTTCTGAAAGTACCAGTCCCAATGCATTAACTGCCAAGATCCAAGTTCATAGTTATATTTTGTGTGTATTTTCCAGGGCATTGCCATGTAACTCTGATATTGCTTGATAATGTGGTTTAGCATTGCATTTAATAGCCATTAACATTATGTTTAACCTATTTCATTAAATGTTAAGATTTATAGAAGATAAACTATTTGACTTGAAACTAATATAAAAGTACAGGTAACACTTTTACTTTAACAATAAAGCCACCTAATGACCTATGTTAAAAAATAGTTTACCATGTTGATATACATGAGAATAAAACAACAGAAAAGCACAGGTTGCAATATTATTTAAAACAAGTGCTGAATTACCGACATTTTACATAATGTGTTAAATAGATCATATACGTTTCCCTTTTTGCTGATCTGCAGCTAGTTACTGGGTACTTTGACTTCATTGACAGTCTGACGTGAACACTTGACTTTGCTCACAAAACCCCAGAATACCTAAATGAATACGGTGAAATATGTATATCCTTTATTTCTGGTTTGCTGTATTGAGGCAGTGACATTGACAGATGGAACTCCATCATGAAGTATGCAGCTTCTGGGCTCACTTCAGCGATTCGCATTTCTCTCCTAATATGCAAAAGAAAAAAATGTATCCTGTAGTTAAATGTGCAAAAGCCGTTTATTAGCAACATCTCAGACAGCTGATGTTAAAATTCAGCAGACTAAAATTTTACTCTTTTTCCAATTTGTATACTTACTTATGACTATTGGTAGAGCACTACACATAAAGTTGATATTTGAAAGTTCGCATGGGAAGGTTCAGCTGAATAAACCAATCACAGTTAAATGTGAAAATGGATGTTTATAATGGGGACTAATGAATGAACGGCTGTCATTGGCTTATCACCTCCGCATTACCGAACAGAAAAGCTTGTGGGAGAGTAACTCATCTTTTTTGTAGTACATGTATTAATACCAATTTGGATTCTAAGCTTAGTGGTAGGTATTTGAGACAAATTGACACTTGACATGGACGGCCCATTTAGGCTACCATGTGCACAAAAGTGGCCATAAAACATCAGTCATCATCACATGACATGGAAAGCTATAATATTATTGAATTCTGTTATTACACATGTATGTAACCTTGGACACATTTGTTGTAACTTTGGGTGATGCAGCAACATCAATAAGAAGATGTAGTAAAAAATAACGTTTAATGACATCATGTTATGCTCCGTAAATCTGGGAAATATAAAAGTGAACAACGGTTGACTATCAATTTTGACAGATAGACTTATAATTTACTTATTAAAGTATATTATTTCTTACAAAAACATTATTATATGGTCTTATTTCATACAAGATAAACTTAATAAGAATATTTTCTAGTTGTCATACCTCTGTAGCATGTAAGGGCAACAATTCATCAAATACAACAAAAATAGTTTTACGCAAAACCGTATTTCCACCTGTGTTCGAATCTCTGCATGGGCATATCTGAAGGCTGTTTCATCTTTAACTTCAATTCAATACCTTTGGATGTCGCTTGGCCCATTTAGCCTACCATGTGGACAAAAATGACTATAAAACACAAATGATCATCTTGTGCAGTTTGTAAATGCAGAATGACATATAATCTGTAAAATGTTTAATTAAAAATTTATGTTACACAACTTTACTGTTATAAATGGATATATTATTGGTACTACACAACAGAGTGTCATGTACTTTTATAAACTGATGACTCTCAAAACCAACTGTCAAGCTAACTCATATCTTTAAAATTCTTAAATTAGGCCCTATAAGCCAATATGTTTACCAAACTATAAAAGCAAGGTTGAAAAAATTCAGAATATTATTTAAATTACAAATTGGCTTCTGCTAAAGAAGAATCTTATTTGCTAAAGGAAAATTTGCCTCTTTAGCAACTTTTGCTCAGCCAAATTTGGAGCTCGGGTCAGCCCAAAGCTTGTATTTACTGGATAAGCTAGTTAGTGTTTTTCAGTGCTTTCTAAAGTATGTGTTTGTAAAATGGATCCATATTATTAGTATGTACCAACTCATTATATACCATATTCAGGGATGAGAGTTTTCCAGCTTTTACCAGAATTCCCATTTTTCCAGCGCTGATTTGGTCGAACTGGTTTGAAAAAAATTCTCTTGCTAAAATTACTTTTTACCTCCACTCTATTAGTCTCAGATTGTCCTAAAATGCACAAAACCTATTTTTTCCTCCCACACCCCAGATGCATGTGCCTCATTTCAATTTGTGACTTCCATTCAGCATTTTCAGGATTTTTTTCCAAAAGCGGCTCTCAGGCCTGCATATTACATTGATTATTCAACCACAGCAATAAATATTAAGCATTTTTTAGGTTATACATGTTAGTCAAAACATCATATTTGTGTAGAATCTAATAAATCCAGGGTTTTATGTAAGGTACCTCAGTGTTCAATACCTGGACAAATGCTGTTTCTGTTAAATACAAATGATATTAATAACATCATCCTATTTTATTTGCTGGTAACAGGAAGATATTTTGTACTTGTGAAGGAGTTACTGATATACGTTAAATGAGTTACACACACATACACACACACACATATATATATATATTCACTTTATATATATATATATATATATATACAGAATATTTTTTTTTATTGGCTGACTGGCTGATAATGATATATCATGATGGAACATGATCATACTGCAGTCATAATGTGAACATAGCTTGATATCATGATGTGGCAACATCATTATTCAGTTTGTGATCAACATTTCTTGGACTGGTTGCTAATCTTGTTAAAACTCGATGATGATAATGCAGTTCAAAATAATGAGTTATAGTTTCACAATGCCGAATGAAAGAAGGAACTTTGAAACTAATCTGCTGTGTGGCATTGTGATGTAGCAGGTTACTTTTTTACACCAGTATTTCATATTGTGTATTGTAGTATCACTAGTGGTAAGATGTCTTTGAATGATTCCTACCAGTAAAGTACTCTAAGACATATATATTTTCATACTTATTATTTTTATTATTATTAGAAATAGATTATCATTTGTTATTGTTAATGTCTATTTCATGGTAAATGTTTTGTGATATTATTTAATTGTAATTTCTCCAAAGAAATGGAAATATCAAGATATGTAACTAGTTGTTTAGTTTGAGAACATTCCAAACCATGGCATTGAGCCAGAAAAGGTTTTATCTTAGAATGATTTTAAATATGTGGAAACTCCCCAAAACAGCAAACTTTTAATATTTTCCTATTAAATCATGATGACTCTTTCGACTAAATTTATTCTAAACACAATACTAACAACCAAAAATACATACCCCGGTTGACTGCTAGGGTATCTTTACCATGGGTTTCTAGCATCCTGTTTTAATTTACTCCAGTATTTAAACCTGTGTGTGTGTGTGAATTATGTTAATTATTCTGTAAATGTTTATGATGCATTTGTTGTCTTTTGCTTTATTATACAGTAAATGTTTATTTTTGTTCTAAAGAGTAATATATGTTTGATAATCAAACCAAATTCTTGCAATAATATAAGTGATACTAATGTAATTTTATTCCTTCTAAACAGAAATGTGCTTCTGGGATACTATTGAGGGTATCCTTGTCTCAGTTCCAATCATGTGGTGATTGTGCATTTAGTATCACAGCCCCAACATTATGCAACAGGTTGCCATTGAACATTAGAAATGTGCCATCTTGAAAAGTATAAATGTTTTCTGAAAACACACCTCTATTTGGGGTATCATGTTATGATGCTGCTAATGAGGGTGGTTTATTAAAAATATATTATTATAATTTCTGTAAAATTCACATACATATGTATGGATGACCCATTTGTTGAGATTTAAATATAATTAGCTTTGAATTATTTTTGCTTGGTTTAAAAAAAGTTCAGCATAAATACGGGATGTCATTTTTTAATGAATTAGGATATAATAATTTTTGAAAATGCATGTTTTTCGGGTCAGAGTGTTGGTTTGAAATAATTGCATTGTTATGTTCATATTAAGTAAGTTGTGTAATGGCTCGTAGGATGTTCAGAACACTATTTACTACAGGCTTCTATTTCTTGTATATGTCACAATCTCTGTTCTTTTAGGGTATGTCTTGAGAGAGTTACATCCACAAATGTCATACCTCAGGCCATTCTGGAGAAGGAAAATGGTGGTTCTGTGGAAATGAAAGATATGCAAGAGAAGACATTCGGAAGCCCAAAAGATTTTGAGGAATATACATTTCGGTGGCAAGAGAAAGTCTGCAGCAAAGTTAGTTTAATTTTTGCTGTTATGTATGAATAGTAATAGAATTTTTTGTATTTCATAAATATGTAATTTATCTATTCATCTTTAACTGTTTTGTTTTCTTTCAATTTATCCTTTGGTTAGAGGGAACTAGACACATATGGACAAAATTATGCATTTGATACAGGATTCAGCAGAGAATATCACAATAATGCAAAGGCTGCCCAGTACGTTTTGTCTTGATTATTTGCATGAAATTTCACCATGTTATATTCAAGATTAATTTGAAATAAACAAGTAAAAATACCCAGTATAAAGAGATTTATGTTCTGTTTTATGATTGAATTGTTTGCTATGCAATTTTGTTCTGTCACCTTCTGGACAATTCATTTTCATAAATTATGCAATTGATGCCAAACTGTGGATTCTGTCTATTGCCTTTGTTGTTCTGAATAAATAATATAGTTTTATTTTAAATATTTTTATCACAGAGAAAAGGGAAACCAACCGAGAAGGTTATTCTCTTACGTTGATAATGACAGTTTCACAAAACGTGACGTAAGTATTTTCTTTCTCATCATGTTTTCTAGATATGTAACAGAAACTATTGTTTGTAACACAACCATGAGAATTTCTAAGTTTTATTTCAAATAGTATTGGCAATTTATAACTACATGACCACATTTGTAATTAATATTCAGAAAAATCTACTTGGCTAAGATTTGTACTGTGTTCTATATTTTGTGTGAGGTAAAGGCAGTAAGATGTTGATAATTGTTTTTTTTTTTATGTAGAGTGTCCAGAAAGTAACAACATCTTCCAAGGAAAAACCACCATTAGTAGCAGATAAAATGATTAAAACAAAACCGACTCATGGTGCTGGAAAGAAGTATAGTGAAGCTTTTGTATAATATTCACTCTATGTTTGAATTTTATATTCAGTTAAATGTTATTTTGTGACGGCTGTTCATTTTATATTATAAAATGATGGCTGAATTAATTGGTGACCATTTTCTGGAAAGTTTTGTAATATTTATTTCAATGGTGAGATTAATATCACAGCTAAGCTATGGATATCAAGGTCGTGTGCTGTGCTTTCAGACGTTACATTTCACAGATGAAAGTGGTCGAGAACAAACCATCCGAAGATTTGATGAAAGTAAACCGATTGTATATTCAGCCAGTACAGACAATGTATATTGTGGCTGATTTAACTCCGGATGGCAAGTAAGTAAATAATCTTTAAAACACCAATCTCGCTTGTTGCCATAAATGTACAGGATTTTTTCTTTATTATTTGAATGATTAATATATAGTTGTACCATAAATAAATAATGAATTGATTGTATGTAATTTTGTTATAACAGAAAACCAACAGAGGCAGATGAATTTGTACTATGTACCATTAAGTACAATGAAAAGGGTGTTATAGTGATAAGACCTGACTTCAATAAGGGACGAAAAGCCTATAAAATTGAGTCTATTGGCTTGGGACGAGGTTTTGTACACTTTTCTGTTATTTTCAAATCTATTATGTGGTGTGAATTCTAGGTTACGTTAAAAAAAACTGATGAGCAGTTAATGTAACTGTTTATTATCTGTTGTGAGGAACATATTGCAGCAGTTTGGTTCTTTTTCAGACCTTTTCCAATATACTTTAGAACATTCTTCTCCTCAACTAACAAGGTGAGATTTGTGTTATTCAGTGGCTTTAAAAAAAATTGAATTGTTGTATTTATTATAAATGTTTAGTCGTAATCTCTGATAGCATTTTCAGGATTCAGTTAGTAGTAGAACTCTTGGTCATGGGATTGAAGCATGAAGTTTCGTGTGTTTGTTGGATATCTTATTCTTCAGTGAAGTAGTCGCTCATCACTAAGCCATTGCCTAATTACGTCTGTTCTTATTTTTTACAGGCAAGAGCAAGAACAAGATTCTAAACTATTTAGAGAGGTACACAGTTTGGAGATACATACAAATATTTCATTGCTTTGATATTATTAATTTGCTATTAATTTTATTATGGATTATATCAAATATAATGATGAATTTTATTTTTACAGTGGTTCAACAGACACGCCGATATCCTACAGTCTCATGTTGGACATGAGTTTGAAGTGAGTACAATTATTTATCGATATCATCTTTATTGATTATCTGAAACCAAGTATTGTTTAATGGGAATATTACTTCATGTCATGAGTTTGTTTTGTTTTTGATAGGCTCCATCTGATTTGTTGAGAGTTATGGTTTATGGAGAAATAGGTATGTCTTTGATTGTTGAATTTAAAGTTTTTTTTAAATATTTGTTTTAAATAACCTTATCTCTCCACAAATATATATATATATATATATATATATATATATATGTGTGTGTGTTTGTTTTTTTCAGTGTCAGCTAAGAATTTTGAAAATGATGATTTGTTTGTTTCATACTTCATTGATCTTCCTAATGGTAAGTTATGAACATCAATGCCGTTTTATAATAAGCCAGTCAAACTCTTGCCGACCTTCCTGCCTTTTATTTATTGATGGCATTGCTTAACGTTTATATTGATTTACAGGGTGGTTTGCTCCAGCTTTGCAGCATCTCTCTGGTGTAACACATACGTGTTCTACAAAATGTGTTGGAAGGGTGAGGAGTCACACGCTATCTCCTGTTAAATGTTTTTTTTAGATATATTAGATCTTTTATTGCTTGACACACATTATTTACTGCTCCTCGTTTTGTCAGTTATTATTTTGATGCTCATTACCCATTTAACATGCCGTTAGTGGCACCAAATAAATTGAACTTTGTCCTATGTTCCACAGGAAGATGTTGCTTACTTCAGCTTTCCTTTTGAGTTTGAGCTTTTTTACAAGGCCGACTCCACATATGATGAGGGTGAGTAAGTTTTATAACCAGGTCTGGTTATTTACTTTATTAATCATCAAGGACTGTTGACAAATTACTTATAATTAGAATCATTAACCTACTGCTATGATCTCGGTGTGGCAAAAATATATTATGGGCACAAACAAGTAGTTCTGGTTTAATGAAATTCATTACTTCACCTGCTGTAGAAACTGCATATCAAGAAATATTGTTCACTGTGTATGCGGTATAGCTCAGATATCCAGATACACTCCAAGTCGTAATTCAAATTTGACGTAATGATAATTAGTGTTAGCTGTGCTTGTTATGCAGTCACTGCGTTCACTTTCAGCAGCTTCATGTATCTTCAACACAAGCATCAGATCTGACAGTTTCTCAGATATGAAACAAAGTTTTCTTTTTTAGAGCCCAGTTAACTAAGCATTTGAATCATCTAGGTCATCGAGCTATCCACTAATTACTTAACTACCATATTTATATATATTCATTCCAGTAAAATAATTCCCTAATTAGTAGGTTATGTCCTACCTTGTTATCAGAAACACTAATTCACACCTTCATTTGGGCATCTCATTTTGTCTTAGAATATCTGTTGGTGCATGATGATATCTAACGATAAGAAGCACAGCTTGTTTGGAATGAGCTGGTCAGTAAATTGCAAGTGATGAAGCAATTTGATGTAAACATTTGTCAAAAATGTAGAATACTAGAAGTCTGGTACCACTTATACAGTTGTCAAATTGACAGTATTTCTACACACATTTAGATAAAGTCATCACTGGTTATGATATCTAGGCAAAGAAAAGACCCCAACAATAAAAAAAGTTGGCAGTTTACTTTCAGAAAATTGTCCTTGATTTTTTAAATTACGAGCAGTATGTATAAAAGTTAACATTACCCAAGATTCATGTGACAAACAATTAGGTTCTCTAGCAAAAACTGTTATGGAAAATCTTTTTTCAGCGTTTACTACAAGTTTCATTTCTTTCTTTCAGATGGCACTATAAGATGGCCTTTATTTTATGTGGAAGTGTCATCACTGGATAGTTGGCAGAGATATCGTACTGAAGGCTACAGTCACATGACCTTACCCACGACTGCTGGTGAAATATGATTTACTACTTGCCTTTTTTTCATATCCTTTTCTTGTAATCTTTGTATTCATTTAATGCCATCAACTTCTCGGTGCTACAAGAAGCATTATCATGTTAAGAGTGTGTCAATCAGTCTGGCAGCACAGTTCAGGTTGAGGCAGTTAAAAACCATATAAATAGGATAAAGAATTGATGATTTATTTGTTTTTGTAACAGGTTGTTCTGTTCAAGAGCTGAATTGTTGGAGACCTGTTGGAAGATCCTTAATTTCAGAGTTACGCAGGTTTTTTGTTGGTGGCAATGCCGAGTTGGAAGATCCAACATATACAGCCATACCATCAACATTTGAGGTAATGAGATCTGTAGAAAACACTGTTACATCTATTATTATTATGGTGGTAATCAATTATTTGTTAGTATCATACACTGCTTAGTTTTGAGGCTAACATTTATACCAGTATTGTGTTTAGGTAATGATAATAATTTTAAGCACTTTTAGTATTCTGTTGGTTTAATCTTATCATTATATAAGAGACATACATATATTTCAGGGAAAACACCTTAGTAAATATGGCTTTAAAACAGTATCTGCTGGATCAGTGACAGTCAAGTTTAATATTGTACAACAGTCTCAGTAAGTTTATAATAAATATTGAATCACAATATTACAGATAAATCATTATGATAAAGTAAGCCACACCATTTATTTCTTGTAAAAACTATAATTTTATGTTCAAAATTTTAAATCAGATAAATAACTTTTTAAATTATTGATCTAGTGTGTTATACTAATGTTTTTTTCTATCTAGGATGTTCTTGTTAAGTCAAAGTTCAAAGAAGAAAATGGGCAAAATAATTGATAGATTAGGGCAAGTATTATTACAAATAAATCCTATTTAGATATTTCATGTCATGACTGAATGCATTTCTTTTTTGGGTTGGTTTTTGTTGTTGATGTTAACTGTTTTTATTGTATTTGGTCACAGGAGATCTGCAACTCAAGTGAATATTACAAGTGTGGTTGGTAAGTTTGAAGACTATTCAAATTTGTCTTCTGTACTTATTGTATTTGATTAAAACAATAAAATGTTTCAGTAATATACTTTGTAAAAACTGTAAATGTATATGTATGATTTAAGGTGGATATGGAGTGCAGTGGAATAATTATATAATAATAATTACATAACAATAATTACATAATAATTTCACTGGACTTCACATTACAGAGGCATTCAAGAGAGCCAAACAAAGAATGATACTAGCAAGAGAAAATCTGAAGAAGGAATACATCGAGACATTAAAGGCACTGGAAGTGGAAGAACACTAGCTTAGCTTCAAAGCCGGCATGAAAGTGTAATTTTCTGTGATAACTGCTCGATTATTCGTCAGACAATTGTGTCTTTTATTACTGGATGTGTATTTCAGAGAAATATAGTAATTATGTCTTCTTTGAGTGTATAATGTTTTTGTAATGTATTTATTTTAGTGATTTTTACATCTGTGTCAGAATTTAAATATCCTTATGTAATAAATCTGTTGCTGTTGCTTTGTGTTCTTTTACTTTCATGAGGTAGTTTCTACAATAAAAAGGTATGATCTAGGTCCACTTTAAAACCACACAGTTGCATAAGCTGATATTTGTGCCTACCGAAGTTCCAAATCATGTTTTTCTATACACCCTTCGCAACAGGTAACCAAGTTGGCATATGCAGAATCCAAGACAAGATAAATATAAAAACAAGTAAACACGTGATTTACACATGAATAAATATCACTTTTATTGAACAAGACTCATTTCTGGTGTATTCTGAATAGGAATTCATCATCTTACTTATGTCATGTGATGAGCTGTTTTCTTCACTTTCTTTTTCATCAATTTAGGTGGACCGAGGAACTTAAATGTAGTTCTGAAATGAATCAGATTTACTAAATAGAAAATGTATGATTATAATTTTACTTCGGCACTAATTGTCAATGGTTAATTAAAACGTAATTTTTAATTTGTAGACACAATCCAGTAATTAGCAGATAAATTACTTACTGGCAAGTAGAACAAATTGGGCTGAAATTGCAGAAAACTGAAAGGAAAAGATAATTGATATTAGTCAATTAATCCAAACAGCAAAAATAACATTTATGACCGAGTGAAGGTACATACATTCATGATTCGTCTTTAAAGAAGGAAATATTAACAGACATACTCTGGAATATGTTGTGAAATGTTTCAGGGATGATGATAATATGCTTACACAAAGTAATATAAAATACAATGTCTATTAAAAAAATTTAGTTTTATTGTTTAAATAACATACAATGCCATTCACTGCACACCAGGGGGGGGGGCTCAATTACAGGACTAAGGTAATCGATTACGATCATTTGAGAATACTATGATTACATTCAGAATGAATGTAATTGATTAGATTGTAAAATAATCATGATTACAATGTATAAAACACAAACATGTATATCAATACTCATTCAATTACATGTAGAATACCGATATAAACATGCTACAGTGTTTACATGTTGCTTTGTAAGAACCAGACACACTTTCTGGTATGTTCTTGAAATGAAAATGTACAAGAGACTGATGCCAAGTAATGCATTTGCCATGAATGCACAGGTATTTACAGAGATAACTGAGATTAGTGCAAACTGAAATTAGTGCAAATAATATAAATGGAATTGTTTGAATATTTGGGAAATATATATTTAGTAACAAAATGCATCATGTGTGGAGTGACTACAGCTAGCTATGGTTTATATATTATAAAGCATAATTAGAATATAGTCAAACCCCCAAATCTACCCCCTCTGTAACTTGACCACCTCTCTAAATGAACCACTTTTTCACAGTCTCAAATTATTGCTATGCTTTAAAATTGTATAATGCCCACGTTTGTTACCCTGTATGTCAACTGGGGGCCAACATGTAGCCTTGTTTATGTTCACTATAGTTTGCGTTAATTTAATTGGCTGCTTGTCATCCAACTGGCAAATTAGGGTCGTTTGGAGCTGTAATTAAAATTATGGTGTTGCAAAGAAACCATCTACAACTGTTAGCTGTGTGATTAGGTTTAACAGTGTGAAAACAACACAGTTAATCTGTAATGCCTGTTTATATAACTTAAAATAGAAGCAACATCTGAAGTAGTATTTCAACACATTTTCCTTTCATGGTGATAGAACCAATAAATTGACAAACCATCATGTGTATAAATATGACAGCAGTTCATCAATGGGCAAATCAGTTCTATTGTTATCTTTTACCTTACATACCAAACCATATCTCTGGCATGTTATAACATGGTAAATAATCAAACACCTTGAAAGTAATCACTGATTACGATTACATTTCCAATGTAATCAATTATGAATGCATTGCATCTGGAAATGGCGATTATGATTACTTTAGATCATGTAATCGATTACGATTACCCCATGCCTGCTGCACAGTGACTTTTACTAGAATGGTAACCTTAGAAAGAGCATATTTATGAGGTGCTACAAATCCATTTTGATACAAATGTTTCATACAAAAACGTGAAAACTGACAAAAAACAATACTGTAAGTGTAACTGTTTTAATACATCCATTAATCCACTCTTTGTGACTGTAGACTAATAATAGCACATCCTAAGGACTATCAAGTAATATTCCATGTTGATTTAAATAATCAACACTTCGGTAATTATAATAATTATTACTTCTACAAACATAGGTGAATAAGACAGAAGAAATGTTCTTTAGTGAGTGAGTGAATACTTTGTTTTGTCTTGCCTTTATTCAAACCCAAGACATAGTCAAGGCCAACTTCTAGTAGAATCACCCTACATATATAAGAATCACTGGGATTTGAACCCAAACTTGCTGGTATCTAGTGTAGTGTTCTACTCATTGTGGTATCATGATGCCCAGAAATTCATTATGATGGGAACAGATTAAAAGTATGCTTTTCATTCCATGTCTGCATGAAAATCTGAACTCATTCAACTCAACAATATTTCTTCAATAGTGACACTAATTACTTCTATAAATAAAAAGATGAGGCAAAACTATCAGATGGTTTCCAAAGGATGTTCATATAGCCACAAGACAACCATTAAGACTAATCTTTTTATAGTATTCAGAATGTCACCAATCATATATGTCAAAGCCCTTAAAACAGCTACTCTGCCACTTCAAAATAGGACACCTTCAGAATAGCATTGGGGGTAAGGTTTCTGCTATAACTTAAAACATGTTGATCACAATCGTGAAACAATATTAAATTTGAATTCAATGCAGAAAATAAAGAGTTATAAGTTGATATACATCCAATCAGCAAACATCCAATCAGCAAATGTCATCATTTAATAATTATGTCTTTAGATTAATCTTAGTGTGTAAGACCACCTGACCATTTCCTCCTGAAATATGTAGTTATTACTGATGTATAGTAAAACGTCACTCCATGTCATCTACATGGATTCCTCAATACAATAAATTCTGGAACTGCTTTTTTTAAACAGACAACTCTAAGTTAATAAGTATGGCATATAATTAAACAAGTGTGCTCAAACTGTGACAAGAATCTACCTTAACTGTAATATGTTACAGCTTGAAAGTAATAATAATATCCTTATTATCAATTGCTTACTTGACAGACAGACTGAACATACATATCCTATATCCACCAGGTTCCTATGGCAGAAACAAGCAGCTCGATAGTCAACTTTTACTTTTGGTGGCAGAGTCAAATCATTCCTAGTCTTAGGGTCAGGTAAAAATACCCACTGCAATGAAGACTCAGTATATTACAGCTGTTACAAACATTTTATTTTTCCTCAATTAGTTAGAAATTTTCCAAATTGGATAATAAAAATGCATGCACCCCCATAAGCAGACAGACACACATGTGTGCAGGTATTCATGCACACTATCTTTAATATAAATATCATACCAAAAGATACTGCAGAAGACCAGAAAGTTGGGGAAGTTTCAAATATATTCCTCCTGTAATATCACATGCCTGGAATATAACAAAATCTATGATATGTACATTAATTAAACTGATTAAGTAATGGAACCAAAAGCATAGATCAGAAGAGAACTATTATAGAAGAGAACTATATATATATATATATATATATACTCACCTGTTGCAGTAACCCAGATTCATTGTCTAATATACAAGCATCAATTACAACATTCTGCAAAAAATACAAATAACCAGAGATTACTGGATATGCATGTGCAGTAAACAAAATCTTCAGGAGCTGTAGGTTTATTCACAATGCATTTGGGATACAGATAACTTAAGTATAGACTGTATAATAAAGTGTCAAATTAACTTATATTTTACATTATTAATCAACTATACATTTTATCATTCAAATAGCCAAAATATGTAAAATCACAACTTCTGCCTCTATAAATCTAAAGCTAAACAAACAAAAAATTAATGACCAATATGACAATAAAATTTACGAGAATGTTTAAAATTTATTCCATTCTTCTTTTTTAATATTTTGGCTGAATAAAATATTAGTTATATTAATTTAATAATAAAAAATGATATAAAAACAAACTGTTTGCTATCTTATATGCAAAACCAAGTCAATAAACCTTTTACCACTGATAATTGGCTATTATTATATTACACAACCATTCAAATATTTATAATTTATTGATTCTAATTAGAAACAATAATTACATGTTTTTGAGCAGTAAATATAACATTCATCAGGTTCAAGTACTGCGATGGATTATCTTCTGAGCCTTTAATAACCTGCAAATAAGCATCATAAATTATGTTATGGTGTAATATAATGAACATATTATTTATTCATTGAAAGCCCATAAAAATTCAAACAAATTACGTGTGATTCATTAATATCAATTTGTATGATTGTAAAACATGACAAAATTAATTATCTAAATTAACCCTGAGTATGTAATATAAAATGATACCAGAATTCTTGCTGATTTATTTTCACTGGGATTCTCTTTAGTCAATCGATTAATATCTGGCAAAATTGTTAAGATGTATTAAATTGTACAATATGTTCAAACAACAGCATTGTTGATAGATTTTTTAGTAAAACAGCAATAGGAAGGATACAACAAAGTGCTCTACACATAACACCAGCCATCAAAGAATCAGAATACAACTCTCCTTGTGGATCTGTAAATAAATATACATCACAGAGAAAATTTTAATTTGTTTGTGACTTTAATAAACGTTACTTACTTCAATCTTTTCAACAATTCAATCAATCAATAAGTAAACTATGAAATACCACACAGTGCTGAACAATAATAAGTCAATCTCCACACCATTCAAAATGAGATCTTTCAGCTGGTCTTTGATTGTTGTATTTATCTGAGCAAATAGTTCATATTTTCCATCAGTTGGTGCAGATTCACCAGCATCACTGTCAGTTCTGTCTGAAACTGATGTTTCAGGTTTTGCATACAGAAACTTGCTGCAACCAAAAGAAATAAAAGCATAAAGAATTCTTCCAATAAAAATGCCTTGAACCATAAGGCATGAAAAACCAATAAAATGAAAACATAAACTAAGAAAAAAAGCTTTTGTTTAATGTACAAGTCTGTCTCTATGTTTATAGCCATATTTACTGACCTGCTATTTGAATGTGCTGCAATAACTGCCAAACTATTTTTATGACTAAGCATCATGTGGGCATTGCAGAACACCATGACAGCATCCAGACAGTGGGAAAAATACAACTACAAGAATACAAATTAGAACATATTATAATACTATGAATAACAAAATATTTTAACAACACCCAACCCGGAAAGTCTTTATCAGACACTGAACCAAAAAGAAAAATTGCTGCAAACTACCTCTAAAAAGTGAGAAAAGACGTACCCAATTCATTAAAAGAAGAATTACAAATTTTATTGGTTTTCAAACATGTATATTGTTTTTATTAAGTGGCAAGAAATATTGCCTGAGCAAACGTGAGAGTGGCCTTTGGAAAAAATCCTGATAGGCAGGAAAGGAAGTCGCACCTGGGGGTGTTGGGAAACATTTAGGTTTTGTGCATTATTAGGACAATCAGAGACTAATAAAATGGGGATAAAACCTGACTTTTATATGAGATATTATTTTCAAACCATCAATTTGACCCACTGCCATCTCCCAAAAGGTTATTTTTGGCTTTGGAAAAACTGGAGTTCTGGCACAAACCGGAAAACTCTCATTCCTCCAGAGGTACAGTTTCAGAAGGTATTTTGAAATGCATTCTTGGGAACCTTGTAAGAACTTGTATGTTTGTCTTGGTACTAGTATTTTTTTCTAATATATTTTACAATCCCTCGTCACCTATTTTATCAGCAGATATCAGCTACTTTGGTTTTGGCGAAAAAGGGGCCTAGAATGCACCAAATACTCCATTTCCACCCAACTTTTTCAGAGGGAGGCCCTAGCCACCACTTCCATTGGAAATCGGCTACTACTGTGTTAGTGTGACTACCACTACCCCACTCCTTCACCACATCAAAACCTCCCCCAGCAACGCCACTGCAATGGCATTATAGTGTTTTTACAGGCCAACACAGGTGAGCTGCTGCCTACTTTTTAAAAGAGGTTATCTACTCTGTTCCCTACTAAAAAGGCTGATTGATTTTGATTACATGGGACCAAGACAATTATTTGATTTAGATGTTTCATTAAAATGGGTTTACTTCCTATGGGATTAAACAGGGCTCTGGCTGGAGCAGCATATGACTTTGTTTTAAGTGGATATTTTATTAAAATTGGGTGTTATATATCTGAGTTATAGTGTGTGTGTGTGTGTCTATCTATATATATATATATATATATATATATATATGAAATGTTAAACAATATTTGTAAAAATTATGCCAAATAAATAATGAGATTCACTGGTGTAAACAATCTTTTCATGGTTTAGCTAACAGCAGCATGATTTATTCAGACCTGTGCATTAACAGAAGCTCAAACCTATCTGTGAAATATAACATGTACACTCACAATAATATATGGTTTCATAATTGATTGATGTTTTACAGCCACTTTTGTGCACATGGTAGGCTAAATGGGCTGAGTGACCTCTAATGGTAATAAAGCAGTCAAGGATGAAACAACCTTCAGATATGCCCATGCTGAGATTCAAACACGGGTAATATATGGGTTCAACAGAATTTACTTGAACACTACTAGCTTGAAGAAACTTAAATTATCTCATTGTAATTTTATCAAAGAAGCCTTGGGTCTATCTAAATGATATCAAAACACTGAAATTTGAATAGATTTAAACATTTAAGGAGATACTGATCTAAACAAGCAGAGTATTTACTCACTTGTTAAATGAATTATGTATGTGCCAGTGCAAGACTTAATCTACCCCCATTATCAATGTTTATATCTAAAGGTACTGTTGTGCTTTGTAGTCTAATAAGTAAGCTTGTAACTCCAATAACTTGTGCCTTTAGAGAACTTAGCGTCCTTTCAGCATGTAACACTTTAATGATAATATTAAGGACTCTAAGTGGTTTGCAGTTGCTGCATCATGACACATTTATGAAACACTTACTCAGGTGAACATATCTTAATATACGTAAAAGACTGGTACTTTGTGTGTCTCAACATATTTCAAAAAATATATTTCAAGATTTATACTGATAAACATTTTTAATCACACCGTTATTTGTTACTTTTTTATGCTGTTCCCTCCATGTCTATGTGTGAGTATGTGTGATACTTTTCCCTATGATTTTATTTACTGTAAATTTAAAAAAGGAAGAGTTCACTTTCATTTCAAATCTATAGAACTAATATAAATATGTTCACAAATAATAAATAAAGTCAAAATATTTATTTGTTCATATATTTATATAGAGAGAGGTCTATGTCATTTATATTGAATTGAATTTTCACAACAACACGTAATTTTGCTAGTTAAGCGACCATTAATACAGAAAATAGAGAAATAACAACGCAAGATTTTGTTCCCACATGGTTTTGAAATGGCAGGCATTCTTAAAACCACACCAGTTGCAAACCAGGACGGTCCTGTTTCAAAACACTATGAAGCATCTACTGAGCTGTCAGATTTATATGGATGAACCAACAACAGCATCAGTTAGCAGGCTGAGCTTTTACAGGTAAGTACCAAAGAATGAAGCCATAAATTACAGACCATATGCGTCTCCCTCATTTGAGGTTGCCAGCCACCTTAAAAATTGCCATTTCGACCATTTTGTTATAAAGAAATTAATTTACATATCTTTTTTCCTGGGCCGAGATGTCTTGGATAACTCAACCCTGTGGTTTGAGTTGTCCAAGACATCTCGGCCCTGCTGTGTGCTCTCTGGGCCGAGTTGTCACTTGGGCCTAGCTGTCCAAGCACCCTGTTATCATACAATCTGTACAAGGAAGCTGTAATGGCAACCCACTAGTATGTTTTGGATTACTTTTATAAGCATTACACATTGAAGTCATATTACCTGAGGGTAAACTGTTCTTTAGCTAAGCTAACTGCTAAGGCTAAGCCAGTTAAGAGTTAAGTCACATTATGATTATTCATTTATTGTTATAATATTTCTGTTTACACTATTACTTCAGGCATATATTTAAAATACAGCATACTGCTTTGTAATATACAGTACTTGATTAAGATTTATGAATTTATCTAAACAAATACCTTCAACTGTTTCAACATACATTCATAATAATTGTGAACGATAATACGGGTAATACTCACTTCCCATTCACGTTTTAATGCTCTCTGTCCCCACCAAACAGGATTGGTATCCAAAATTATAACTAGAATGCTCTCTGGATCATCTGAAAATAAAAGTTTACTAAATATATGGAACATCTACATATTTTAGTGTATTGCAGTAACATAACAAAATAATTTTACAAACCAGCCATCGTTCACCCAGTTCATAACGCCACCTTTAATGGTACATTTCATTTATTAGGCCTAGGGGGAGCCACCAAAGATTGGGTTTAACCCATAGTGAGTGAGCGCCTGAAAAATACGAAACCATCTCGTCTTCATGTCTGTAGTAGCAACATGGTAAATGTACGAACGATTTTCAAGTTGATGTTCAATTAGTTTTTCCTCTGTCAGTCTGTGTGCATGCTTGAAGTATTTTAGCCATGCCCATGGAAAGAGTAAAAAAAGCTTTTGTCACTAGATGCAAAGTAAGTATTAGTATCCAAAGCATTAGGGCAACTAGTGTCCGCAACAATTGTTTAGAGATAAGTGAATGATATCAAAATATATATAGTGACAACCGACAACTTTCGGACTTGTAGTAGCCTACATTTAAAATGTTGTAAATCAAATTTCCAGATGCATTCAAACGCAAGTAATCTCACTCTTGTACTCTGGATTGGGATAATATTCATTTACCACATCGTGCAGAGCCTGTGATGATCATTGGAGTTATACATGTGTAGATAATTAATGTTTTTAGTTGAAGAAGTAGAACATGTGCTCACAAGCCAAACACATTATTTATATCTCATAACGTTATCATGCAGATCTGTGTCAGTGCGCATACAGTCATAATGTACTATATTATTATCACAGCACCTAAAATATATTCAATATATTAAGAATGAAACAAAACAAACGCTTTAAAGTTTTTTTTATCATAACATCTTGACCAAGTCAAAGCTATATGATAACTGTTTACTGTAAAAATTATATTATATAGGTAGTGGAAATGTGAATATCCATACAAGACAAAATGGAATTTAAAAACAAAATTCATCCTTTGATAGGTATTGGTACAACACAGTCTCAAATAACAACTCCAAACTTTAGAATAAGGGGGTTAGTAAAATTAGGACTTATTTAAAACTAATATGGGACATGAACCGTACTTGAATATTAAGAATATTGACAGTTGGAAGCATATAACACAATTCAGAATTAGTGCACATAAACTTAAAATAAAAACTGGTAGATACAACTCAAATAATGGGTATGTTGATCCAGACTGTAGATTGTGTATGCAATGTAACAAGAATGAGAAGCATTAGGAATTATTTATTTAAGTATGAGGAACAACATGAATATTTTACAATATATGACAATTACTTAAACTTCCTTTAGATTCTAACAAATAAGGATATGAATTTGCTAAACAGCGTAGTGAATTTTTGGTTAGGGCCAATACTTTGCCTAGTGACTAGCATTTTGTAATTGCTATGTATGTGAAATATGATTATTATGTCAATCAATCAATATGTATTTCAAACTGTACAATATTACAATATTTAATAAGGGATAAATGTTCAATACATATGTGCAGTTTGGGGTCTACACTGAAGATCGTTTTATTTGTTTTGGTGGCGAGACCTATGTGCCTACAATAAAAGTTATGAGGTGTTTTTTAGGGAATTTGTAAATGATTTGATGGAATTTTTTATTCTCAATTCAGGAGGCAAATTTGACCACAATTTGGGCACTTGGTGAATGAATGTTTTTTTTTTTGCGATTTTACTCGTCAGTTTTTTTGCACGTGTGGACGTAATCGTTTTCGAGTATTATGCTCGTGAATTTCAGCATTTGTAGAGAAAATTGTGAACAGTGGGGTTGATAGTTTACCATGTACGCAAGAATAGATCAGTTTGCACAACTGTAATTTATAAATATCTTTTAATTTAGGTATTGCTAATTTCCTGAACATTGGACTTGTGTGTTCATTGTAGGAAACATTGCAAACATTTCGTATGCATCGTTTTTTAATTATTTCTAGCCTATGCTTATATCGATATGCAGACCCCCATAGTATGGTGCTGTAAGATAAATGTGAATGGACAAGGCTATGGTACAGTAATCTGTTATAAGATTATCTGTTGACAGAAATCTCCTGGCAGAATTTATGACATATGAACTACTGGGTATTCTCTTCATTACATGATTGATATGTTCCGTCCACTCCATCCATCGATAATATATATATATATATATATATATATATATATATATATATATATATATATATATAGTGGGTTACTATACTTGTGTCCAGCACTGTATTTTATTTAATTAAGTAATTAAGCACATGGGGGCAGCACTACCTGGTGTATCACCATATCCCAGTGTCCATTGCCCCGTTTCCTGGTCAGTTTTGTTAGTACAGGCAACTAGCACACAGCCATAGTTGTGACAGTGGAACACAAGATATTTGCTCCAACCAGCAAATGCAGGTAAATTAACTATAAACATATTACTTCTACATCTAGCTGTTTATGACACAATACTATTAAAGTTTATGATACCAATTAGCAATAATATGGATTTCTGAGCATTTGACCCTGTTGAATGGCACATGGCATGCAACCTTGGTTTGACCCTCGAGGCAAAATCCTGCTTTTGATCCATAATTATATTTAGTAAAGTAGAATGATTCAACATACACTCCCAGTGTGTTGTCCAGGTATTCTCCATACTAGTTTGGTTATTTTTATATCTATTACGATTATTTCCATAATTTAGGTCTGACGTTCTGCACATTGTGGCAATCGTGTTCACTTTATGTCAACCCCTGGATTCATCATCTTGGGTAATTGCAATTTAGTAATATTATCACAATAGTGTACATTACATATATACCGTGTCGGATTAACATTTGAATTAATATTTGATTATATCATTCATCATATTGATATTATACTAGTCGTTTTAGAATGGAATGTATTGTTTAGTCGGATTTAACAAATAACTAATTTATCAAATTAGTCGCTCAAAGTTCAAGTACCTATTGTTTTCTCAGGTGAAATATTAATTAATTATGGAACAGTTTGACTACGTATTCTGATGTATCTGTTATTGTTTTCCAATCTTATCTAAAACCGTGATATGTAAATATTTTAAATCATTTTTTTTTATTACATGTTTTCAGGGTTTCTTGCTTTCTTTGTTTATGTATTTCTTCATCAATGTCAGTTGTTAATAAACCATCCCATCATTACGGCGGTCGTCCTTGATTTCTGCGTGAATATGACGACTGTTACATATATATATATATATATATATATATATATATATATATATATATATATATATATATACCAAGAAACACACTGACACTAGTGATGTGATGAGCAGCCAGCTTCATGGAAATACGTACGTCTCTGTCTCTTGCACTATGTTTCGGACGAAAAACAATGTTTCGTTTTTTTGTACGTTCAGTGATAATTTGTTCGTCACATAGAACCACTGGGTCAGAACATTTAGATCATTTTCAATGACAGTACACAAGTTAGTTTCATTTTGATTGGTGTAATACATTGTCGTATCATTGACAAATAATATGCACTGTGAGTAAAACAACGAGTTTGGTAAATCGTTTGTATAGATGAACAAAAGTGGTCCCAATACGGAACCTTGGGGAACACCTCAGGTAACGTCATGACATCTGGAGCGCCACAGTATGACACAAACTGTGATCTATTGCACAGGTAATTTCTGAACCAGTCCAGGGCAATACCTCGTACACCATAATGGTCGAGTTAATCAAAAGAATTGGATGATCTATACTGTCGAAAGCCTTGTAGTCCAGGCACACTACCACAATAGTATGTTTATTTTCAATAGAGATCATTACGTGAGACGTAAATTTAGCTACTGTATCAATGGTGCTGTGCTTCGGTCGGAATCCATACTGGTTTTCATACAGTGTATCTTGTTTGGATAAAAAAAACTGTAGAGCCTTTCATGAACTATTTTTTCTAGTATTTTTTATAATGATGGTAATAAGGAAATTGGCCTGTAATTTCCCAAATCGGTTTTGTCTTTAGATTTGTGTATTGGTATCACCTTCGCATTCTTCATGCTCCTGGTTACGTCACCTGTTTGTAATGATTTGTTTATTATTGTATATATAGGAATACATATGGCTTGATACAGAGTTTTGATGAGTTTCGAACTTATGCCATCATGACCAGAGCTATTCTTGGGTTTAAGGGACATTATGATGTGGGTTATTTCAATGGGATCTGTTGGTGACATAAAGAATGATTGGTTACTAATAGGATGTTTCATGTAATGATCATACAATTTTTCAAGAGTAGGAATGCGTTCGGCAAATGTTGGTCCAACTTCGGAGAACTATTTACAGAACATTTTTAGGATCCTTTATGACGTCATTTCCACTTCTAAACACTTCCGAGATATTGCTCTTATCGTTTTGTTTCCCAATTATTTCCTTCAGTATCTTCCACGTTCTTTTCGAGTCATTTTTAAACTTAGTGGCATAGTAATTTTGTTTATGAAGCTTTTTTAATTTGTTATATAAATTTCAATATTTAATTAAATTGATATATGCTTTGCTATCTTTGTGTTTACTTAGACTTTTCCTAAACATTATCTCGCTAGTAGGGCCGGGGTCATCCAACGTTCTCTAATAAAATTTATATATGGGATTCTCAGTATGTATTGTTTAGATCTGTATTGGCTAAAATCTATGTACACATGTACATATACTGCCCAATAAAGTTATATTGTATTATATTGTGTTTATTGTATTGTATTGAACACGCCTGTGTCTTCTCTACAAAGTACTGCAGTGTGTTCCCTCTGGATGGATATTAAACTAATTCTCTGAAAAGGACATAGGCTGCGGGCAAAGTTCAAGACCTCCTATGATATAAGTTTATATATGGGTGAAATATGGTTGGGGGGGGGGTTCTATATGTAGAGCAAGTGTGGGTATGAAAATTATATATATAGGGAAATTATATTGTTAAAATATGGGCTCTGGGTCATTTGTCAAGCCATGCGGCAAAATGGAGGTAATTCGTCAAATAATGCTGAAACAAGGAGTCATTTGATAGACAATGCTGAAAATTACACTGGTTAAAGTAGAGTAAGTATTGTCATTCACAGTGCACAATGCATATCTCTAGAATTACCAGTAGCATTATAAAACCAACTGTTTTTAAATAGAATTGGCTTAATACATCATTACTGATATTACAGGTGACTGGAAAAGAAAATTCAAGCCTCGAAATAAATATAACGTAACAAACAATTATTTTATTCCCCATTAGATGCAAAACAATTCTAACCACCAGTTACCATATTTCCATTAAAATGTTCCCTAAAATCCGAATTTCCACGAGCCATTTCTAGTGTGTACTACACTCGCTAGGGATTTTTGGGTGACATCATCTTTGCCAAACATCACGTAGTGCCACAGCTTTGTTTACAAGCGTCTTGACCAGTTGACAGACAAAATGTCAGATTCCGACGAAAGTTTTGACATTTTCAGGGAAATCAAGCATTACGACTTTGAGGCACTCGCGAATAAGGGTCACAGACAGTATTAATTGTGAGGAATTAGCAGCAGCAAGTATAGACATGGATGTAGAGCAGCAACCTGTGCCACCGACCCACAACAACAGTTGGATTGGCGTCTATTTGTTTGTGTTAGTATAATGATGATGATTAATGTTTTACGGCCACTTTTGTGCACAAGGTAGGCTAAATGGGCCGAGCGACCTCCAAAGATAATGAGACGAAGTGAAAGACAGAACAACCTTCAGATATGCCCACGCCGGGATTCGAACACGGGTGGTAGTGATCTGTGGTCCAGCATGCTACCGCTAGACCACGGAGGCTCCCTTGTGTTAGTATAAGTTTAATTGATAAGTTAACAGACTGAGCCTGAATGCCGAATATTTCCCTCTTCTTATCAAATAACATCATTTAAAATAAAGTTATATTTGTCGGTACCCAGGAGCCCATATGTGGCCTATACAGGAATGTGCCACCCTCGTTGGAACACCTACTATTTTAACAGTTTAGTAGTGTCTACAATACACAGCCATAAGAAGCTTTGAGTAGGCCTATAAGAAATTTTTAAATTTTGTTGCCAATAAGTGAAATTTTACTTTATTCACGGATGCGTGAACTGGTTAATGTCCCAATAGTCTACCCTATTATCGCTCATACATACCCGTTTTCTATTTAGTTTCTCCATCAAACTGCTGATTCGTTTGGGCTTAGCATTACCCAGTTTGTCGAATACTGTTGGAATGGCATCTTCTGTGATTCTGACACTTCATGTCATATCCAACTGATCGTGCCATAGACGACGAAATAACGAACATACGTTCCTCGAAGTGATAACCCACTGCACTTTGTTCATGTTTCGCAGCCAATCGCGCAAACGAGTCATGTTTTGGGGGAATTAATGCAAACTCCATCCACTGGCAAATCCATTTGCGCAATTATATGCGGCACAATACATCAGTTTATATGTTTAACAAAGACCACATAGAACACGTAACAAAGGTCAAACAAGGACACGTGGAATGTTTCGCGTCTTTGTTTGTAAAATATGACGTCACATTCTAAAGTTTTCCGCAGATTCTCGAATAAACCTGTGGGATGCGAGATGCTAGCAAAGAAAGTTTTAAAACCACTGCATGTAACTATATTTATAAGAAAAAAATATTATATCTCTGACTGAAATTGATTTTAATAAATAACACTGACATTTTGACTAATTTGGAAAACCTTCTCCAGTGACTTTTAAAAACATATACTACACGGATGAATTCCTGTATGCTGTTGCTACTTCTTACCCGTTTTCTATATTGAGCTCATATTGAAGTTTGTTTCATAAATTATTTCATAAATATAATGTTTTTTGTTTCCATCGATCAACACTGAGGTTTTGACACCTACTACAACCTATTCTGGTAGCATTAATGCTACATCTACTACAACCCATTCTACCAGTACTAAATTTACTAGAAAAATCCATTCTGCCAATATTACTGGTCTACAAACCATCAGGTTTTAGTCATTCTGTTCGATTCACGGTTTTTCAAATTGCAAACCGCGGTTTATTTCGATTTTTTTAAATGGCACTTTACTCTTCTAAAGTGTGCACTACATTGACCTAAAAGAAAACTTTTCTTTTGGGTCAATGATGCACTCATACAATGATGGGAACAAATCCCGGATTTCTAATAACGTTTTCTTTGACGTCCATATGGATTTCCGATGACCCATGGCTTTTAGCCAATCACAGTGCTCGATTCCATAGCACGTGATATTTGCTTTGACTATCCCAGATCAAACACCTTTAGCATAGAATGCAAGAAACGTTTCTCGGCAATTTCTCTAAGCCTTCAAAATCGTATAAATCATTTGTTTGAAAACATTTCGGTCACCCGATGACAGAAACACATTGGAGTGGAAGAGAAACTAAAAAAGAATTAATTGTCTGCAGGATTTGTAGGATCGTAATAAAAGTCTGGAAATACTAGGAACATGATCCAGCATTTAAAAAGACGCCACCCGGAATATTTATCAACTTTATCTTCGCCTTCGCGACTTTTGGTTTCATCTACACGTCTATCTGACAGCAAACCACTTTTCCATCCCGTAGCAGAGCAACAGACTTTGAAAGAAATAGTCCATGTTAAACAAAAGATGCCGTTCAACTCTCCACAATTGACTGTCATCACAAACCAAATTGAAAAATTCATATAGTGACATATCTGAGACCATACACACTGGTGGAGAATCGAGGATATACAGAGCTCCTACGTGTTCTGGAGCCAAAGTATGAGACATGCAATATAGACCCTACAACTTTTATGACCGTATTAAATATTTTCTCTAATAATATTTGGGGAAGTGGAACTGGAAGTCTCCTCTTAAGTTCTTTATTTCATCTGGGGGCTTAACTAATAACTAAAGCTAAGTTAGGTATATGTTGCTGAAGTATTTTTTATGTTTCTGCCATTTGTTATACTAAAGTTATTATTTATAACTAGTGTATTAATATTCTTTTTGGAATTTGCATTTTAACACTTTCAAGTCAGTCAACAAGAATACTTTATCTTGCAGTAGTGAGGTTTCTTCTCCTCTGACGAGCCAGTCATCTCTATTTGACTTTCTTAACATTCAGCCACTAGTTAGCCAGGAAGATAGTCATGAACCCTTTCCTTTTAACATGGAAGTAGAACTGGAACAACATCTGATTCAAATGATTCAGATGTTGATGAACCAAAGCCATAGAAAACTGCATTAGATGATTTATTTGGGTCAGATGTTCTGAGGACAAGAGTTAGTGAGTCCATAACTCCATAATTGGCATCACAAATAGACCATGAGATTGTTAGATACAGGAAGGAGATTCCCATTCCGCTGAAGAATTCTGCCACAGTCTGGTGGAGGAAGAAATCCTCTCAGTACCCTCTGTTGGGCTACCTGGTCCAGTGTTATTTCACCATCCATGGGACTTCAAAAACAGTAATGTGGATATGTTGATCTTTCTGAACAAAAAACTTAGAACTCTAGTTCATAAAGTTATTTGAGAAGATGGTTATGTAGCTTAGATATTACCAAAAAGATATTTTTGTTTTCTATTCATATCATTTGTTTTTCTCATAAACTTAATAAAAGTGTTTATTAAAAATAAAATTTCTGCTTCAAACTTTTTAAAATTAGTTGTGCGATCGCTAGCAATCTTAAGTAAAGTATCGTGAATAAATCGAACCGTGGACTAAATATCGAAAATCTAAAATTAAAAAAATCGAATCGTCCGATCCCTACAAACCATTCTACCAGTACTACATCTACTACAAATTATTCTGCCAGTATGAATGCTATTCCTGCTACACATCGTTCTGCCAGTACCAATACTGCACCTGAAATCATTACCTGCACATCACTGACCCTATATCAGCAGGTATGTATTAATTTATGAAATAGCTATTGTCATACTCTAAAAATATTTACCTAAACATATTTTTCTTCCCGGCTAGAATCAACGTTGATTCAAATGCCAAAACTAGATAGACATTCATACATTTTTATGATCTTCGGAGTCGGCATTTAGACTTCCAACGTAGATTTGGGGGTGGGGGTGGGAGCTATAGAGTGTAGACCGATCCCGCTACGCATGCCCATTTGCGTTGATTTGGATCCCGGACGAGTTGTCAGGTCGGAAGAAATATGCCAACCGGCCGAATACCTGACAGCCAATGGGACTGTTTAAAACAAGATGGATTTCAACACTCGGATTGCGCCAGAAGCATGGTCAATCTAGAACAAACTCACATATTTGGATACGTGAATCTATTCGAAATTCAGATAGCATGTTTTGGTATACAAGGTATCCGTAAAGAATGCACCTAAAATACGATTTCATTGAAGGTGTTTGTTAAAACAACAAATCGGATTTTTATCAAAGGTACAACAGGCATACTATTTTTCGTGAATTAAGCCGTGAATCCAGCATATTTATTTTCCAGGACACAAATAATGTAAACTAGAGACGTGGCTTTTTAAATTTCTTTCACACTTATCAAAAGAATAGTGAATTTTATTCTGAAATTTGTGTCTGTTGAAACGTACAATCCTGGTGAAGGAACAATACTGTCAGCCTGGCCGTTGTGTGAAAACTATGACTAGTTAGTATCACGTGATCGCTGTTGCTGTCCCCATCGAGTCACTGGGTGAAATGAGACGGGAGTACGGCTTAACAAACTCCTTTATACAGCTACATGTAAATGAGCTTGCTGATAATATGCACAACTTTTGCGCAATATAGGTCTGCTTTTAGCAAATAATTTCGCATCTACACATGTCATTCTTTACATTTCGTTTCTTGTATCCATGATGCTGCTGGTGATGATGATTGATGTTTTTACGGTTATGGTAAGCTAAATGGGCCGTATTTCTTGTATCAACTCGTCTTCTGCAGATTATGACCGTATTTTAAACATTTATGTAATGTTTACATGCAGAGAAAAAACTGTTGCCTGTAATGTTGCACGTGTTTAATATTGAATATAAACATGGGGCAAATATACAACTTTTCTTAATAATAATAGTCGAAATGGCAGTTATTTTGGCAAAATAGTTATAAATAAATTTAGAATATGTGGCTGGTTGGATGAAATACTCCTACTATAGTGCTACGGCCAGGATTCGAACCTCCGACCTCATCACCATGAGTAAGAAAGTTCCACGATCTTACCCACTGGGCCATAGAGGCGGCTACCTTCGTAAGACAACAAATTAAACCTAGTTAGATCTAGGAAATATTCAAGATTGAATGGAACAAAATGTCCATTTGCTTTTGTTGTTGAAAAAAGTGTGATGATCATCTGTCTTATAATCCGAGAGAAGTCGCATTTTTCTAGCCTAACATCGAGTTTCGGTCATTTTCCGCTTGGTATCGCTGTCTTAGCGGGATTCCGTTGATCACGTGTTTGTTCCACCGGCTCAGCCTGAACCACTGGATTTATGGATTCATGGTTTAAATTCTGTTAATTGCTCCTGTACACATTCAACTCGGAAAGCAGATATAAAGTGAGTTCAACCTAGCGATTTTTATTTGCATAAAACATAAGTGACATAAACTGTAATTAATGGTAGGAGTGGGTGAGGAATCGAATACCAGAATAATAGTATTGTTATGAAGTTATGTATATTGCAATATGGGGCAGTATATCACCCTTTCATATAGCTGGAATGTGTATATAATGATGGTCATGTGACCGCACGCAGAGGGTTGTGGGAGTTAGACAGTGAAGCTAGAGAAGCAGGGTTGGACAGGACGTAATGACGACCAGCGATTTACCAACTATATTTGGATTTTATTTATAGTCCATTAAGAGTATGTGATCTCCAGATCATAATTTTGTATTTAATTAGAATGTCATAAACTCCATCCAATAGATATATGCCACTAAACTAAGTGACATTCAGCGCGATTTGCATGGCTGTCATGGTCCGACCTGTCTAGTTCAAACCCATGTTCAAACTCTTGCCATTTGACGTGACGATGTTCATGGATTTAACCAGTGATCACATAGATTATAATTCAAAAGGTGATTCCTATTGCTGTAACATTGGTATTTATGCATGATAGCGTGTATTGAAAGTGTATTGCAATGTTTACTACATGTAAATGTCAAGGGTGGTAATACTGTAATGTAATAACCAAAAATAATAATATACAGGTGATACGTATATGACATTTCCATGCACGGTATATGATGAGGAAGTATTTAAATTATTTTAATAGTAATTGTAGAGTGTATGATATGCACTTCACTGAAACGGAATTCATGAACCAGACAAGAGATAAACTTATCTAGAATGCTATTCCAACTATTTTTGATGTGCCAAATCCACCTCATGTAGCCACTGAAATCAAAGAGGAAGGTATTAACAGATAGGAGACTTATACAGGAGACAGGGCCAGATATGATGGTAATTAATATTTATAAATATTAATGGTGAAACATATTACAAATTGGTATAATAAAATTAATTAAATAAAAACAAGGCATCAAACCCATGAAATTTTGTCAGCCCATTTCATATCTTAATACAAAAAAGGATTACCAGCACCTGAATTAGTACTTGAAGTTTGCATAATGTCAATGTTCAGTTCATGTGCTTTAATTGGTATACTTCTCTTCATAACTTAAATGCATATCAAATCAAATTCTTCAACCAACTTGAAAAAAGGAAAACATGTGATCAAGTCATTATTTTACAAGGTACTGTTCTGTTTCAGTCCTTGAAGTTCTATGATGATGAGATACCATGTAAATAGGCCAATCTCTGGATACAGATTTACTGGTGTTGGATGTGATAGATGATTTTGAGTTATCTGTATAAGTTTAAACAGTTCACTGATCTGGGCTAAATGTCATATTTTTGTTGTAGTGGTTTTTTAGAGCTGGAAGCAATTTGGATTATTAAATTCTGTGCATTTGATAACAAATGACTGATTGTAACTGTAGATGAACCAGTGGCACAAGAGATTTGATGCCACTAATTGTATGAAACTACTAATTTCTCTATCTCTAACATAATGATTTACACAATGTTATTTAACTTTTCCTTATTCAAAAGGAAAGTAAGAATGTTATTGAAAAATGGTATTTTTTTAGCAATTAACTTCTTTGCTATCATTTTAATTATCATGTGTATTACTGGCTCAGTAACGGTATTACAGAAAAATACATTATGGATAATATTCACCTTGTTATTAAAATTATAATCATGTTCTTTAATTGTTTAATATGGATATACTTTCATATTAATTAAGTTTCTATACTTTCCTTTTTATATATTAAACATAATAACATTTTAGTAATATAATTATTCAAGGAACTAACAATTTGTATTCATTAGCTAGACTCTCTGGCATGAGATAATTAAGAATAACTATAATCATTAATTATAAGTTGAGTAAAACTGATATATATATATATATATATATATATATATATATATATATATATATATATATATATATATATATATATATATATATATATATAACATGAAATGACTGTATATTTTATTTATAATATAAATTAATGATTATAGTTATTCTTAAAGGTTAAAATGATATACTGCATGACTATGTCCCTAAATGTGATACAATCAGTGAAGGTGAAACAAAAGTGATATTATATTCAAAGGGGATTAAAATAAATTAGCTATTTAAAAAAATAAAACCAAAAGGGCCCCCCAACTAGTTAAATGGTGTCGGTCTGAGAAATCATGCTTTTAAGGCTGATTAAAAAATGATAATTTTTCAACAACAGTCTGTACACACAAAGTGTTCATATCATATGTGCCTTGTGGGTGTGTGTATGTGTGTGTGTCTGTATATGTTCAATTGAAAACATGCAACAAGTTTTGGTTCAGTGTGATGAGCTATACTGATTAATGCTGCAGAAGATAGCCATAATAGTGTCTCTTTTGAGTGATATTAACCCAGATAATAATTCGTTTTACAATATGCACACACACACACACACACACACATATATATATATATATATATATATATATACATATACATTAATAATAATAACAAACTATATTTAATAAAGCACCCTTACTAGCAGGAGCCATTCAAAGGTTCTGTATATTGTTACCTAAAATAATAAGTCTGTAAAAACTGAACAAGAAATTTAAACAATAATCATTATTTATCTGTGAAGACAACTTTGAGCAGGTGTGTTTTAGAACGGATTAAAACATTTCAAGAGACGATGTTTAATATCTATCGGCAACCTAGTTCACAAAGTGGGGGGGGGGGAATGCAACACTAAACGCACAATCACCATATGACTTGAGCCGAAACACTGGCACCTGTAATAGTATCTGACTGGTTGACCTGAGTTTTCCGGTTGACTTTCTAATGGATACCAGTTCACACAGGTATTTCATGTGTCGTGTCTTTGATAGATTTATACGTTGATACTAAAATATTGAAGCGGGCACGGTCGGTTACCTAAAAATTGGACATAAATATCTAAAGAACAAGGAATCATATAGATGTTGTACAATTTCGTTGTTGGTTTTAGAAAGAGATATACCAACAAAAAAGGAATTTCGTACATAATAAACTGGTTTAAAATATTATAAATATGCCAATTTAATTAAATGGGTTTTAAGAATCTTACAAAATATGTCTTTACTTGTTACGGGTTTAATGTGGTTTTGGCAACTTGTTCCACAGCCTGAGAGCTGATGCTGGGAAGGTGCATTGCTGTATGGCTTAAGACATACTTACTGATGAGTACAAGACGAAAATTGATACCATTTTCTTATATTTCATGATGCTAGTAGAATTTGTTATTGTCTAGATTACCATTTTTGTTTGATAAAAATAGTTTCATTGTCATTAATAAATTTATATTTTTGTAAATGAAACCCAAATATGTCCCTCTGTGCTTCCAGTTCAATGGGAATAATTAATACCATACATGTGTCGTGGAGCGCGGTATAATCATTTAATGTTATTGCAAAGTGGCAAATAAATTTAAAAAAAACTTAAGCCGGAGTTATAACAACCAATCACGATTTTTGTCCAGAAGACGGGCTTCAAATTTACATTCGGCTTGTAGAAATATATTTTCAAAATGACTCCAATTTCAATAAAAGATTACTTCTTATATCAATCCCCAAAAAAACAGCATCTTACCAACTATAACAAT
Source organism: Paralvinella palmiformis (assembly GCA_025642065.1). Taxonomy (NCBI): domain Eukaryota; kingdom Metazoa; phylum Annelida; class Polychaeta; order Terebellida; family Alvinellidae; genus Paralvinella; species Paralvinella palmiformis. The sequence continues at coordinate 1,510,681 of JAODUP010000015.1, forward strand.
CACTGGTTTACAGTAATTTCACTTGCTGGTAAAGAAATATTATTGGGTATGAATTGATTCACAGTTAAATGATGTTTGTAACACCCAATTATTTAATTAGTGGGAATTGGTAATACTTCAAATAATAATTGCGTTGATTTCACAGTTTCTTTTCATAAAGGTTTTCTTTCATAATTGAACCAGCGCAAAAACCTCGAAACTGTTCCTCTTCATCTTCAACTAACGGTTTCTGGTTTATCAAAATAGTGAATTAGGTTAATTATTGCAATCGTAATTCACACTTTAGAAATTAGTATATTTTTAAATATAAAAGACATGGCAACATTTCACTTGTCATATCATCAATCTAACGTTATTCATTCAACTACAACTTCCAAATATTTGTCTCTGTCAGAAACTTGCTGTCATCAGTAGATTTTAGTTTCTCACACCTTCGCCATGGATCTTCTGAACAACATGTCAACAGACTCAGACATAGTCAATGTAGGGACTAAATACACCTGCCAGGTAAGTTACTTTATTTCGAGTATGCCAGTTAAACAGTGACATCTATAATCTATTATCAAACATTTAATATTTCCTTTCTCCATAGTTAAATTATTATTTGTAATAAACCTATGCACATTTCTATTTTCAGAGCCCCAAACAATTCACTTCACATCGACCGTCGCCTCCAACCGAATTTCAGACGTCACAGTGTCAACTTCGTCCATCAAAACACCATCCTGCATCAGAAGCCCAGTTCCATACATCATACAACCAGACTAATGCGTTCCAATCCGAATGTCCAATACAACAAACACATTTTCAGTCACCTAACGATCCAGGACAAGTAACTGATATGTTAATATCAGTTGATAGTAAGACTAAAAATGAACGTCAGATTCCATATCCGGTTGTACCATCTTTGTGTACATTGATCAACGATGACAATGAACGACCAGTCACTCTTCGCATGATTGAAGTAAGTGACAGTTTTCTCAAGTTAAATAACCCAAACATGAAGAAAGCTGCCAATGAACTGGAGAGATTTTATGTCAACAAATCATCGGAGATCGAATGTGATCGATACTCATCTTTAAGGGCTGTAGGTGATAAGAAAGACTTGGTGATGTCCATTAATAACCAATATGATAAATATCATTATGTTCTCATAGATCGTGTGCAGAAATCGATAGATCTTTTGGATAGAAGATCGGGGAAAATACAACATGAAAAGATTAGGTGTTCCACCACAATTTCTACATCAAAAATCAGTTCAATAGGTATCCAAATTATGACGAATTGGTATGATAGGAACTCGGAACATCCCTATCCAGGTTATGAAGCAGCTCAAGTGATGGCCAAAGCTGGTAACATTGGTGTAGATCAGGTAAAGAAATGGTTTTCTAATCGTAGACAGCGGAAAGGTAACACAAAGACTATAGCAGAGATTGCTCGTCGACGTAAGTGTACGCGTACATTCTCTAGAGATGATATCTTACTGGAAAGTGCAAAAATGGCTCGTCTTCATTAGAAAATCGACTGAAATATATTCTTTAATAAATTATTTATATCCAATACTGGTTATGTCCCTTATTTTGTGAGTTTGAATGGCAAAGATGGTGTCGATGTTTGTTTTAAAATATTAAGAACTGCATTAAAATGATTTATAACGCATTACAATTAGCTATTTATCAGCTCACTTCCAAGATTATTTGAGTATCCAGTTAAACAACTACATAAGAATATGTATGGGTACAAATCTAATTGAAACTGAACAACACTCATTTCTAATCAGAAGACAAGTTCCCGGCAGAGATCATTTTGGGATATTTCAGATTAACCGCTCTTCGTTGATATTAGGTTACCAGTTAATATGAGACAATTAATAGCAATTAAACTATAAATAAGGCGGCTTAGGCAATTAACATAAACTTTCTCACAACTGCGGTGATCTATCGGTGTTTTACGACTTTGGGCGATGTTCCATAGCGACTTAGGGACTGTTGAGACGATGAGTTAGTAAGCCTTTCTAGATACACCACGCGTTCACAAGACTGGCCTTTCACTCTGTAAATTAAGATCAATCATCTTATTTATTATTATGAAACGGCAGCGAAAACAGCAAAAGCCAAGTATCTGAGACATGCAACACATCTTCACTTTCCAAAACAAATCTCACGTTTCGCGATTTCCATTATGGATATATATATATATATATATATATATATATATATATGTGTGTGTATATACAGCGACTATCTTAGTCACGAAATCTTGTCATCAAACAATGGGCGTATGACATCATATTAGTAATCATCTTTCATAAGGTAAACGTACTAAACTTAAAAGACTAATATTCAAATATAATTTTTATTTACAAATCAATAATAACAATAATAATGGCCGAAATGGTAGTTATTTTACGTGGCTGGCAAATGAGGGAGATGCATATGGTCTATCATTTAAAGCTTCGACACACGAACTAATTCTAAATAAATTTAGAATAGATGACATATTCGATGGAGAAAACTTTGTCAATTGCCTGGTTGGATGAAAAACTTCTTCTACTATAGTGCCACGGCCTGGATTCGAACCTCCGACCTAACGCACCGTAATGACCACAACACTAGGTAAATAGTCCCACATTTTACCAATGAGGTCACAGATACGGTGAAGGACATTGAGAAATATTATATTTTGCTATCCACAACAACAATAAAAATCAAAACATGAGTATATTTAGGTATTTCTCTAAATGAACACCTGTCGATATGAATTAACAATATAATCTTAAGAGAAAAAGAGGGAAATTTCTTTTAATAATTTTTCACAAAATGTCAACAAACTTTAAAAAAAAAAATATATGAATTTGTTTTGTAAATAAAGACCAAACCAGCGATGGGAGGACCTCATTTCAGTGTGTCTTATCCAGCAATCGCACAAACCCTGACCAGACTATATCACTTCTGAGTTCTGACCGAGACAAACACTGGAACTAAATTAATCATATATTATTTTCCGGTTAAGAGTACTGTGACTTTATTATTGTTTTCTATCCTAATTATAGAAAATTACTTTACTCTATAAAGGCACCAGTTAAAAGATGTTGATCAGTCCTGACTCCATCTCGAAAACGAGACAAGGTCAGGACTGATATCCCAGTAGGTAAATATGGTATTAGCCAAATAAATGTTTTGTCAAAATTTTCAAGAATTATATTTTTCAGCCGCTTCGAAATTGGAGCAGATATGATGTTAAAGAGAATAGTTGCATAATTAATTTTAAACTGAACCAACTTATTTTAAAATAGTGAATAGTGGCTTGGATTTCTTGCTAAATCGTTTCCAACATCTGGCATTTGAGATAGAGACGTGCTTCTGTCTCACGAGGGGGACAACAAGCGCAGTTTGGATGGGTAAAAAATGTCATATAACACAAAACATAATTTGTTGGCAAATTTGTATGGACTGCTTGCCAGCTTATTTCTGGTTAATTGATCTTCCAATCAGTAACTCTGTTACGGTCCTGATTGGTTAAACTCCAATAGATGAATTTGAGCGAGGGTACCTTTCATCAAACAGAGACAGGTTATGATGATGTTGATTTTAAAATATTTACTCAGTCACTATTAAAAGGGGAGGCTTCCAGAAACTATTTAGGAACTGCCAGAATCTAAGGTCTGACGCATAACCGATCATCACACACTTTGTTTCTTTTGTTCTAAGTAAGTAATAACATACACAACGTCAACTGCTTCGAACACTCAGGATCCAATAGCAGTACACTTAATGGTTACCAGAACTGAGAGTAGACTAGTTAATAATAGCAGACGCTATGATTACTCTACAGAATTTTGGATTTTAAAATTATTATTCCCTTTCACATAATTGCCGTAACCTACATAAACATCACATACATCTATATTTGGTACATGCGACGTCCACTGGATCGAAGTAGACTGACAGGCATTTCTCTTTAAAGATTCAACCCATAATCCGTGATATTTATCTATGCCACTCCGTATAGTACGGTTATCGTGACGAGTAGTCAGAGTAGAAAGATGCCGAACTCGAATTGGGTTCAAATCCCTCCTGAGCTATGTCATAGTAGAGTTTCATCTTTCACTTTGCTTTGGAGGTCGTTTGGTCCATTTAACAAAATATTTTCAGAAAAGTGGCCGTAAAATAGCAATATTTAACCATCTTTCAGTATCCTTTAAGCCTTAAATATCGTGTTGAAGAAAGGTTCATAAAGAAAAAGGAACAAAAACTAAATAATTGAGATAATTTCTTTTACCAACTGGCGACAGAAACAAGGAAGACTTTCGGCGAGATAAAGATTTGTCTCGATGTCGTTTCTTCTCTGGACGACGTCAAGTGGATGAAACTGTCATCCATCTCTCTAAGTTGAATAGACCGACCATCTCAATCAGGTTACTCCACGATGAAGTCCTAGGAAGCATTATGTGGCCCCGGGAATGACACCCATATGACACCCCACCAACTGTCTGTTCTCTTACCTCTGAGGAAGAGACAGGTACAGCTGGTGGTGCCTATATCATTTGATCACTTGTAATGGGATTGACTGGACGCTCTCGCATATTTGACTCCAAAGAAAGGGTCGGATTTGAGGTCCTTTATGGTGCAATTTCCACATTATCATCGCCCTCTTTCTTGTCGCTATCACGTCAGGCGAATGACCTCTATGGTCCAATTGCCATTTTGTGAACTCATGAAATCCAGTTGGGTTTAGTGCCGCTATTATCGAAAAATCTATTTTACTCAATATTGTCGAAAGTATGCACGATACTGTCACAAACATGATGTCTATACCTATGTTTTTAATGTCAATGATTATGATAAATACTGTTAAGAACTATTAGCATATATATTTATTTCGAAGATGCAAATTAGCCACCGCCATTATTGCAAAACCTAGTTTCTTCAATATCTCTGACAGTATGCATGATAATGAGATAAAAGTTGTGTCTACAACCACGTTTTCATGGTCAAGGATTATGATAAAGACAACATAATAGTTAGAAAATGCATATTCGTTTTATTTTATACCAATAGCATCATTACCTCACCAACAAGTACGGCATCCCTGACATTGACCTCATTTGGAGCTACCTGGCCATTGACAATATTGTAAAGAAATAAATCACTGTTGATTGATGGTGGATGGAAATGTTTTTCCAGCTTTGCACCAATCCATTTTCGATCAACAGAGAGAGATTTCCGCCTCTTCTCACCTTCCTCTTTGTGTTTGACCTGCGCTGATGAGTTGGGTCTTCTACGGAGTACAAGTGTTCAATGACATCAGTGAAGTAGACAGCGACTGGGAATGAATCAATCCATTCAGTGACATGTCATGCACAGAATAATGGTCGATCTGTTTGGATACGTGAATCTATTCGAAATTCAGATAGCATGTTTTGGTATACAAGTATTTGTAAAGAATGCCCTATATGTATATATATATATATATTTTTATTTTCACAAAGGTTAAAATGATATACTGCATGACTAGGTCCCTAAATGTGATACAATCAGTGAAGGTGAAACAAATGAGTTATATTCCAGTATTCAAAATGTGGTATAATAATAATAAATTCAAGCTTTATTAGAAATAATCCGAAAAGCCACAACTAGTTAAATGGTGTCGGTCTGATAAATCATGCTTTTAAGGCTGATTAAATAAATGATCAGTTTTCAACAACAGTCTGTACATACAAAGTGTTCATATCATATGTGCCTGTGTGTGTGTGTATGTGTGTGTGTCTGTATATGTTCAATTGAAAACATGCAACAAGTTTTGGTTCAGTGTGATGAGCTATACTGATTAATGCTGCAGAAGATAGCCATAATAGTATCTCTTTTGAGTGATATTAACCCAGATAATAATTCGTTTTACAATATGCCCCACACACACACACACACACACACACACACACACACACACACACACACACACACACACACACACACACACACACACACACACATATATATATATATATATATATATATATATATATATATACATTAATAATAATAACAAACTATATTTAATAAAGCACCCTTACTAGCAGACCATTCAAAGGTTCTGTATATTGTTACCTAAAATAATAAGTCTGTAAAAACCGAACAAGAAATTTAAACAATAATCATTATTTATCTGTGAAGACAACTTTGAGCAGGTGTGTTTTAGAACGGATTAAAACATTTCAAGAGACGATGTTTAATATCTATCGGCAACCTAGTTCACAAAGTGGGGGGGGGGGAATGCAACACTAAACGCACAATCACCATATGACTTGAGCCGAAACACTGGCACCTGTAATAGTATCTGACTGGTTGACCTGAGTTTTCCGGTTGACTTTCTAATGGATACAAGTTCACACAGGTATTTCATGTGTCGTGTCTTTGATAGATTTATACGTTGATAGTAAAATATTGAAGGCGGACACGGTCGGGTACCTAAAAATTGGACATAAATATCTAAAGAACAAGGAATCACATAGATGTTGTACAATTTCGTTGTTGGCTTTAGAAAGAGATATACCAACAAAAACAAAAAAAGGAATTTACACGTATCCCTGATGCCAGGAATTATTTTAGAAATGGATAATCTTAACATGATAGTACTAGTATTATATAATAATAATAATAGTAGTAGTATTGTATATAACGTCTTATTCAACTTTAATTGTTGTGTTTAAAACATAATTAAACATAATAAACTGGTTTAAAATATTTTATATTTAAAATGTTGAAGAGGACACATATAACAACCAATCACGATTTTTTCCCAGAAGGCGAGCTTCAAATTTACATCCAGTTTTTACAAATATATTTTCAAAATGACTCCAATTTCAATAAAAGAATACTGCGTTCAGTTCCAACAAAAACAATATTATATCAATCCCCCTAACTATAACAATCATTGGTTAACAGTAATTTCACTTGCTGGTAAAGAAATATTATTGGGTGTGAATTGATTCACAATTAAATGATGTTTGTAACACCCAATTATTTAATTAGTGGGACTTGGTAATGCTTCAAATAATAATTGCGTTGATTTCACAGTTTCTTTTCATAAAGGTTTTCTTTAATAATTGAACCAGCGCAAACACCTCGAAACTGTTCCTCTTCATCTTCAACTAACGGTTTCTCGTTTATCAAAATAGTGAATTAGGTTAATTATTGCAATCGTAATTCACACTTTAGAAACTAGTATATTTCTAAATATAAAAGACATGGCAACATTTCACTTGTCATATCACCAATCTAACGTTGTTCATTCAACTACCACTTCCAAATATTTGTCTCTGTCAGAAACTTGCTGTCATCAGTAGATTTTAGTTTCTCACACCTTCGCCATGGATCTTCTGAACAACATGTCAACAGACTCAGACATAGTCAATGTAGGGACTACATATACCTGCCAGGTAAGTTACTTTATTTCGAATATGCCAGTTAAACAGTGACATCTATAATCTATTATCAAGCATTTAATATTTCCTTTCTCCATAGTTAAACTATTATTTGTAATAAACCTATGCACATTTCTATTTTCAGAGCCCCAAACAATTCACTTCACATCGACCGTCGCCTCCAACCGAATTTCAGACGTCACAGTGTCAACTTCGTCCATCAAAACACCATCCTGCATCAGAAGCCCAGTTCCATACATCATACAACCAGACTAATGCGTTCCAATCCGAATGTCCAATACAACAAACACATTTTCAGTCACCTAACGATCCAGGACAAGTAACTGATATGTTAATATCAGTTGATAGTAAGACTAAAAATGAACGTCAGATTCCATATCCGGTTGTACCATCTTTGTGTACATTGATCAACGATGACAATGAACGACCAGTCACTCTTCGCATGATTGAAGTAAGTGACAGTTTTCTCAAGTTAAATAACCCAAACATGAAGAAAGCTGCCAATGAACTGGAGAGATTTTATGTCAACAAATCATCGGAGATCGAATCTGATCGATACTCATCTTTAAGGGCTGTAGGTGATAAGAAAGACTTGGCGATGTCCATTAATAACCAATATGATAAATATCATTATGTTCTCATAGATCGTGTGCAGAAATCGATAGATCTTTTGGATAGAAGATCGGGGAAAATACAACATGAAAAGATTAGGTGTTCCACCACAATTTCTACATCAAAAATCAGTTCAATAGGTATCCAAATTATGACGAATTGGTATGATAGGAACTCGGAACATCCCTATCCAGGTTATGAAGCAGCTCAAGTGATGGCCAAAGCTGGTAACATTGGTGTAGATCAGGTAAAGAAATGGTTTTCTAATCGTAGACAGCGGAAAGGTAACACAAAGACTATAGCAGAGATTGCTCGTCGACGTAAGCGTACGCGTACATTCTCTAGAGATGATATATTACTGGAAAGTGCAAAAATGGCTCGTCTTCATTAGAAAATCGAATGGTATATATTCTTTAATAAATTATTTATATCAAATACTGGTTGTATTCTTTATTTGCTCATAATTTTTGTGAGTTTGAATGGCACAGAAAGTGTCAATGTCTGTTATATTAATAACTGCATTTTAATCATTTATAATGCATTACAATTAGCTATCCTCTTAAACAAATCGCAAGTTACACATAAGAATTTGTTTGCTATTGTACTGGTACAAATCTCTGATTAAACTGAAATTCATTTTTTATCAGAAGATTCCCGGTAGAGATAATTTCCGGAATATTTCAGATTAACCGCGCTTTGTTGATATTTGGTTAACAATGACTGTGAAAATTTTATTCAATCTCCATAGAATGGAGAAAATACAGGATAAAAATACATGCAGCATACTATAAACAAGAACAATACAAGCTAAATACAGCACTAATTTAAAAAAAGATGGAGTTATATAACTATCGTTGTATAAAATAAATCGTACTGAGTCGACGAGATCATCAGCAGTGTATGAAGATTGACATGGGAAAATAAGACTAGCGGGATAAATGCCCATATCAACAATTCGATTTTTTGAGTGACAAATAAATCAATAAAATATACAGGTTCCTGGTTGGTGAATCATTTTGAAATATTCTGGTAAATAAAGACGTGTTATATTCATTTAAAAGAGTATTCGCACCTGTTACACCAAGAGCTTGAAGAAATTTATTATGATGAGATCTTTTGTTGAGACCACAAACGTATTTCATGATGTTGCCTTGTGCAGACTGAATCTTAGCGAAATTATTGACACTCACGGATAGACAATCAACACCATATAATAAAGTAGGCAAACATATGGTTTTTTATATAAGTGAACTTTGCTTTTTGTATTTAAGCCATACCAATATTGCTTATTGAAAACATACTTCGTTTAGCTTTTTGAATTCGAGTATTAACATAGTCGTTGTATTTAACATTGTTACACCCAGTATATCCATGTTTTGTATACGTTTGTTTTTCACATACCATTGGGGCGTTGTCGTAAAACAACCATAGCCTTGACATACCATCATACATTTTATCTTTTTGATGCCGAAATTAAAACGCCATAGGGATGAATAATCTCTGCATATATCTATCAATTTTTGTAGACCTGGAACGGTAGTACTAAATATAGAGACATCATCAGCATAAGCAAACGAGTTATATAAGTGGACACATACGCCGTGTTCACAAAGAGATAATTCAAGCATTAAACCCGACAGAAAAATGTTAAATGAAACAGGTGAAAGTATACTTCCTTGATGAGTACCACGAGTAACTCTAAAACACGTGCTATAGTGTATATAATTATCCTATCTGATGACACACTTCTAGATTCGAATACCATTTGCGTATGAATCGCCAATGTACATCAGGTAACTTTATATATATATATATATATATATATATATATATATATATATATATATATATATATATATATATATAATGGATGTTAACAGAATTCAAGTCATTCTAATATACGTCTAATTGAGTTATAAACGTGTATTGTTTTGACTATAGACTTGTTCTCAGTCAGATTTGGTTCAGAAGGAATAAAAATAAATTACATTATATCACCAAAAGGAGGATAATTTCTAGTACTCTTTTTATTTACAAGTCAATAATAACAATAATAATGGCCGAAATGGCAGTTATTTTACGTGGCTGGCAAATGAGGGAGACGCATATGGTCTATCATTTACAGCTACAATACGGGAACTAATACTAAATAAATTTACAATAGATGGCATATTCGATGGTGAAACCCTTGTCAATTGCCTAGTTGCATGAAAAACACCCCCCGCACCGTTATGGCCATAACAATGGGTAAATAGTCCCACCTGTACCAATGAGACCACAGAGGCGGCCAATGACATTGAGAAATATTATATTTTGCTACCCACAACAACAACAAATCAAAACATGCGTACATTTAGGTATTTTTCTAACTGAATACCTATCGATATGAATTAATAATATAATTTTAACAAAAATTCCTGAAATAATTTTTAACAAAATGTGATCAAATGTTTACACGGTAAAATAATTATATTTGAACATTTGGTTATAAAATAAAAACCAAACCTGCGATGGGAGGCCCCTCATTTCTTATCAACAAAGCCCACAAACCTAATTGGAAGGGCGGTTGGCCACAATTCTCTAACACCTGGAGTCAAATCTACTGGGCTATATCAGAATGGAGTTTTATCTTTCGCATCCCCTTAATAACGTTCGATGTCGTTTTGGCCAATTTAACAAAATAATTTCAGAAAAGTGGCCGTAAAATAGCAATATTTAACCATCTTTCAGTATCCTTTAAGCCTTAAATATCGTGTTGAAGAAAGGTTCATAAAGAAAAAGGAACAAAACAAAATAATTGAGATAATTTCTTTTACCAACTGGCGACAGAAACAAGGAAGACTTTCGGCGAGATAAAGATTTGTCTCGATGTCGTTTCCTCTCTGGAGGACGTGAAGCGGCTGAAACTGTCATCCATCTCTCTAATCTAAGTTGAATAGACCAACCATCTCAATCAGGTTATTCCACGATAAAGTCCTAGGAAACATTTCGCCGCCCCCCCCCCCCCTGTCTTCTTCATGAGGGGTAGCAGGTACAGCTGGTGGTGCCTATATCGTTTCATTACTTGTAAGGGGATTGGCTGGACTCTTTCGGACATTCGACGGGAAAGAAAGGGTCGGATCTGTTGCAGTTTCCGCATTATCATCGCCCTCTTTCTGGACACCGAAGCTGATTGCGGGGGCCTAATTGGGATTTTTCCTCTCTCCTGTTGACACTAAGCCTTTCTGTGCCTAAATGTTTTCACTTGGCCAAATTGTTTTATTGAAATATGCGATATTTTATCAGTTGAGTTCGCCTGTGTAACAACAAGTGGATTGTAATTAAATAAACTTTCATATTCCGGTCTTTATTTATTACTCTGAATGATCTATCGGTAGTTATTTATACTACCTCAGGATCGATGGTACGAATAAACCGATCCAGGCGAAATACGTTGCATCGGTTACCAACTGCGGTCTCGGGTTAGAAACACCTATGGCGCCCACTGTTAATAGGGGATGGCAACTTTTCACTAACGGTAAATACTGGAAATCATTCCGCAAATTATTTATATTACACGGAGACAGAGACTAGTATTTCAGCTGAATGATTGTGTCTTTCCAAAGGATTTAACACAATATTTATCAGGATATAACCCAATGATTGAGCGGACCGATCTCTCCAGATGAATGACACAGCTATGCCTTCGTTATTCATGTTGACTTGTAGGGGATTCAGCATAGGTTTCAATGGATTAAATAAATGATTTTAAAATTAAGCTTTTACTTGAATGTAAATTTATTTTAATGACGATTTAAAAAATATTTAATGTAGAGTTTTGGTAATATTATATTTACTTGTACCTGTGAACCAATGGTATACGTATCACCTGTATATTATTAAATAATGTTTTATTACATTAGAGTATTAACACTTGAAATCTACATATAGTAAACATTGCACGAATGGCTGATTCAGAAAATAAAACAGTTCACTTTCAATACGAGATATCATGCATAAGTACCAATGTTACAGTAATAGGAATCAACCATTGAATTATAATCTATGTGATCATTGATTTTATCCATTCACATCGTCATGTCAGATGGAAAAGGTTCTACAAAAATAAGTTTGAATTAGACAAGCCGGACTATGACAGCCATGCAAATCGCACTGAACGTCACTTAGTTTAGTGGCATATATATCTATTGGATGAAGTCTATGCCATTCCTATTAAATGCAAAATTATGATCTGGAAAACCCTTAATGGAATATAAATAAAATCGAAATATAACTGGTAAATAGCCTAAATACAGCTTTTCAGTAAGACATTTATCGGCCAATACACCCGTAAATCGCTATGCAACACAGTGATTCTCCGATTTCTAACCTGAGACTGTAGTGTGAAATTCAGCCGCGTGGTGGCGCCAGGTGTAATTGATTCGGTCTCCCATAAGCTGACATTATCGGCCAATGAACATGCACCACTGACCTATATATATATAGGTCAGTGGCATGCACGCGAAACTTCATCTTTCCGTAATGCTCCTCTGTGAGTGGTGGGGGAGGATTTCTCAACCACCCCAACGACAGCCTGGGGATTCTCCCAGAAAAACCAAGCACGCGAAACTCCGTGGCGCCATCTGGCGAAAAGTAGCTATTATACCGCCGATAATAATACAGGAAGCGCTGCAAGTGCAAGGTTGTACTTCTGCGAGGGAGAATGTGCCATCTGATTCTAAGATCGCTCATTTACTCAAACAGTAAAGTGCCCCGCCATGAGCCATAGGAAATCAAGACGTGTTAATAGAATGATTCAAATAGTGTTTGTTAATAACTTCAATACATTCACTGAACATTGTTACATGGTCTATGCTCATACGTAACCGTACTTGTTACGGGTATGGTTTAATCAAGTTATCACTATAACATGGAGAGACAATCTTGCCATTTTCTTTCATTTTTTATCGCGTTACCTTGTAATAAACCTATTTTGCATTGTACCTTGTATGTAAATAATATTTGTTGTCCTGAAAACATGGAAACAGAAGCTTGGGGTGGCAAAAAATGGCAGCCATTTTCGAAAATGGCTGCCATTGTAATCAGGATGTCAATTTGCAATGGCCCAATATCCAGCTTTCTTCTAAATATATTAAGCTATGTGTGTACCATGTTTGGTCCTTGCATCACAAAATGAACAATAAGTTAATTATGCAGCTCCGCTAAATAGCTTCTGTGGTCCGTACTAATTTAGATTCGTGTTGTTTTGTAGTTTCATTCAAATGTATAAATATGTTGTGTAGTTTATATTTACTATCTTTTTAAAGTCAGTTTATCTAATGAATTGCATATATTTAAATCCACAATTTTAGGAACTGTAATTTATATATTATAATTATTTAAACATCTAGGTATACACTATTTTATTATGTAATTTTCATGACCCGCACCTTTGACTGGCTCCTGCTAAAAGAGGGTTTTATTAAACTTTTATTAGCATTATATAATATTACGTTTATTATAATCACATATGTACATTAGTACTTATCATGTACATATCACATTAGTACCGTAATGGGGGGTGCGGCGGAGTCAACAATGATTGGTAGACTTACGGCTCAATGTTTGCAAAACTATACGATTTATTGGAGCAATAATGTCATGAATATGAATAACATACCTGAATATTAACAAAGATTGATATAGTTATGAATAATGAAGCTATCTACACAGCACCCCCCATACATAGAATGAGTTGACGGCAATATATGCCCGCATCACAGGATTTGGTTGAAATAAACACTGTACACTTTAGCCTTTCGTAACACAGATCAATGTCGGAGCCAAAGTCAAAATACTTCACGTATTTTGGTGTCAGCGTGGAATATCTGTTATTATATTAATTATATAAAGTCATACAGTATGGCAGAAATACATACACGGACGGCCTTTGAAGCGTGACCCCAATATAAATGTGTGTGTGTGAGTGTGTGTGTGATAGTGAAGTATGGATGGGTTTTTATAAGCTGTATATAAACAAAACTTAGCTCGGTTACAGAATGAATATAAGGATGATCTCTCTGCGAGTGTGTGTGTGTGTAGGGAGGTGTTTCAGTGTCACGGGTGTTAGTATATAATATGGGTAGTGTCATGCGTATTTCTATGCGTATGCAGGTATGTCTTTTATGTGTAGATTAGTGTCCATGTATTTCTATGAGTATTTGTAGATGCATAAATGAGATTCCCGAAGTCACGCGTGGGTGCGTATATGTGAATGTGAAGAAAACGTTCATAGGACACGACCTGGAGGTCGCCCTCGGCCTAAATCGTCTCTAAAAACGACCAGGATATTATGCAAGACAAACCACTGACGTCACACGAGGCCACGTGTTTCATGGCGTTCGTTTTTCAAGTTCCCTGTCAGCTGTCCTGAACCATAATTCATTCGACTGGGGACTCTCACCAAAATCGTTCGAAGCCACGATATACATTCTGTACATCGTTCCCTTGTCGAGGTTCCGTAACACATATTTAGCCACGCCCCTACCAAGGTCTGTGACGTCAACACTCTCCCAGACCTTCTCGGAGAAGCCCTTGTATAAGGCCTCCTTATAGTATATAGTGAGCTTCTTCACTCGTACAGTTTCGTTGTACTGAAGTTCCAAGTAGATGCAGGTATCGGATACAATTATGCCGTTCTCGCTGAGATTAGGTGATCTCGGTGGTTCTGTGAGAAGTTAGCATATTTGTAAATATATATATATATATATATATATATATATATATATATAGAGAGAAGAGAGAGAGAGAGAAGCCTAAGGGTAGTTAAGTGATAAAATATTTGAACTATTCAATCAATTTAAAAACTGATTAAGAATTTCGTTCAAAATACAAACGTAATTAAATTCAAATCATCTAATTAATGACGTACCAGTTTGGTAAGAGAGTGCCCTCTTGTGATCGTGTAAGCAGTTAATCAAGTCTGTGTCAAATTTTTCAATTTTAAGAAAACTCTCAGTGTTTGGACGGTCACCAGAGGTCGCTTCAGGCAAAGCGTCTAACTTCCTGTAACAAAAGCACGGTTATGGTAAGACCAATAATACGCAACGTTGGGCTGTATGTGACATCCTTACGATCTAAGCCTAGTTGCACAATTAACTTTTACAGACATGTAAACTTTACAGTCAATATTCTACAGCTAGAAGGCAAGATACGGTTTCCTGAAAATTTACTCACTTTCTGACTTCCTTGATTTTCTGAAATAAGAACATGAACGGTTTGTAACTGGGTCTTCATAAAACTAACATACTTTAAACTTGTTTGAAAATACTGTGCTATTAAATGTATTAACAATGTTTGGGTTTAGTACTTTTGTATATAAAAGATATAATAGTAGCAACAGCCACTTCTTGATCAGGAACAACAACAACAACAACGAACCATGACAATAATTAGCGCAAACGACAGGGATAATCATAGCAGCAACTATAATATAAACCGATGTGTGTACGAGCATAAGTACAATAATCTAACATAGGAGGTACGCTTACATTTATTTCCAGGGGTTCCTCGGTAGCCTTCGACAGGATGCTCTGACCGGACTCCACCCCTTCTTCTAGATCGTGTAGTCGGTCACGTGACGACTGCAGCGCCATCTGCAGATATTCCTGATCACGTGATACGCTGCCTTTGAGCGTGAACTTCAACTTGGCGGCTGTCTGCTTCACTTTAGATATGATCTCATTCTTCTGTTTTTCAATGTCCGCCAGTTTTTCTTCCAGTATATCCTTTCATTTGGCGACGTAATTAGACGCACAGAAAAATAAAAGGCCAGTTAGACAAGATCTACTAATCAGCGTACCTGACTCAGCTAATTAGTTTCGTTAGGACACTTAGCTTTCTTAAATGTTTACAGTTTACTTTTAGATCGATTATCTTTCCCCTTCCGGCGAGCACTTCTGAAATGTTCGCCTTGAAAGGGCTCGAACGTGAATTTAAAAAAAAAGATTTCACAAATAAAGGGATCATCATTAGGCAAAATGGTATGGGTTAATTTTTAAATATGCGACAACCTAGTTTTAAAAAGGATGTTACAGATGGTGATTGTGACTTTATTAACTGGTAAATGTTATATATATATATATATATATATATATATATATATATATTAATGTTACTGACATACTTTTAATTTCTGTTCGGTGCTGACCAAAGCTGATATGTATTCTCTTTCTATATCTCGTCTACTCTCACACGACCGTAATCTGTCATCGAGCATCCTCTGAAACGATGACAATAATTATCCAGGTGCCAGTGTCTCAGCTCAAGTCATATGGTCATTGTGCGTTTAGTGTTGCAGCCCCCACTTTGTGGAATAAGTTGCCGGCAAATATTAGAAATGTGTCATCTCTTGGAAATTTTAAGTCTCTTCTAAAAACACACCCATTTAAGGTCGCTTTCACAGATAAATAATTATTATCTTTTAAATCACTTACAGGGTTTTTACAGACATTAATTTGGGGTATTATTATATTACATATTATTTGTACAACGCCTTTGAATGGCTCCTGCTAGTAAGGGCGCTTTATTAAATATACATTATTATTATTATTATTATTATTATTATTATTATCTTCATCACGTAACTCGTCCCTAAGATCTGAGTTAAACGAGGAGTAGGACATTTTCCAAGACTCAAGACCGGCTTCTTTATAGAAAAGTTTGGTTTTTAAACTATATAAAAAAGTTCTTGTATCATAAGTGTTCTATATTTATAATGTAAACAGATGGTGCCTGGTGTCTATTAGTGTGTGACGACAGTTATGGGACTTGTTGGTGTGTTAATCGACGAAAGAACGCTATCAATAGAAAAGACGGGCTGCGTTAATGTTCTCACCAAAAAAACGTTCCTTTTCGCTAAATTTGGGTCAGGTCTATACTGAATAAGAAACTACCCCGAAAATAAAACAACGTAGCCAGACCTATCGAACCCGTAGCCAAAATACAGCCCATCCACATGGATATATATGGTCCGTCTGGTTTATAACATGTAGGCAAATGCGCGTTCCTTGTACCCGGCATAGCGTGGTACATTGTAAAAAGGTTTATTTAAATTTCTCTGACATGACACATTCAACAACATCCATGTATAATGCTGTAGGAATGAGTGCTGTTGTGTTGTTTGGTCTCAGTCCAGGTCACCCACAGAACATTCGAATTCGAACCCACAACTTTGAGGTTTGGAGCGCAATGCCTTAAGCACTGGGATATCGGTCTGCCGTGTACTACACTGAAAGGTGATGATAATGATTCATGTTTTACGGCCACTTTTGTGCACAAGGTAGGCTAAATGGGCCGAGCGACCTCCAGAGATAATGAGACGAAGTGAAAGACGAAACAACCTTCAGATATGCCCACGCCGGGATTCAAACACGGGTGGTAGTGATCTATGGTCCAACACGCTACCGCTAGACCACGGAGGCGCCCTACTACACTGGAGTCAGGTCTGAACTCTGTCAGTTCCATGCCGTTACATTTGACATGTATAAAAAATGTTCAACTCGTTAGATAAAACTGAATAAACTGGGCTTTCATTGAGATATCCTTGTAGCCAATCCGTTGAGTGGCACCCAGAAGCCGCTAGTTTATTGGTGCCTACCCGATTCACTGTTGATTTAAACATCCGGTAGCAAAATCCTGATGTTTACAACGATGACAACAACAATGAACAAAAACAAAACGGACAGAAGCATCGATACAGGATCAACTCATAAGGAACAAGTAGTTCCCGTCACGTTAAATTCTCGAGTTTCACTAGGTACTAAAATTCCCTGGTTTTATGATCGATGATATTTATATTTATGCTAATTCCACCCCCTACACTAGTATGAAAATATTCAAAATTATGCCATATAATAGCAGCGATTATATGGATGATTAGAATAGTATTTCCTTTATAATGGTTGTAAAAACTTATTTTTATCATATTTAGCTTTTCGTGTAGAAAACTTTGTTTTAGATCGAGTAATAACGGAACGTTTGGTATTTATTAAATTAATTAATTATAACGTGATTGACAATTAATGAGTACCATTTTTGTACACCCGACAGAACATCTAGGTTTTAGGTGTTCGAGCAGTCTACTTGAGGTAACTTCGGTGTGTGATTACTGATGCTGTGTTCGTGTTACGATTTGGGATACTTGATCGGTTTTATCAGGAAAGAATGTTATCAATCGAGAGAAAGTATCCTGTTTATTTAATGGGATGATACGAAGGTCATGGAATACCAAAGATAGTTAGATATATGGTTGTGTTTTCTAGAGGTAATATGATAGGACAAGAATAGTACCGGGTTTAAATTAAAATATAGTTTCTCTTCACCTTTCTTCTATAATACAAAACAGGGGTATCACGTTCTGCCAGGGAAGCTATAACTCGATACAGACGTGACTCAGGTATGAAATATATTTTGTAGGGAGAAAAAAGAAGCTGGTATACGTTCTTAAATATTCTAAACCATATTACAGGATAGTATTACTTCCCTAACTATATAATTACATCTATCTATATAGTTATCTACCTATCTACCTACACACACACACACACACATATATATATATATATATATATATATATATATCACTGGTTCAGAACACCGAGACACAAACATCTAAAATAATTTATACTTCAACAGATCCATCTATTTACAAACTTATTCTAACACACCAATACATTGATAACACGTCTGGGCGACTTGTCAGTCTGTGGGAAGCAGACTTTACTCTTTTCGTACATGACAGTGATTAAAAATAAATAATTTGTTTAAAGATATCAAACCCGACCATCCGTTGGCGAACCATTCTTCGCCATCAAACAAACCAAGGGTCATGACCTCGACAGTGTCCTTCTCTAAAAATGCGTACTCACCAGTTCTTTTGTAAACGCATCCTCGGAAGTGTCCACCTGGTGATTACAGTGTATTGACGGGGCTGTGTCTCGGTTATTCGTGAAGTAGCACTTGAGGCAGATCGACCTCTCGCACGTTTTACAGTAGAGCGTGACGGGATCGTTCGGATGATCCGGACACATCATATCGTGTCTGGCCGAGGTCTTGTTGTGTTCGTCGATGGTCCTTTGTAGGGCGACGTTTTTCGGAAGACTCTGAACACCCTTCCGGAGCTGATAGACGAGACGACATTCTGGACATCGGAGATAGTTGCCTTCGGTGAGCAGCAGTTCAGCACACGGACGACAGATAGTGTGCCCGCAGCCGGGCAATAACAGCGGCGTCTGGTAGATCTCTAAACACACTGGACATTCCATGGTAGGACTTCAGATTCAGAGGTTGCTCGTCGAACTGCTTCGTGTTTCCGGGTTCCAGTGGATGCATTAAGCCTGCGGAGAAATGGCAGTCAACTGTTACTGATTCTTTATCGGTTGACGAGAAGCCGAAGGAGAATTCTATTTTAAGTGTGAACATGCTTGTGGAGGATACAATAGCAGTAGACATGAATAGCAATTGTCTTCATATAAATGGCACACGCCAGAGAAGACTTCTTTTGTACGATCGTAATACCAATCTATTAGATTTAAATTCATCTTGAAGCAGATTACGATATATATATATATATATATATATATATATATATATGTATATATGCAAGCTGATAAAGTGGCACATTAGTGATTAAAGGAAAAGGCACATATCGTGCCGTAATGCAAAAAGGAGTCCTTAACCTCGGCTACATCATCTATACATTATGCAGCTGTATGAGGTACGAAAAATGTCCGCAGCTTGATAGAGGTATAACAGCTTGCTCTGACAAAGTCCTGACAATGTCGGCTAGATAATGTATGCTAAGTTATGTTAAGAAGTTATTATTATTATTATTATTATACCTAACTTATAATGCGCCCTTTTCATACATAAAAGCCTGTCCAAAAGCGCTCTGCGGCCAGTGACAATCAATCTACAGTGGGTACAATCATAGTAATAATGATGATTTGTCGGAAATGAATGGGGACACTTTATGTCAATGAGTGTATACTTCTATTGGACTTAAGCTATGTGGATGTTTGAAATTAAAGGAACAGTTCCCCTTCATTAACATTTTTAGCACTAATAGAGCTATGTTCACAAATATCATAAATGATGTCAAAATGTGAAAACAATCACCCACATATTAAATAATCCAGTTCAAAGAGCTGATTAATCAACTATTAATGACCTATGCGCGCCGCCATTTTGAAACTGACACAAACTGGAAGCTCCTGAATGCTGACGTCACTTGAAATAAACAACTTGACTGGAATTCCGTATAACCCGTTTAAAAGCATGTAAACAAGTGTTAGCCAAGAATAATTCCAGAACCAAAAAATAGTAATTTCGCTAAATTTACATCATGACTGACATTCAGCCATATCAGTCTGATACAGAAGAAACATTACAATATGAAGATGATTCTAATTGTTTCATAGAAACATAAATCATCGAAGTGTAGCGTGAGGAGAACAGGGGACACTAACTTGTGTCTACGTGAACTCTTGTGTAGCAATGGATTCCTGGGTCAGGTGACGTCAGATCACTTGACCTTTGTCCTTACCTCCTTCGAATCTGGCATCCGGTGCAGCCGTAACGGCGGCCCTCCAGCAATTTGGATTATTTCCTTATATCTATGATATCGGGTATAGTTCATGATTATTATTGTGGAATTTTTGTTTACTATTATAAGCAATACATATTTAAGTAATATTATCTGAGGATGAATTGTTCCCTTAATCTTGATCAACGATGAAAATTAAAACACCGTGGGAAAATAACATGGGGATTAAAACCCTTTTGAAGATCAATACAAATTTTGTATAATAATAATAATAATCGTTCTGATCAATAAAAAAACCGAACGAACCATCAAGGGACCAACATTAGGATTTAAGGAGAATTTGTGGGCTGCAGGTGAAGGTCGCCTTAAACAGCTCTGTATGAGAGCGGTGAAGAACATAAACAAATAATAAATGGCTCATCAACTACCATGAACTGTTCTACCTGTATAGATATACCTACATATAAACAATAGCCAGATATAAGGACAGCTGGCACATCTCATTCTACGGGTCCAGGACAAAAATCAATTTCTGTCATATATATATATATATATATATATATATATATATGCACGAGTACATACGTACATACACACACAGTGATTGTTAAAATAGTACACGTCTTAGTAGGTATGTCACTGTTCTAGTGTCTTCTAACACATAACGGGAGCGCGCTAAAATGCCGAACTAAAATGACTCATGCTCAACCAATCTCGGTTAATTCAGCCAATATCTCAGTGACTCACTATCTCAGTAAGTGACTCACTGATTCACCAACAATGGCTCTAAACGCTGATTGGCTAAAACCATCACGTTTTAGCCCCTTTCAAAACGACTTAAAATGTTTAGCCACGTCTGAAGGCAAGCAACAAATGATGATACCAAAAACTAGCCATCACACAAGTAAATATATCACAGACAGGTAAAAGTCGTCACACTGAACAACTGCTATGTTTATCTTCGGCTCTGACCTCATCTGACCTCAACTCCGTATAGAAATGATAGGATCAGATCAAAGAAGCCTTAGTGATGGATGAAATATCCCACGAACACGGACGAACCGGGGGTTAGGTGTCAATTGCGTCGTGTAATATCATATTCCTTTTCGCTGCTCTGACGCCTAACATTAAACACCCATAATTCGTCCTAATGATGGCGTACTGCGTAGTTAGCGTGGAAAGTATATATATATATATATATATATATATATACCAGCTGACGTAACTACGTTAAAAACGTTAGGTAATACGATAGGACAACACCAAATCATAACCTATTCAGTAAATGTCCGTCCCAGGTAATACAATGATCACAGCATACATAGACCACCACTAACGGTAGCCTTAATCACATATGACACAGATGTAGGTCACGTACGAGGTTTGGGGTCCGGTTTATGGTAAAATAGGAATGACCAGCAATACAATCGACAGACGTCACGAAATAGTCATTTATTGTCTCTTAGGGGAGTAATATCATAGCTAAAAGTCACTTTATTTATCCCAATAATAAACTCTGTTTCATACAAACTGCGTGTGCAGGCACATGCATGTATGTGTTTCACACACACACATACACACAGAGAGAGAGAGAGAGAAACTTCGTGTGTGCATGAGACATAAACTGTGTGAGTATGTATATGTGTGAAAGACTGTGTAAGCCATTGTGTGTGTGTGTGTTATAATATTTTCGTATCCATCTAAATGCCTATATTACTGTCTGTTTGCCAGTCAGTCAGTCAGTCTGTCTGTCTGTCTGTCTGTCTTGGTATATTTCTGCTTCTTTTATATGTTTGTCTATTATAAACAAACTGTTTACCTTACCCAGTGACTGATATAGACCAATGTTCGACAATGACTCACGACGATAGACAAATAAACACGTGTTAATTCCAATCACTTCGCTACAGGTAAACATTGTGGTTATGGTACTCCACAGCGTCACATCAAAACGTCTCTCTCTCTCCGATATTCTTGGCTACTTCTTCAATAAACAATAGAACCATCCTTCAATTTATGTATCAAAAGTAGATAACGGAACCATTCTGCAGCCTTGTATCACATCACAACAACTAGAAGCGAAATACGGGCGTTACGGTGTATTCATTTGTCATTTTGTTCCAGTCAGAAATTCAGCTGAAATTGAACAACAACCCCCACACACACATTTACCTAAACATGATCTATATCTGACAAACTGGTCTCACACACACACACACACACACACACACACACACACACACACAATAACATACCTTTTATAGTTTTATCCAGTACAAAGGCCTATAATAACTGTCTGCTATCAGAGTATCCCGATGTTGTGGTACCGTTCTCTTACTTTCCAAAGTTTTGGATTTCAAAAGTAGCGTCCGATTTCATAGATGAAGCTGGGGACATCGACCACAATCCTGTTTGCGGATTGGCCGACCTCGTCAACAAGGCGCTATTACAAACCAAAAACAAATAATTACATGCCAGTCCTGGGTAGCCTAGAAATACTATAAAACCATCCTAGTTATAACACACGCAAGTAACACAAAACATACACGCGCGTACACGCGTGCACACATACACACACACACACCTGACTGGTATCACTCACGCATCGCAGCCGATCGACGCCATTTATACCGAAACTCCAGCGAACCAAAACAAGTGGAAAACGTGACAACTTAGAGGCCATTCACTTTTTAAGACCCGCACCTAGCTGCCTAGCTATTTTCAAAGGCGAGAGGGATGCCACCTCTAAGTAAGCGGAGATTCCGTCACCATATTTGGAAGTTTTCCTAATACGCACCGCCATCTAGCGGCCAGACGAGAATCACTAGATGGCGTTGAACCAGAGAGTTATAAATAGTCTTTGGTCTATGCGAGTGATTTGGCCTTAAACAGCTCAAATTACCATTACGATTTTTAAAGTGCCAAACGACAATTATGTTTCCAAATTCAGTACACATACATGTGTGCATCTGTTAATTAATAAAATCTAACGATAAAACATTAAATATGCAGACATTTGCCAGCACTACTATCGAACTTCTACCTGTAGATCGACATTTATACATTAAACTGATATTACATCATAACGTAACTATACAAAGACGATATAAATCAAATCTGTCAATAGAAGATTCGTATGATATAAATCATAATGGCAATATTTTCATTACGTAATGTGAAATTTACTTGTAATGAACTCGTGTGTGTGTGCATACACACGGAACCCAGAATAAATTATTTTTCTTTTAGAAATTTATTAAAGGTACTAAATTTAAGACAATACTACACTAACTCACTCATTCACACACTCACACAGACAGGCAGATAATCAATTAATCAGTAAATAAATAAATAAATCGATCAGTCAGTCAGTTAGTCAGTCAGTCAGCCAACCAGCCAGCCAATCACTTCTACAAATGCTAATATTGTTAATACAAATACCAGCACCGCATATATTATATCGGAAAAATACTCCATTAAAGTAAGTAAAATATTTTAAAGCGCGCCTTATCAATCATTACACGGTTTGTTTACTTGTCTTCACTATTACAATGGAAATATACATAAGGTGTGTTATGTAAATAGATTTCAAGATCCTAGGCAAACGTTAAAGTCTCCGCGAATGGTAGTGCATTTGGTCTAGTGGAGTTACACGCTACAGGTAGATAGCAGGCACGATGCCTATCTACCGTGAAGTCTACCTATGGTGGTGCAGTGAAGCGACTCAGTTAACCACACACACAGACACACACACACACACATAGACATAACTTCTCACGAATTGATTGCCACTTGCAAAATAGCAAAACTGTCAGAGTGAGGTTAGTACTGAGACTGGTGTCGAGCGAAGGTGTAACTTTAGTAAATATGTTATCACCAAAAAGGTAAGTGCTTGTGCACACACACACACACACACACACACACATATATATATATATTCGTGTGTATGTGCATTCTTAATGCAGGTCATGCACACAGAAAGTGGCAGTACTTTACTTATATAACACACACATACATACGAATAAGCGACAGTCTGGGGATTCTCCCAGAACAACGAAGCCAAACCCACACATCCAAACGAACGGGTGTGTTCTGGGTGTGTACTAAGTTATTATATTCATGCCTTTGTAGGTGTGTGTCATATTATTGTTAAAGAGCTGTGTGTATTTGTATGTGTGCGTCTACGCCCGAAGACACACAGACAACCCCCACAGTATGTTTCTTATGTTAATTAGTATATATAAATAACAGTGTTAAGACAGGGAGACGGTCTATTAAGACGAGTTTGGCTTATATGTTAATGTACAGAAGATATTTCTTATTTTACTGGATACTGTAAGTTATTTCACTTCTATACTTCTGGGTCTGAATTACGTGCGGTTGTACGTGCGTGATCATTTCCGTGAGTGCGTCTTTTATAATGTGTTCATAATCAGTCGTATTCACGAAAAAATGCCTACGAGTTAATTGTTAATCCTTCTTGTTTGATAAAATTTGATTTGAGTCTATAATAATAATAATAATAATAATAATAATAACAGCACTGAAACAGCGTTGTTTAGGGTGAAAAATTATATCATGATGTCAATTGATCAAGGTAAGCCAGTAATACTTGTTCTTCTGGACCTGTCTGCTGCATTTGATACAGTTGACCATAATGCACTTTTCTCTTGGTTAAAAGACATGTTTGGTCTGTCAGGTAAAGTACTTGAATGGTTTCGATCCTATCTGGAACAACGCTCCCAGAGAGTGTCGGCTCCTTGTATTTTATCTGACATTCAGTTTTGTTATCTGGTATACCAAAGGGTTCAGTTCTTGGTCCTCTGGTTTTCACAATGTATACCCGTCCTCTTGGGATTATTGCGCAGCGATATGAGGTTAAATATCACTTGTATGCTGATGACACACAGCTGTATATATCACTGGATCCTGACAATGAGTTAAATTTCTCCTCTTCCTTGAAGAATTTAGAACAGTGTATTGCTGATATTCGGCTATGGTGACTGAAAATCTTCTAAAACTAAATGATAATAAACAAATATTTTATATTTGGCATCACCACATTATGTTAAATCCTTAAAGACATCAGCATTACAGATGGGTGCATCTTCGATTACCCCTAATGGGTCAGTAAAAAATCTACGGGTAATTTGTGACTAATGTATTAACATGTATGAACATGTCACATCAGTATGCCGAGCTGCATACTACCATCTTAAGAACATCCACTGTTTAAAATCATTCTTGACACAAGAATCACTTGTAACTGTAGTCCATGCCTTTGTTACATCTCGTATAGACTATTGTAACTCCCTGTTATATGGCATATCTGATTATAACATTAATCGCCTTCAGCGAATAGTGCAGCTCACATAGTAAAAAATAGTTGAAAATATGATCATATCACCCCAATTCTTCAAAAACTACATTGTTTACCTGTTAGACAGCGTATCCACTTCAAGATTTTGCTAATAACTTTTAAATCTATCAAAGACATGGCACATGAATACCTGTGTGAACTGGTACCAATTAGAAAATCATCTCGCAAACTCAGGTCATCCAGTCATATACTATTACAGGTGCCTGTGTCTCGGCTCAAGTCAAATGGTGATTGTGCGTTTAGAGATGCATCCCCCACTTTGTGGAATAGGTTGCCAGCAGATATTAGAAATGCGGCGTCTCTTTAATCTGTTCTAAAACACACGTGTTCAAGGTCGCTTTCACAGATAAATAATTATTATATTTTAAATCACTTACAGGGTTTTTTACAGACATATTATTTGTGGTATTAATATATTACATATTATTTGTACAGCGCCTTTCAGTGGCCCCTGCTAGTAAGGGCACTTTATTAAATATAAATAATAATAATAATAATAATAATAATAATGTGTATTTAATAAAAAGCCCTTAAGCATCTATCTGATCACACACCCTTAGATTTGTAGTATTACGCCACACTGTCTGTGACGAAGAGATAAATATTTTGCCATAAAACCAAGCGCATTCATCGCAAATTTCGAAGGAAGCACGCGGTGAACTGATCGTGGCATTTTGCGGCTACACTTCTCCTTCTCCTTGTTTCCTGCTCATAGGCTGAGCTTGTCTGTATAAAAGTCAGAAGTAGAAGAGAGAGAGAGAGAGAGATTCGGGTTCAGCAATCAACACCACATCAGCGACACAAACAGGATTTCTGCTTCGAAGCTCAGTCAATCTAACGAATGTCAGATTTAGGTTCACCGATAACAAAGGCAAATCCAAATATGTCAAGTATTTCCCAAAGCAAATCGTTTTGTATTGACAATATAGCATTTCGCAGTCGATTTAAAAATGTTTATTAAAAACGAAGCACGTGAAGCGTCAGATATTATAATATTAGTTATAGGAACAAATCATGCACTTCGCCCTGACTAAGATAAATATGTATAACATTGTATGACAAATACAAGGACGCCAACTTTTAAAACTTCAAAATATTGTTTCTTTATTTGAATTTAAAATGTCTGTTTAATAGTACGACATTAATTGAGTAGCTACTTTGTTAATGTGTTTTTTGTATTACTAGATTTGTATATACAGTTTCATATTATTACCTTTTTATCACCATATTTATGGATCATCCTCTTCGTGCTTAAAGCCTGTTCAATGATACTTTTAACATATATTTTCTAAGATCTTTATATATGTTGTGTAGGACTAAGGGACTTTATCGTTCGCGCAATGGATCAGTACAAAAAGATCCCATCATTAACTGCCCGGGTGTATCATGTTTCTATCTTTAGGCTATAACCGTATAATCCACATATTAATATATCACCTACCAGATACCTACTCACTTATTAGTCATTGAACTGGAGTAAAACAATTAGTTGGTTAATGGACTCGAACCATGAATCTCCCGTTTTCTAGTCGATCACTCTAACTACTGGGTTAGCAAGATTCAGTCTATTTGTTTATTCTTTGCTAAATAATAATAATAATAATAATAATATTATTATTATTATTATTATTATTATTATTATTATTATTATTATTGATTTAATGAAACCCCCCAACCAATAACAGCCATTGTTCAATGAATTTACAATAAAAGTACATCGAACATTTAGACATTTAGTTACAGATCAAAATTACAAAATACTATTGTTATTTTATAGCCTGTTTTGTGCGCTGATTGGTTAAATTGGCTGAGAAGATTCCAATGGCAATAAGACGAAATAACAGATGAAACACCTTTCTGACATAGCCCGGCCGAGGTTTAATCCCAGGTGCTATAGATCTGTGGCTAACCACCCTACCAGCTAGGCCATGAATGGGCCAAATACATAAACAAATTGAAGCTCCATTCAATTTGTAAGTTGAACTAAACTAATACAGTCAGTGAACATAATACATTTATTAATTGTAATAAAGTTATAGAACGTAACTTGATATACCTTTGGTGGCGAGACAGGCTTTATTATAACAGTGTAATGTAACTAACATTCTTATGACAAGAAATAGAAATAATGTATTTTTATTATAATAACTAATAATAATAATAATAACATAATTGATAATTATAAACATGCCTAGCTACATCAGTGAGGAAGACTGATGAAATTAGTTTGGAGATTCAACGAGACAACTCTCCTCTGATATGTTAATATTGTAGCCAACCATTTGGTTTCATTCTGTCTTGTAGCTGCTGTGATGTTTCTTGGCCACGACATAATTCTGGTTCTGTTGACGAATGAACGTCTCTGAGGATGTACCGCTACAGAACGTAGACACCGACACGGTGACCGTCTACAGCTTTTCGTCTTTAGTTCGTCAGCAGATCAACCGAGATGACCTTGGAACGACACAAGAGTCACTTGATCCCTGAAGTTCAATACTCGCTAGATGGGACTCTATTCGTTACCGACGTCGGCGGCACGTTTCCGCTCAGGGGCAAAGCCTCGAAACATTCCGACATCCGGGACCACGACTTCGGTGACGTCAGCCCGCCGCCCACATTTCGCAGTTTCGACCTCCGCCGAGAAGACTTGAAGCGCCGATATAAACAGCGGAGGAGCTCCAGCCGCGAGGGCACCTCCACGCTGAGCAATAACGCATCCAGTCTGGGAAGGAGACTTCGACGCTCAAAACGAAAGTCGGAATTCTCCGCCAAGGAAAAATACTTCTCCTCCGTGGAGAATGGCTCGATGTCGACGCCATCTAGCGGACGTCGCATCCACAGCGGACCTCCGCAAATGACGCCCGAGTTTGCCGACTCCCTTCGGATAAAGTCACTCAGAGATTCTAAGGCGGGAACGGGCAGTTTAAAGAGAGGTCGTCGAAGTGATATCGATGCCAATTCTTATCAGTACCGGCTTTCTAATGGCTCTGAGTACGAAAAGAAGGCTCGGTATCATAAGATACACGATGAGAAATTGCCGTATTTGTTGTTTTTGATTGATGGCATCTTACTAATGATAACAGGAGTTGTGAGGATATTACTTAGTTACTGGCACGAGTATTACTCGTCCATCATAGCTGGGATATTGGTAAGTAATTAGGGAGTCTTTATTGGCTTAGGTACGGGTGTATGTGTGCGTGTGCGCGCGTGTGTGTGTGCGCGTGTAGGGCACATACATATTAGGGCGCTGGCACGGAATTATATAGAAGCCTATAGATTCATTCAAATATACACTCACCAA
>JAODUP010000015.1:1545000-1562500 GCA_025642065.1 Paralvinella palmiformis
CAGTTTCGTCAAGTTTGCTGCCGGAATTGCGGCGGCTAGTCAACTTAGTGATCATCGTCACATGATCACGTGATCACATGTCCAAGTGATTGAAGTATGTTGATTATTGTTATTATTGTTATTATTGTTGATATTATTTAAATTTTGTGCATTTAAAATATCGATTAAGCTGGGCTAGAATTATAATTGTATTTATGTCTTTGTATCATTTAAGTCTTTGTAGGACACCTTCTAATGGTATTGTCTGTGATGATAATGATGATGATGATGATGATGGTGATGGTGGTGTTATCTTAACAAAATGATGAATGATAATTTTAATACAATGATTATACGGAAACCAAATTATAATGGGTTCACGCAAACACAATACGCGTATTTAGCAGGACCCGTAAAGGTGTATCCGTCTTCACGGGGCTAATTTTACTTTCTAATACACACACATTTAAGGTGTTCATTTTGTTAGCAAAACTGACTTATTTATTGATGTCCTAACAAATTTGATTATTTATCTAAATGACCGGTGCGGAATACAAGGTGATGATCACTCACTCGGCTTTTTGCCTACTGCAATGTAAATACTATGTTTTGTGTTCGAATACGATATGTCGTTTTTATGCTGTATATTTTCGGTAGAATTCTCATCAAATTTCCAACTCGTCCATTTCAGCGATCTTACAGACTCGTTCATATATTTTTACAGATTAGTGTTCTTAATAAACTGCTATAATGCGTGACTTATTCCTTTTTTTGTGATAATGCCAAACGCGTACGCATTCATACATATGTACATGCAGACAGGCATATATACGCACGCACACACACGCACACACGCACACACACGCACACACACAAAAGGTCTTGTCAAATTCCGACCTGGCTTTGCCAGAATTATATTTCATCTTTCATTTCCCGACATTAACTTTGGAGGTCACTCGGCCCATTTAACCTACCATGTGGACAGAAGTGTGTATAAAACTGCAATCTTACAAATTTTACATACGCGCGCGCACACGTACCCCCCCCCCACATACACACACGAATGAATTCTACTTGTAATGGTTTACGTTGAAAGATTTGCTTACAAATTTGATTAGATTTAACTAACTTGTGTGAGAAAGATTTTTTCCAATCAGTGAAAAGTCATTAATAAGCTGACAGTTTACCAACTTGAACCCATAACAATTTAGTTTGTCGAATAGGCTCTACTCAAGCGTCCTATTGCAGCAAGTGTGTACTATTGTATAAGTGTATGAAACTTTGCAGAACTTTTATAAACAGACAAAAATACAATTTCCTGTACGAAGTTTGTCATCTCGGTGAAAGAATTTCATAAATCTCGGATAATTTGATGATGATAGTCAGTGCTGATCGTTATTGACAATTATACGGGGTCTTCAGTCACCAGGAGACCACGAGAAACTGTCTCGTTGGTGTCATTCACCAGATGGAGCCACTATTAAAACGTATGAGTGCACTGCAGACTACTACAGTTAGTGCTGTGGTCACGCATTATGGTGTTTTCGTGGTTTTTATTTAATTTTACAGAAACTTATTATACTGATGTTTGATTTTCATGGATAACGATTTCTGCTTTAACTGACGACAGATGTGCGTACTATCGAGTTAGATTATTAAATTTCCATTTTTTAAAAATCCTTATTGCAATTGGGTTGTGAAACTAAGTCCCGAACAAAATAGCCTTGATCCCTGGAACTGGCAATATATTTTAAGATACATACAAAAACATGCAGTGTGTGTATGTGTGTGTGTGTCTGGACGTTTCTTCACAAACTTGTATACTTAAATACATAAACCTGCACAAACCTAAGCTTGTCCAAAGTGCTATATGAATGTCTGTATATAGTTAAGGTGCCCTCAATGTGTTCAATAATTCCTATATTATTATGGATCAATAAAAGTATGTCTATGTCTCTGTTTATGTCTACTGTCTGTGTCTATATCAATGTATACATGCATAGCCTATTACATATATTCACCCTATACATGTATTTTGCTAACGTAGAAAACACACACCAGCCATCCACATACTGTATATAAAAATTATCATCTTATGTCACTCACCAATGTTCTATTTTTGTTATTGGTGGACGATCATGTCTTAAAATCCTAGAAAATTAAGCCTCTATAAATGTTTGGATATAAAGATATGTAACGTCCGTTTATATTATTCTTGTCCATAACTGTAAAACACCTATTCGCCAAATGTCATAGGAATTATGGCCAGATTATCTTAATACATTCTTTAATATTAAAGATAAGAATTATGATATTAGATCTGAAATCAGTGTACAATTAACCAAATATAAATGTTATCTCCATGTGTATTGTAGATGACTTAAATAAGCAATATGCTAAAAAAAAATTTTTTTTTTTTTTTTTTTTAAAAAATGGTGTTTTTATTAATTTATTTTTGGGTTTTATATTGTTGTTGTTTTCTATTAATGTTATTTCGAAATGACCACGCAACAATTAGTGTCTTTAAAAATGTTGTTGTACTGATAATGTTTCTTGGAATGATCACGAAAACAATTAGGCTTTAAAAATGTGACTAAAGGTTCTGTCGACTGACATAATAAAAGATTACCAGACACACACTACAACAGATGGTCGAACAGAGAAACGGACAACTACACTCACTCACTCACTCACTCACTCACTCACTCACTCACTCACTCACTCACTCACTCACTCACTCACTCACTCACTCACTCACTCACTCACTCACTCACTCACTCACTCACTCACTCACTCATCACCACTCACTCACTCACCACTCACTCACCTACTCACTCACTCACTCCTCACACTCACTCTATCTCACTCACTCACTCACTCACTCACTCACTCACTCACTCACTCACTCACTCACTCACTCACTCACTCACTCACTCACTCACTCACTCACTCACTCACTCACTCACTCACTCACTCACTCACTCACTCACTCACTCACTCACTCACTCACTCACTCACCACCACTCACTCACTCACTCACTCACTCACTCACTCACTCACTCACTCACTCACTCACTCACCACTCCACCACTCACTCACTCACTCACCACCACCTCACTCACTCACTCACTCACTCACTCACTCACTCACTCACCACTCACTCACTCACTCACTCACTCACTCACTCACTCACTCACTCACTCACTCACTCACTCACTCACCACTCACTCACTCACTCACTCACTCACTCACTCACTCACTCACTCACTGGCTCTCTGACTGACTGACTGAACGACTGATTGACTGACTGACTGACTGACTGACTGACTGACTGATTGACTGACTGTGACCGACTCACTCACTCACTCACCAGTCAACCCAACCAGCCAACCAGCTATACACCCACCTACACAAACAAATAACCCAGCCAACTGTTCACCCCAATGATAACCACTGGCCGTTAGCTATAGACGTTTTAACTGACATAAAGACAAGGAGTCATCCGGTTGTTAAGAAACGGACAATTTCCTCCACTGGGACCATATAAAGTCAGTTATGGCACACACACATACACACACACACACACACACACACACAAGACAGAGCTCTCCATGCGGGTCTTCCTGTGTTACAGTAGCAAATCGGGTTCTTATCGGAGCGAGAGATTAAGATAGCGGAGAGGATTTATCGCCATGACGCGCCATGTTCCACCTTCCCCATCTGCTTCCGGTACACTTTAGCCAGCTATCTGCTATGGCAGTGGCGCCCTCTGATGGCCCACCGAGTGTCTTTGCCCTGATCTTATCGCCGTCTCTGGCGACACTAATTACCAAACCCTGGCGACAGGCCACTCTCACTGGCCAAGTGGCCACCCTACCTCAACGAGCAAACGACTGACGGAGTGGGTAAGCCATCTTAAAATTGATTTTCCTGTCTAACAGATAAATGTTGAATCGTCTTTTTACTTCAGACACCCATCTATTAAAATCTAATTTCTTGGCTTTATCTCCAAACAGAGAAAAAGAGTGGACCGCCTATAAAGGTCACGTTGAAACTGGGTTAGAGGTCAACAGAATACAGCGAGCTAATACAATATATAGAATGGTTTATTTACAAAGGACTGGTATTAAATAGGTTGGATATTGATTCACTTGTTCTGGTTATATACGCATCTGTGTATCGTATAAGTATATTGGCATGTGTGTGTGTGCGTGTGTGTGTGTGTGTGTGTGTGTGCGTGTGTGCGTGCGTGTGTGCGTGCGTGCGTGCGTGCGTGCGTGTGTGCGTGTGTGTGCGCGCGCGCGTCTGGATGAATTGGCAAATAGGTGGATGGATGGATGGATGGATGGATGAATGAATGGATGGATGGATGGATAGAATTATATTTGTTCGTTTCATTGCGTATATCTGCATACGTTAATAGCTATATACCGGTATGTATGTCTCTATCTGTCTATCTGTCTGTCTATCTATCTATCTATCTTTCTATCTATCTATCTATCTATCTATCTATCTATCTATCTATCTATTTACTATCAATCTATCTTGCTGTCTTAATGCCGGTATGTATGTTTGTCTGTCTGCCTATATCAGGATACAGCCATGTGTGTATAATATTTACCAACTGAAATCGAAACTATAAGGAAGATTGATAGCTAGATCGGTTAGTGAGTGAGTAAAAGTTGTTGTTACAGTTGTGCTGTTGGTACAACAACAACAACTACAACACAAATTGTTGTTGCTTCTACTACATATACGCTACCTCCACCAACACAACAACAACTACTATTACATATAGCCTAATAGTAGAGAGATCAATTTACAGGAAAAGATTACACGTATAGACATTGTTTCCAGTTCAGTTTATTGATAAAAGACGTTTACAACTAAAATTATACACAATTTGACAACAACAAAAACAACATAACAACAGCCGTAATTAACAATCTGTAACATTTACAGATTGTTGTTATGATCTGTGTGACCTTCACTTTTCTACCGTCTCGTGTCCTTCATAATGAGAGCCTTCATGGCGCCTACTGCCAAAAGACGAGCTGACCTTATCCCAGTTCGCGATGACGCCCTCTGTCGGTCGGCTGTCGTTCGGGAGATCCGAGAGCGGCTGTTAACGATGTCGAAAACGCCACCTAGCGTTAGGGCGTCTTTAAATGTACATTAGTCGTGTCATTTCCGGTGACCTTAATGTATCGGGTTGTCGATGTTATCGGAGTGATATGACATATCAACCGTCCGCCGTCCGACATTCTGTCCTGTACGCCGTCTTCCTATCCGGATTTACATCTAAATGAGCGGAGCAGCCCCGATCCGGGAGACGATTTATGTCGCCCGGCACAAATCCTGATCTGGGCCACGTCTCGGACAATAAAATGGCGACGGTTATTAATCCGAGATGTAAACGTCACCCGGTTCGTTAGCCCCTTGGACGCCTGGTGGCGCTGCTGTCGTTTGGTAGGATCGTTGTTCGGGCCAAGATCCTATCGACACCAATCAGTGGCTAGCCGTCTGGGAATGATCCCCGCTCACATCGCTTCGGTCCCCATTTTTCTCCGGGCCACGTGACGAGACAACGTTCTCGCGATGGCTCCTATTAGACTGGCCCTCGTTTTGATGCGCTCTCGCCGACGCCACCTTCTGGACATTTATGAAGACATTTATTCGTTAATAATTGACGAATGTCGAAATGATTGCGTCCACCAATTGGTGCCCAACGACCACCGGAAGTGGGCGACGGGGCGAGTCATGTGACGAATGACGTGCAGGAGATTTCAGGTGTTAAGTCTGATTTGATAGAGTCCTGAGGAGACGGTGTGTCGTAAAGCGTAACCGGAAGTCTCCTGAAGCGAGTTTCTTAATTAAGGACCGACCACGGAGGATCGTCTCCGTATTATCGCCACCCTGACGAACACGGCGGCGGGATTAATCCCGCTAGGTGGCGCTGTTGTCGTCCTTCATTGCTTCGCCAATCTCGGAGGCTCGAAGATAGCGAGATTTATTTTCCCAGAGCATGTGCGAGCGCTCGCGTGCATGCTTGTACGTGGGTGATTATGTACGTGGGTGATTATGTGCGTGCGTGCGTGCGTGCGTGCGTGCGTGCGTGCGTGCGTGCGTGCGTGCGTGCGTGCGTGCGTGATACAACCCAGGTCTTCGTGACATACGCGGCCCGCACGTTCGAGCTCCGACAGCCTCTGCCCCGTAAACCATGACGCCATCTGGTGTTCGTCCTCTCCGAGGTATCGTCATCCACGTTTGGAGAGCGAACATATAACCGGAAACGAATCGTTCGGAAATCGCCTAGAATACCATAGTTTAGAGGCGGCCGATATCGGCGCTGGATGTCGGGAAGGCGTAATGTGGCTGGGGATTAGTCGACTCCTCTGTAAGATGGTGGCGCCCTCGACGTGAATGTGACCTCGGGGAGCGTGCGGGCCGCTGCCGGGCCGCTGGCGGAACAAAGCCTGACTCGGGCCGATATCACCCCTACAGCTCGCCGCTTATCTCTGCTTTTCGTACATCGTTGGGATGAGGGAGTCGCGACTAGAAACCCAGACTCTCCTTTATCCCGGTGCACGGAGCCTTTGTTTGCCGATCCTCGCTCCCAGAACGACTCTCTATCGCGTCCGGATCCCCTCCACCCTAAAACCGGGTCGTTCCACGGCCTGATGTGGTATGGTGGTGTGGTGTAGGACGGTGTGTGGTGTAGCGTGGTGTAGTGTGGTGTTTATTCATGGACGATTCCGGGGATGTCTATCTGTTCGGATGCTCCAAATTATCTGCCTATCACTGATGGTGTTTCCTACTTTTCAGGAGTGGTGGGGGGGGAACGGTTGACGGGGTGGATATAAATGACTGTGAGGGGTAGTGTAGTATTTTTTACCGGCTCGATCTCTGGTTAGTTTGGTGTTGGGTCTCACGGTTGTTAACGGCCATGTTATGGCTTTAACGCGAAACGATCTCCACTCGGCAAACAGCTCCGGAATGTGACACAATTGGACTGTTGGACGGCGCCCGAGTCAAACCGAGGGGAAACACTCTTAAAAACCATATTCCCTTTTCCCGGTAGAGGGCTCTCGTGAGGGACGAGCAATTGAATTCGACAAAGGAATGCTCCGGTCGTTAGTCGGTGCACTTTGTTTTTGTTTGTATAGGTTGTCAT
The DNA here is from genome assembly GCA_025642065.1 of Paralvinella palmiformis. Classification (NCBI taxonomy): domain Eukaryota; kingdom Metazoa; phylum Annelida; class Polychaeta; order Terebellida; family Alvinellidae; genus Paralvinella; species Paralvinella palmiformis. The sequence continues at coordinate 1,552,154 of JAODUP010000015.1, forward strand.
GGAGACGGTTTACTAATGTACCATGGTAACGACGGGGGATTTACCTCGGCCCGACGATCGGCCGACTTTCAGACAGTGTACTCGCCGGTTTAGACCATTATCTATAAAGTGCAAATTTCCATGCCGCAGGGAATCATAACAACCCTTAATAACCTAACTTAGTCATTACCGGGCATGGCGTTAAATTACATTAACTTGCCGACCTTACAGACAGTCGGGTGACAGACAGACAGACAGACAAGGAATGAGACTGACTCACTCACCAACTGACTGACCTGCTACGTCACCGACTTACCGAGTGAAGGACAGGCAGGCAGAAAAATAGACAGCCAGAGAAACAGTCAGTTAGTCTGTCAGTCAGTCCCCGAGACAGACAGACAGACAGACAGACATGGCCCGATACTAGTCATGTGTTGTGGACATTGTTCCGTTGGCTGTTTAGTAAAGACGAGACGGGGTCGTGGGCGAGAATAGAGGAGGTATTAAGGACGGGGGCGGTCACTCCTCAGGGAAGTAGAAGGGGCGGGGCTCCTCTCGCCACATTGCTCCCGTCCAAGAAGCAATGGTCTTCTCCACTGGTGCAGCAATCCCGATGTCTGCAGCTCGCTGGTATTATTACTCTGATATAGAAATGGGCACAATTTAGCACGGACCGTTAGCCACGTTTTCCATCTCGTTGCCTAACAACGGGATGATGCCATCCTTAGTGGTGTAATAAACCCTGATTATCGCTCTCAACTTTTCCTTCCGCGGTGCAGCTCCCCCCCCCCTCCTCTTGGTGTCGGATACAGCGATGGTATAGGACGACACTGTTTGGAAAACATCGCTCGAAATCTCAACTCTAGAGTTAGCAGCTCGGGTATCGATTCAGACATGCCGATACTTTAAATGTGACTATAAACGAAGTTTGCCCAGTGAGTGAGTGAGTGAGTGAGTGAGTGAGTGAGTGAGTGAGTGAGTGAGTGAGTGAGTGAGTGAGTGAGTGAGTGAGTGAGTGAGTGAGTGAGTGAGTGAGTGGTGAGTGAGTGAGTGGTGGTGGTGGTGGTGGTGAGTGAGTGAGTGGTGAGTGAGTGAGTGAGTGAGTGAGTGAGTGAGTGAGTGAGTGAGTGAGTGAGTGGTGAGTGAGTGAGTGGTGAGTGAGTGAGTGAGTGAGTGAGTGAGTGAGTGAGTGAGTGAGTGAGTGAGTGAGTGAGTGAGTGAGTGAGTGAGTGAGAGTGGTGGTGAGAGTGGTGGTGGTGGTGGTGGTGGTGGTGGTGGTGAGTGAGTGGTGAGTGGTGGTGGTGGTGGTGAGTGAGTGAGTGAGTGAGTGAGTGAGTGAGTGAGTGAGTGAGTGAGTGAGTGAGTGAGTGAGTGAGTGAGTGAGTGAGTGAGTGAGTGAGTGAGTGAGTGAGTGAGTGAGTGAGTGAGTGAGTGAGTGAGTGAGTGAGTGAGTGAGTGAGTGAGTGAGTGAGTGAGTGGTGAGTGAGTGAGTGAGTGAGTGAGTGAGTGAGTTCAGGTCGATACATCCCACACACATTTTAGACACAAGTTTAGACACAAGTTTTCAACTGCGCCATTGATGTGTCTCCTTTAAAATTGAAAATATCCTTTTTACACCTCTGGTCTAACGATTCGATATATTTAAAATGTTGTTATAATCACACTATTTTATACGTGTTGATAATGTTTATGTTTATGGGTCTGACAAGGGTGTCCTTTGGGCTTCTTGCTATAAACGCGAGAAACTAATGGCCTATAGGGTTATATTAATGATTGGGGGTGCCGTGTCATGTGCGCTGTACATCCTGCAACACAGCTGGCTGATGGCTTCGAGCCGATGGCCTTTAGGATGCGTGTTACGTTACTATCCCACCGAGCCAACTCCTCCTCCCTAATCGCCCTGAAGAGCAGACATCTTTCCGATGATTTAATTCTCTTCCAGCCCCCTCACTCTCTCACTTACTCTCCTTTAGCGTATTCCGACATCCGGAAATAGTTATTTTCTCGTTATAATCCTGATTTACAATTTCGGCGCATCATATATTGTATCAACGGTAACTCTCTCTCTCTCTTAGACGTCAGAAGTTATAGCACAGAAGACACCTCTCTCTCTCTCTCTCTGAAACCTCCACCCATCGCTGCCATTAAACACATTGTCTTCCTATTCTCAAACACTCTTTTGGTTCCCTCCCTACCTCAACCACTCTCTCCAAAACTGCAGTTCAAGCCCCCCCCCCCCCCAGCCTCCACATAAAAAAGTGAGGCGATTTTTTCTATTTTGCGTTTCCCTTTAACAGTTTGTTGACGAAGGACAAACACATTTTATGAAAGTTGGTTTTTCTCCGGTATTATTTAATTAGTTTAAATTTCTATTTAATTTAGGTCTAACTCCAGCTTCAGTGTCGTAATCACAAGAAAGCCTATTTGTGCTCAGTGATCGCCCATAACCATCGACGGAGTGTCTTATATTTAATTCCCGTTTAACCTCCGCATATGGGATGTTCCAGTGGCTGAGTGATTAGAGCGCTGTGCTGCAAAGTGAGTGAGTGAGTGAGTGAGTGAGTGAGTGAGTGAGTGAGTGAGTGGTGGTGGTGGTGGTGGTGGTGGTGGTGGTGGTGGTGGTGGTGGTGGTGGTGGTGGTGGTGAGTGGTGAGTGGTGAGTGAGTGGTGAGGAGTGGGAGTGGTGAGTGAGTGAGTGAGTGAGTGAGTGAGTGAGTGAGTGAGTGAGTGAGTGGTGAGTGAGTGAGTGAGTGAGTGAGTGAGTGAGTGAGTGAGTGAGTGAGTGAGTGAGTGAGTGAGTGAGTGAGTGAGTGAGTGAGTGAGTGAGTGAGTGAGTGAGTGAGTGAGTGAGTGAGTGAGTGAGTGAGTGAGTTGTACGTTCACATCATTCCGACACTCGTGTTGGTGTGATTTTTTCCCTCAGGATTTACACACCCTCTTCCATATGTCACACGTACCGAGACTAAACTATCAACTAAACCAAACTCTTGACGTGAGCCAAAAGTTTACCGACCGTCCGACCTCAAATCACATTGACCTGACGCCATGTCTTCACGTGTCGTTTGTATTCAGGGCACTAACGAGCACACATTTCTCCCCGCGCCGTCTCTTCATTTAAGAATATCCACCTTCATCAAGGTGAACCCGGTCGTATCGTCTTTCCCCTACAGGAAGGTCTCCTAACGAAGAATCCGCTATCATAATTGAGGACTTACACCTAAGACCAGTCGATCCGGAAAGAACTCCAATATCGGGACGGTGCGTCTCTGGACATTTGGTAATTAAGGACTTGCGAGTTCCGCCGTTCCTAGCTATCACACGTCTTGAGAATTCATTACCCCGCTGGTAGATAGGTGCTTGGGAAAGACGTGTTTACGTCAGGTGTTACAAGTGTGACCAAGAACAAGACCTCGGCGTAGAAGACGTAACTTCCGTACGTCAGAATGCCCTGGGGAAACCTTCGGGGGAGTCGGCTGTACAGATATTTCAGCCCTACCACTCCCTCTCATTCCTCCCTCCCGATGGCCTAGGTCCTGATATAGATGCGTTCCGTATCGTGGAAAGAGTGAGGTGTGTTCAGGTCGGATCTGGGAAGAGTTGTGAGATAAAAGAGATATTTAATTGGTTGGTTATAGGATATCTTCCGCGAGAGATACTGTCATCGAAATGACTCGACTTCACTACCGTATAATAATGCTGGTAAGCTTGTGTGTGTGTGTGTGTGTGTGTGTGTGTATGTATGTGTGTGTGTATGTGTGCGTGGGCGTAGGTGTGGGTGCGTGTTTGCGTGCGTGCATGCGTGCGTGCAAGTCAGTCAGTCAGTCATGCACATTTGCATGTATTCATGTGTGTATGTATGTATGTATCTATACATGTATATATCTACGTACTATATATATATATATATATATATATATATATATATATATATATATATATATATATATATATCGTATGTATGCGCGCGTGTGTATTATGTATGTATGTATGTAAGAATATATGTTTATATTTATGTATGTATACCGATGTCTATATTAATTTATACAACCCTGTTCCTTTTACGTTAATATACACTATAAACTGTCCTCATGACTGTCTTTAGTTCTACACATAAAAATTACCAAAACATATCATCTAAGGTTTGTTCCAAGAAGTGTTAAAGTCAGGCTTCACATTGTTTGGCTGATTGGTTTGTTTAGACTCCGTACTGGTCAACGCCTGGAACATTTGGCCGATAGGTGCTTCTTAAAGAAAACATCCCCAATCATGGACATGTGCCGGATTCGAACCCAAAGCCTGGAGATTTGTAGCGTATTTCTTTAACCACTACGTTATAGCAACGCCCTATATGGTTCACTGCTGGGTGTTGGCGCGCGCACGTGTGTATGTGTTTTACACTCTAATTATTCGTCTGTCTGTCTGTCTGTCTGTCTGTCTGTCTGTCTGTCTGTCTGTCTACGTTTATTATGTCATTTAGCTATACCGTTATACATAGGGATATATTTGTATAAGTCTTTGTTTCTTAAAATGGAAGAAATTCCTCCAGACAGAAATAAGTTAGAGAACAACTTCCCGTAGGGCTCGTGCTGGAGAGAGATCTATATTTTCGTCCACAGCCACGACACGAGAGTCATTCACCAAACCCGAGCCAACACCTCACCAACAATTTGGTGTCCACCTGTCAACAGCTACTTAATGATAAATACAGACGTCAGCCGGCCAGCTGCTAACCTCCTTCGGACGCCTGTACGCTCCAGAATGGCTTTTCACACCTTACCAGTACGAGCGCCACCTGGCTGCCTACGAGGGGTCATCCTTCTTTTGACCCGCGGGATCTAAGTGAGAGAGGGGTCGTGTCATGGGTTGTCGGTCCCTGGAGACGCTTCAACGAACTGTATCTAGAGAGAAGACGATTTGAGAACAACAATGAGGGCGATCTCAATCATCTTCGGTGGGAGGACGTGGTAGGGGGCTGATGTAGAAATGTGGAGGATGGGATGACGGAGAGGGTTGACGGCGAACTTTACTTGATGTCTTGACCCTAATCAATTAGGGAATGGTATCACCGTGAAGGATCTCTCTCTCTCTCTCTCTCTCTCTCTCCCCCCCTTCCCCCCTCTCTCTCTCTCTAAGATGTTAGACGTTTAGACACATGCGGGGACAGTATCGTCATCTATACTTTAAACCTTAACTCATGTTCTACGACCAATCAGTTGGTAGTCAGCCTACCCATATTCCGAGAACTAAACCTGCCCCCGCACACAGGCTCCTCCCCCCTCTCAGTGTGTGTGTGTGTGTGTGTGTGTGTGTGCTTGCCTGTGTGTGTGTGTGTGTGCGCGCGCGCCAGCGTGTGCGTATGTGTGTGTGTGCGCGCGCGCGTGTTTAAGCCTGCCTCCACCGCCGCAGTCTTGCCGACGGAAGATTTACAACGAGATAAGCTCGTTCAGCCTCTATTATCGCTCCGAAGTAACCCGTATAACTGTAAGCTAGACTAAGCCGAGCTGACGCCGGTCCGACAACAGGGGCAGCTCTCGGGCGTTAGATAAGGTGCTTCCGACATTACTCTAATACCGTCCAATACGGTAGACCGGCCATTAGGGTCGGAGGCCCTCTACCGGCTCCCATCGGTCGGTGGGTCGGTTGGTCGGTGGGTCGGTCGATCGGTGGGTCGCTGGTTTTAGAGCCAGGAGGCTGTGAGGGTACCTCATCGACGGAATACCGGCAGATCGTGCTCGGTATACTTCTGTATCGATGTGGTACCGATCTGTCGATTGGTGGGGTCGAGGGGGGTAGGGTGGGGGGGGGGGTCGTGTGGGGGTGTCGTGTAGGCCCGATCCTGGTCAGCGGGTCGCCGACTCGTGTCTACAGGAATCACAGCTCTCGTGTCTCCGAGAAGCAATCACTGTCTGTCTGATCGTCCTTGTATCATTTATGGTCGGCCAGCCGAGTAATGAGCAATTACAATTAGCGAAGGGCTTCTCGTTGGTTGGCGAAGGGCAAGGGTGAGACTGTCGACTACCCCGGGGAGGGGCGCCGAATGTGGAAAAATCCCGACGATGATGCCCTCTCCGCCACCCCACAGAGTGGGGGTCATGGGTCCCCGGTGCCACTCCCACCATCCCAGCCCACCTCGCTAATGTCCATTAGATCCGTAACGCGGTCGACGAACCGGCGACCGAGCGCTCTATGCCCGAGCCATCGAAGTCACGTGATTGAGATCAACCAATCGGCGTGGTTAGTCCTCAATGATGACGGCGTAGAATTGGACGTCATAATATTTACTTCATTTGCTGATTACGTCGAGCCCACGATAAGACGACCGGAAGGCGTGTTCGTGTCAATGCTAATCCGGCGACACGTGACGTCCGATATCCGCGATCTACATCCGGACACTTCAACCTGTCGTTAACGCGTTCGCTAATGAGATTAAATGGGCGCCACCTTACGGCGGATTCGTCCCGCTTCCGGATATCGTATTCGACATGGCAACATCTGTCGACCGTCGGCGTTGACGTCATGTTCACGTCAGAGTTGGGTTTGTCCTCTGATCGTCGACATATAAACGTCATTTTTTGCTCCGATTTTGAGATGATGGACGTACGTGAAATGGAGCCGCCATCTTGGACAGATGTTGTCTGATTTGTTCTTCACTTGGTCGAGTGAAGAATGATAATTATGATGAGATGATGACACCGTACGCGAACAGATCAGGACAGGAATACTTTGATGTCGTCGGCGCTGTAATTATGTCAATATTTTCGGCACTCAACGAATTGTCTTCTTTGACTGAAAAAAACCCCGGAAAACATCTTTCTCAATCGAAATGAGGCAATGTGTAGGAGTAACACTTAATGTTAATTGATTAATCCTGCAAGGACTAAAATCACCCTTCCTACGAATGTTTAGTGTAAGTAAATAAACAAATAAATAATAATAATAATAATAATAATAATAAACATTGTAATAATATACATAATCCGAAAATATGTATATGCTATGGTTGTTGGGATATTTTCGGTAAAAAAGTGTATTTTACTATAATATTAAAGTTGCGATGGTTAGCTAAGCAAACGTATACGTATATATATATATATATATATATATATATATATATATATAAAATATATATATATATATATATATATAATATATATATATATATATATAAACACACGCGTGTACAAGCATGGTTATCCATACAGAGAACAAAGATAATAATAAATATCATTAAAATATCATTAATTTCATTTTTTTGACTTCGCTTCATTACCTTTGGAGGTCGCTTATCCCGTTTAGCCTATCGTTTGCACAAAAGTGGCCGTACAATATCAATCATCATCATCACATACAGATTAGAAGTGTAGCATCTGATGTTAGCTTTAGAAATTCCAGTTCAATTATTGAAATATATATAAATATAGTTGTTAAAATTTGTGACATAACTCGAACTACATCCATAATCAGTTGAACAATCTGTCAAATCTTCAATAAAATACTTTAAAAATAAAAACGGAATAAATACATCGTAACAAAAATCTGGGATCCCGAAGATTATGAGATGAAGAAGGCACGAGGGTAGCTCTTATCAACCTTCCTTATTTTCGATCTCTTCCAAGTGTGCATGCCCATGAACAGATTGGTTCTATAACAATGCTGATAATTAAACACGTGAACGATAACTAAAGGTATTAATTATCTTTTGCGTTAAGGATACACTCCAGTGGCGACACGCTGAGAGTCAGGAGACAAGACTAAACAAAATGGCTGACATGTGAACTGGTCGGCATATGTCAATGTGTTACAACATTACATCATATTGGCGCCGAGTCGAGTTAGTTACAGCGGTGTAATAACATAGATACTAGACACTACTGTTAGGTAACACGTGACCATTTGGATATAGGAATACAACCGCAACCGGGAGAACGCTAGGAGGCGCTGAAATAATCACTTCTGGTGTGACGCCGAGTGGGGGCGGCCGGTGTTGAGTGGGCAAATTACAACGCCCTCTGTGATGTCAAACGTGAAAATTACTCGCTTGATTGAAATCAAACAGTTCGTCTATTGACGATTAGTGGAACTAGGGGTGGCTAGATCAACATTAGTGGAACTACGGGAACTGAATCCGTTTGCGCGTGCGCGTGGGTGTATAAACACAAACACACACACATACACTCACACATGCAGACACGTGCACTTGATAAAGATTTGTTTACAACCGAAACTAGTTATCATTTGTTTTCAATTTAGGTAGTGGTCGTTTGGTTATAATTCTGTAAGAATTATAAACATCACGAAAACCTGAACCCACGCCTTTATTATATGTAACACACACACACACACACACACACACACACACACACACACACACACACACACACACACACAATGCTGCTTGATGGATTTATACTCCTGGAGTCGTTTGGTACTCCGACAGGCATCTCCATGGGTATTAAGCTGCGGACAGAGTTTTTTCCCATATTATGAGTAATTAGGTTACATTGATATAGGAAATTTGTTAAATGTATAGCCGCAGTCATTCGCAGTATGGAGATCTGCCTGAAATCCGCTCTTCTCGACCATGGGTCAAATAGATCAAGTGGATAGGCGCTTTAATTTAGATCCCACCACACCTAACTGCATATACTTAGGGACGCTAAATTAAGCGTGAATGAACGTCCACTTAGTGATGAACGGAAACGTATAAGGATTAGCTGTTAGGTTCGAGTAAATCATAGTATTTACTCAGGTTTGAGACGATATTTCGTTCTAGTCCAGTAATAATCCACTGTGCAGTATTGCTACTTTGTTTTTATTTTAGTTAAATCACTTCAGTGAGTCCATACTGTGTTAGTGTACATTCTCTTTGTTATGAACAAACTGTAATGTTTGTTAACACGCTGAGGGTATATAAAAGGCTTGAATTTTCACTTAGGTTAGAGAAGAACTTCGACGCCAAACCAGTCGGACGTGTATTGATACATGGTTCATATAGGTAGGATTTATTCAGTTATTCGAACCCAGAATAAAGCTGAGGTCAGCATCTGAGGTGTCGAAATGTTTTATATACAGGTTTCTTTTGGACCACAGAAAATTACTGTTGAATGTAAACTGTGGTGTCAAAATAGTTTATGATATGTATGTAGCAAGTCACCATTGAACCACACGCACGTGTTGTTTGTTGCGAGCTGTGATATCAAATGGTATGTTTTTTATGTGCTTCCGCTTTTTGTACGTAGCCTGCATGTAGCTTTCCTGTGGGCGTGACATATTTGTCGCGTACGAAAAGCGAATTAGCTGGTTCCCACAGCTGATGAGTAGACCAGACACATGCTTAGGTATACGCACACATCTATCAATATGTGGAGGTATGGAACATTTTATTTTTGGATTAATGTATGTATAGTTGTATTTAGATTTATGGAGGCAGGTTTCGAAGGATGTTTAGATATGTTGATGCTCTGTGCCTGTTGCATTTTACTATGTACCCTAAAACACACACACACACACACACACACACACACACACACACACACACAATATATATATATATATATATATATATATATAATTAATAATTGACAAACGAGAACACCAGAGCGAGAGGAGAGAGAGAGGGAGAGGGAGAGAGAGGGAGAGGGAGAGAGAGGGAGAGGGAGATAGAGAGAGAGGGAGAGAGAGAGAGAGAGGGAGAGAGAGAGGGAGAGAGAGAGAGAGAGTATATGTGATGAATCATTCAGGGGTTTTCATTTCATCATCACCAGATTACACCAACAGCTACATCAAAGACACTCTAACACACAGTACACATAAAACAATGCTAACAGACATCATAGCTAAACACATCAGATCACAGATACACATACAATTGATAACAGCGCTAACGCATCAAGCAACACATCAATCACTCAGATCAACAGTTACACATGTTAACACGTCTACACCATTCCAGATGCCCTCTCGTTTTTTTCTTTGTGTTTTTACACACACAGAAATGGAAGATAGACATAGACGTCATTAGTCTAGCTAAAGCACGTAGCTGTGTAAGCTCCTACTCCGTAATGACTCCAGAGATTCTGCCAACTCTGGATCTACTTCGCGTTCGTGACTCGCAGCGGAAGATGATTATCTCAGAACACTGTCAAACTGGTTTCTTTTTCTTGGGTGCATGCGTGCAAAGTAATGTATATGTGCACCCTGACATACGTGCATATATGTGTGTTTTCACGAGAGTACCAACAATAATGAGTAACAACTCCACAATAACAGTAAAAATTACAACAACAATAACAGTAGTAGTAGTAAAAATAACAGTGAGTTAACAATGATAACAAAGAACGGAATAAAGGAAAATATAAACAACACAGA